>OX411543.1:89685543-90035543 GCA_948146395.1 Fragum whitleyi | reverse complement strand
AGAAAAAAGTACTTATCCGCAGGTAGAAAAACTCATGTCGGACAAGTCGGGCATGGGAATTCCACACCTCTGTTGACAAAATAAATGATTCTGAAATAATTTTGGAACGAAATTGAATGAGAGTGCGGAGCGAGTTTTGAGTGAAAATCAATGGAGGTAACCCAATATTGCTTAATCAAGATGAACAAAATTAGCGATATTTATTACCTCCCTTTAATAAAATAATCAGATAGGTTCTCTGAATGGCTTTGTGTGTCCTAAAGAACCCACCATTCGCTTACAAATATTGATTTAAGTAAGTGAAATCGTGTACTTTTCCTAGCAATTTTTATTTTGAATGTATGTGTTGATCTTACCATTTTTAGTGATTAGGAACGTTTTTAAATGGTTGAATAGAGTGTTTGGAATGAATGAATGGAGGGAGCGCTGTGTGTGACAGACTGTAAATGGTTATGATTGGAATGGCAGTCAATTTTACGATATTTTTAACCGTACCAAATTTAGCAGCTTCCTAGATCCACGTTTCCTAGTAAGTATTTGTCAAGAACAAGATCTTTAGAACACGAGTCGATAGCCTTATCCACCTGACCATTCAGCCAGTTTGCAAATACCCGTATGACTTTTCTATTCTAGACTCCATTGGGATATCTTGTATTAAGCCCATATTCACAAAAAAGCCTAGTTGTATGTGTTCGTAGTTTAGAGCACTTAAATTAGTTCTAAAGATTTCAGCGTCACAATTGAACTCAGCAAAGAGGGTTTGCAATAGAAGGGATGAGAAAACAAGACAATGAAATATATGTCACTTGCTAAATAGAGAATAATATGTCAGTGTCTTAAAATATCAATGTTATCTGGTCGAGGTTGGGAGAATTCATCATGACAAGGCTGTGCCGAGTCATGATAAATTCTCACAGCCGAGACCGGATAACATTGATATTTCAAGACACTGACATGTTATTCTATTTATCATGCAATCATTTTTCACCGCTTAATAATAGTAAACCCTTAAAAATCAAAGAAATTCGTGTGAAAGTTTATGCAAATTGTTTCTAAAAATAGACTGTCTGATAACATGTCATGTTATCAGACAGGCGATATCAGGTCACTACAGGCGTCGTTGCATGATAAGAATATGTCCAAGTCTTCATTTGGGGGAAATTCAAATGGCAGCCCGGGAGTCGCGTTAAATGATGTAATAATCCAAAATTAATTGTAATATGCATGCGCAGAAACGACATTCATGTGAACGGAGTTACCCACTGGTGGTAGTAAACAAACTTCACATTTACCGCTACAATAATTAATTAACCATGAAATATCGTTACCCCTTTAAGAAATGTGATAAACTCGTGCAAAATACTATATAAAACAAGAGCTGTCACTGTAAGATGACAATGCCCCCGACACCGCTTTGATAGTAATAAGGAAGTTATGGCCAATGTTAAAGTTTTTGGACGGAATGACGGACGGACGGACGGACAGACGGACGGACAGACGGACGGACAGACGGACGGACGGACAAGTCAAATTTATTATGCCTCCCTATCGGGGGCATAATAAGAAAAAAAGTATTTCTTGTTTAAAGTAATAGAGAACATTTGTTTTTTTAAATCGAATTATTGTGCACTAATTTCGACGCCATTTTGGAACCCAAGTAACACCGGCCTGACCCAGGATCAGAAGCGTCGAGGTTGAAAGGTAAAAATGACATCACTAGTGTCGAAACCGAGGTCGTTCTGACGGAAACCCGGTTAACTCGGGTCGAAACCGGGTCCGATATGAACTTACCCTTGGAGAAACACTAGGTTTTATACATGTAGTTAAGGATATCCTGAAATTGACTCTCGCCCAAATCAAAATCATTTTAAATCGTGCGATAAGCGCTGAATTCATTCTTTTCAAACACTCACTCAAATCGTTCATAGACGATCAGACGAAAGAGGTCCCCAACTTCAATCAATTTCATTCAATCATTTTCATTCCGATCTTACGCAAAAATCATCCACCTTATGAATTTTACGTTGCTGTTGACTTTATACATGTAAGACTATATATTTTTGCCAAACAGGTCTAAATAAAAGCTAAGAAAACCAATAAGCCTTCCAGACGCCAACACAATTTATTATCAGACTTGTCGTCAAATTTCAAAGAAGTTATAGGCAACAATTTTTTTAGTGATGAAAGCTTAGAATTCTCCGTCTTTTCGGAAATACAATATTTGGTCTATGAAAAATTCGTAACAAGCAATTTCTTCTTATTCACCAATGTTTTCGGGGGTTCTTTTTAAAATTAACATCTTATCACTTAATCGTTAGAAAACGACTTTTAGGACCAATCGCTTTAGATTTAGTCTCCGGGTGAGCAAGGTGTTCTGACTAATTACTTAAAATTTAAATACATGCAAATTCTCAGATACTGTCGTTTGTTTAAAACAAGGAAGAAGAAACGATGGAGCGGTTTCGGTCAGTTTTCCCACGACATCACTGTTCGATTACTTATTTACATTAACGTAATGGAAGGATGGTACACTATATTTTCCATTCATCTTTATTCTTTTGAAAACTGAGCCAACGCCCAACAGCCCATCGCCGTGAATAACCCCCCTGTGAAAAGACTTGAAATTCATTAGCATAAAAATCAATCGCTATTGATCGATACAAGTTATAATCGATATACGCATATTAGACCAAATTTTGAAAACTTGCATACATCATTATGCACACTCATTGGACAAGCACTGCGTTTATGATGTTAAAAGGTATTCAATCGCTTTAAAATGGTACCCACTTTTCAAGTAATTCCACCTGCAAAGAGGGGTAATATTTTGTATACGTTTCGCAAACGAGGCCATCTTAAACACCTGCCCTGCTTCCAGGATCATTAATCTGTGCAAACAGTTTGCCAATTTTACCTTGCTTAGCACGTGCACTTGCGTGCAAAACGGGCGAAAATTGGAAAACTGTTTGTGCCGTTTTGTGATACTGAACGCAGGGCTTGTATTTTGTGGGGGGGGAGACCATTTTTTCTGCCTGTGACAAGTCAAGCAAAATGTGGACAATAATAAAACTCCGTTAGATTAATCAAAAAAAGGGATTGGATCCCGCGGCGGTCAAACCATTCCGAAATAAAAAGATAAAGAAAGGCAGATAAAATATTATAGATTGAGAAAGTAAAGTAAAACTTGTTTTTAGCGACCACTAATGGGACTACCAAAAAGCGGTCGTTAATGAAAATGTCTGCTTAATACACGTTTCGTTTACAAATAAGAAACATAGATCTATTTTTTTTAAAATTGAATATGCACAATATTGCGAAATTCCCAATAATCGTAAGTTGTTAAAAAGTCAATAGAATCGTCTAATTGAGACGATTATAGTGAGTTTTAACAATAAAAGGCTTCATTTTCAATAATTTTCAGGCCAACAATGACCACTATGAGATTTTTTTTTATTTGAAGAAGGGGATTAAAATTACGGTCGCTTAATAAAAATGGCCGCTTAATAGACTTTGTCGCTCGAGCAAGATGGACCGTATGCTAATAGGAGAGTTGATTGTTATTGTTTATATTGAGAATTTCCCGCGCATGCGCATTACTGGTAGGCAGAAAGAGTCAGATCTCTATGCGAGCAGACGATTAAAACTGGTTCAAAATCAAACGTTCATTTAAATTTAAGATTAAAAGAAAATTAAATATTATTTGTACGAATGTTTCCCGTTAATAATCAATCGATATTTAAAGAATCTCTTACGTAATAACCCTTTATAAGCTTCCCGAGATTAGACTATTTCGTCTGACTTGTTGAACGAAGTTGCCATCGACGATAGATCTTTTAGCTATTTAGAATTAGTTTTATGTCTCTTTAAATAATGTATTTGTTTAGAAAGATTGTAACCTAGAATCTTTGAATAAACATGGCCTATGGTCTGTCTTATATAGACGCTCGAGTTGCGCAATTTTGCTCGAGGGACTCTTAAACACGTGTCCGTGGTTTAGCGCAAATATTCTTCCTTTGTAAACTTGATGTTTTCTTTTTTGTCAGTTTTCACGTCATTCATGAAGAAAGTTGACAATTATGTATGAAACATAGTAAGTGTTTAGGTTTTCAAACATTCGTAACTCAGTCTACAGCACTCATGAAAGTTCTGACAAAGCTGTAGTTGCACCGTTTCTGTAAACAAACTCAGAAATAGTTACATTTTAAGATTTTTATAGAAAGTTGGATGAAAACGGCGGTGGATGAAGGATTTCTATAAATGGGGCACTAATGTACAATAAAGGGAGAGAAGATTCGTTTTCCTAGTAATACAAAGTTTTGTTTGATTTTCTGTGCAGAAATGAAACAACTAGGCTAAAGATGGGGATTCGTTTGAAACCCTTGAACCCCTTTTTGCATTCGCCACTTGAACAAATTAACTTTCCTTACCGCTTTCCATAACGTAATGAATTTGTATGACATGAACTTAATACAAAAGTTTGACTCAGGACAATCGGTTCACGGCGTCAAGTAGAATAAAACTTCGTAACTACAGCCGATCGAGATCTGTTGTATCCGTATTCGCGCCGTTTACAAGGGTAAAATCAGACGAAATGGTCATTAAATGTTATTTGGGGAAAACGTAAGATGAATAAGTAAAAATCATTAACCCTTTCCAATAAAGTAATTTTACCGAGTTTAAGATGACTCGGGTTAAACAACGTTTGCGGAAAAAGTGCCTTGTAACGTTAATTCGTTCACTCGCCAGAATTTCAGAACTTTCTACTTATTTTTTCTCACTTTCATTATATATTTTTGTTTTTGAAATGTAGTTAAAGTCGTCGTTGAGCAACAGAACATCGCAAATCCATTTTAATCAGGCTGTATTGCGATGTTTCGTTCGCCACCAACGCTTTCAATTTTACGATTATTTTTTGTCGTCTGGTCGGGGTAAAAAACAAAGATTTACAAAGGACGATCACAATATTTCATCTTAACAAATAAAGAAATTATGTTTGCTTCAATTTCTTTCATACCCGTTAAAATTCGATTTTTTACCCTCTTATAATTAATTGGGAACTACATAAAGCAAAATAGAAAAATGGTTCGGAGTACATTTTCGTTTTTGGCGGCTTCCATTTCCCGCTGAAGCAAACGCTGCGTTTCAGATATGCAGTAGGCCAAACTTATATATGATTAAAAATTATTCCGGCCTTTTTTTTCAAATTTGAGGAAGAACTATTAGTTTTGACAGCTTGTTCAATACACGGAAGATCGATCTACTGAATGAACGCGGCTCAGAATTGAAAAGTCATGTGGGCCTCATTTATCTCCGCTGAAATTGAATCTTAAATGAAATATTTTATCAAAAGCTTGCTTTAATCTATGGCTGATAAGGCATTTAAAGATTTGTGTCAGATGAAACTTCACACTTTATGCCTAATGAATGGGTAAAAGTTGTGTCCATATGAAAGCAATCAATCAGTGGCGTGTGCATCGTCACGGTCAGATCAATTAAAATTTGGCACGTGTTATACAAGTCTGTTTATGACACATGCAAGTGTGTGATTAGCGGCTACTGTTTTATGACATGGGCAATAACGATTAGCGCATCCGGTTACGGTCAGATCAAAGAGATTCCGCGGCCGTGTAATATGGATTATTGCATTAGAAAAGGACAACTTTATGACGCATGTTTGTATCTATCTATCTAAAAGCGGCTAATATTTTTTATGCCGTATAATGGGAATTCTTTGATAGGTTTTTTAATATTCAAAGTGTGCTCTTAAAAAGCTGTTTAGTCGGAAGATCTTGTGTTTGGCGACATTCGTTTATTCATGATAAAGTGCGGGGGGGGGGGGGGGACTTTTTACGGAAGCAAATCGGTTTTTATGAGTTGGTGGTGAATTCAAAAATTTACAGATTTAACTAATAATTGGATTTGTAATGTTAAAAAAATAAGGGGAAAAGCTACAAAAATCATTTTCCCATGTTTGAAATATTTCTGTGATGAAATCCATGTTGCCAGAATGATTGGCCTGTCAAAGTGATGGAGTGAGATGATAACCGGCACTGGGATCGGTATTGGAATTTGAATCAATTCAGTATAGGTAAGACATAGGCGTAACTAGGATACTGAAATTCATGCACAATCAGGAGGCGACAACTAAAAAATATTGGATAAAGGCGATATTTGGACTGTGACAAAAGACGAACGTTTTCCGTCCGCTCCCCTTTATATGATTTGAACTTTACTGAATTATCAAATCATCGTAACTACAGCTTAAATAAGCTGTAGTTTCTTTGTTATGATCATTCATCGACGACGATTTTCGAAAGAGGTTTTATTTCTATCTTGCGTAATATGCGTAATGGGAGCTACGCCCTTGATAGATGTATGATTTTTGTTGCTGATTGACCAAAATGACGTAAATACAGCTTTACCCGCGTCGTATGTTCGAAATATTGGTTGCCCAACAATGTTTATTTGGGCTCAAATGCGATTCCGGGTGGTTATCTTTCGACGAAAAATATTCTTTTCAAAGACAATGTCATATGATGACAACTGCATAATTAAAAGAAAGGATGATTTATCTAAATTTTGACACCTTTTTCACTTGGAAAAAATCATTAGAAATGTACCTTCTAATTACTTGAATATTTGGGTTTTTGCTCTTTGTGTATGCAACTAGCTCTTTTTGCCTACAGCCTCGTTTTAGATGTAAACATCCTGTGTCAGTGACGTCACCCGTCAACTCATGTATAGAAAATTTCTCTCTTTCTCATATGGGCATGTGCTACGTAAGTGATGATAATTGACGAAAATACACGTACTATTATGGACTGATGGTCACTTTTGTGGGACAACAGTGTGTGATATTAAAGACTTTTTTATATAAAGTCACTGACTTTAAAATGGCACACTTTACATCACAATAAAGGGGTTATTACGACTCACCGCACGATGTCCATTTTTTATGGCCTTATTGTATTGTACATATTCAATTCATATTTCATGATGTAGAACAAGATTATCTTGATAAATATTGATGTCCTCGAAAAATCATTTTCATTGGGTTGATCTCCACAGATAAAGATAACAACATCGTGAAAATGAGAAGTTGACTGATTTTGGAACGATTTAGGAATGGTATTTAAAGAGTGTGTAGAGAGGGTTTTGAATGGAATTTAAGGCAGATAATATATATCGTTAAATTTGGACGAAATAAGCGATGATTTATTACCTCCCTTTAATAAAAACAGGGACTACCAATTTCAGGTCCGTGATAAAAATCAGCGTGTTTGCCTGTTTGTGTATCTTTTTGGGCGAAGCAGATAGATTAATTGAATGGGGTTTTACGCCACTTTCAACATTGTTTCAGTCATATTGCGGCGGCTAGCACCTAACAATGGATCCCTGGTATTTCACATTGGTCTACGAGGTGTACAATTATCAACCCATTTTGGTGGTAGACAAATAGTCGGAAAGGATGAGCGTCGCCGTCGGGGATCGAACCCGGGACCTCCAGATTGACAGTCCGACGCGCTACCAACTGAGCTATGACGGCGGCTTGGGCTAAAAAGACATGTAATAATAAATTGCGCATTTGATAGATTTGAATGGAATGTTGAGTACTACGAAATATTTTGAAGAGCTTTTGAACGATTTGGAGCGATGTTGAATGATTAGAGTGAGTGTTTGAAATCAACTTATTGAGCGCCGAGTGAAGTAGAATGCTTTCGATCGAAGTGAATGCTAATTTCATGATGCTATTTACTGTAATATTGAACTGGTTTAATGCAGACTGATCGACAAAAACATCTCTATGCAAAAAAAAGTTAATAACATCGAGAAATTGACTGTCATTCTGATCAAAACAATTCGAAATCGCTCACTCAACGCTTCATTCATTCATTCCAATCACTCACTGAAACCATTCAAAAACGCCATTAAATCCTTAAAACAGTAAGATCGAAAACTACATTTAAAATTAAATTGGTCAGAAAAAATCCATAATTTGAATGGCTGGATTGAATTTGTAAGCGTATGATGAGTTGGTGAAGACACGGAAAGGTATCCGTAGAACTTGTATGCATTTTTCATTAGGAGGAGGTAATAAATATCGCTAATTTTGTTCATCTTGAACAAAATTAGCGATATTTGATTACCTCACTTTTAATTCACTCAAAACCGGCTCATCGCGCTCATTCAATTTCATTCCAAAAACACTCTAAAACCATTTCATTGTCATTTTCACGATGTTGTTAACTGTTTGTCTGTGCATTTTCAAAAGTCTTTCACACCGATTTTTTTCCGAAGGTTACAATCTAAGTTCTCAGCAGAAGGGCGGTCGTACAGACGGAAAGGGTTAGATAATAAACCCCCGATTTTAACAAAGCGAGGCATAAAGTTGTTCAAAAGTTCGAAACCCCTTTTTGTCTAGAAGTGAATTCCTAGGTCCGAGGTTATAAAAGTGTTTTCGTGTTCAACAGGGAATTCTCTCAAATTTAGAATTCAATAAATGTATGAACATCAAAGATAATGTTATGTTAATAAGATTTAGTTTAAAATAACTTATTATGCCCCCTTCGAAGAAGAATGGTTCTAATGCTTTTCACTTGTCGGTCCGTCGGTCGGTCCGTCCGTGGACCATTTTTGTCCGGAGCATGAAACTTCACAGGTGGATAGATCTCATTTAGGAAAAGTGAAGCACATTAGAACCGTAACTCTACTCATTACATTTCTTGAGTTATTGCCCTTTGTTAATTGTCAAAGAATATGCCATTGACCTGCTCTTGTGTGGGGCATAAATGTTTTACGAATATCTCGTGTTATTATTATACTTTATGTTCATACATTCGTAGTAAAAAAAAAATAACAAAATTATGGATTTAGCTCAAATTGAAATTTGAGAAATTTCTAAGTTGAGAATGAGAAAAGTTTGATAATCTTGGACCCTGGTCTTCATGGAAAAACTAGTATAAATTGGATACTGATCTATCCTTCGTGTTATCAGCATTTACGAACGCTTTCAAATCATCACCGGCTGTCTAAAACAACAAAAGATTTGGCAAATCTGAATGACGTTCTAGATCGTTTTGGGCCATTCTGGAGCGTTTTGAACTATTCTGGAGCATTTTCGATTGATTTCGGAGCGTTTTCGAATGATTTCGGAGCGATTTTATACTATGTGTGTGAGTGTCGAAGATAGAATTGAGGGCCCAGCGAGGGATTAAATATGAATGTCGATAGGATGAGTGTCCGTTTCATGCTTTTCTTTACTATTTGCAAACGTTTATTTTGTAAAAAGAAAAAGAAATAGAGGATAGTCATTTGTTTCATTGTAAGAACGATTCATATTTCATTCTATGTACGACAAAAGCTATATTTTCACGAGTGGTGGGGCCACGGGTGAAAATATAGCTTTTGTTGTTCACGAAATGAGTTATTTATCGATCTTACTCGAAAAACAAACGATTATTGTATTTCCTTATCGCAAAAATGAGACAAAATGTGAAATTTCTAGGCCAAATGTTCGTAAAGCGCGTCATTTTTCATGTGATTGCTATGCAACGTTAATTTTGACGTCACTTATTTCGCCTCGCATAAATGACGTCGTCAGATAGGATGCAATGCACAAAAGCAGGGTATAAGTTTTTGATAATTTCACTGCTTTTGCGGTGAGAATATCAAGTGATAATCTATCGTTATTTCTAGATAAACCACCGAAAAGCTATAAAGAAAACGAAATAACTAAAGCTGCAGAGAACTTGTATTCACATTAAAACAATTAGATTGTTTCAACTATTTTAAACGTATATATTTTGTTTCATGCATTCCAAGTTTACCTGTTTTTGCCAAAACGAGTCAGTTTAATTATTTTCAGATGCGATTTTCATTGCACATGACTATGTACCGACAAAAGAAAACCCGTGTTAAAGAAATTCTTTATATATCAGAAAATGCCGATCTTCTACATTAATTTCCTTTTTCAATTTGAGTTAATTTCGTACTCACTCGTTGGCTCACCAAAATAGTTTTCATAACGCTTTTTAATACACTCTTTTTTAACACCATTTCTCCCCCAAAATACAATGATATTTAAACTTTTTAAATTCGCTAGCAAATTATAGTTTACGAAACTTATAAAATGATTTTGTATAATCATTTCCATATTTTAACCAAAATGAATATTTAAATTTGCATTTCTTCAACATTATTAAATGTTTTAGAGTCTTAGTGGGATGCTGAAGGTACATGGCTATTACATTACTCTTACGTTTATTGAAATGCTGAAGGTGACAATGCTATCGAAATACTTTCGGTTTGCAGAAAGATTTCAAAGGTGACAAGGGTATGAAACAACTTTCGGTCTTAAAACGAGCTGTCGAATGCGACAAGGCTATGAAACTATTTTTTGTTTTCAGCGAGATGCCGAATGCGACAAGTCTTTGAAACTTCTTTTGGTTTTCAGCGAGATGCCGAATGCGACAAGTCTATGAAACTTCTTTTGGTTTTCAGCGAAATGCAGAATGCAACAAGGCTATGAAACTAATTTTTGTTCATAGCGAGATGCAGAATTAGACAAGGTTTTGAAACTACTTCTGGTTTTCAGCGAGATGTCATATGCAACAAGGCTATGAAACTAAATATGGTTTACAGCGAGATGCCGAATGCGACAAGGCAATGAAATTATTATTATTTTTTTGTTGTTGTTGTTTTTAGCGAGATACACAATTCAACAAGGCTATAAAACTACTTCTTTTTTCAGCGAGATGCCGACCGCAACAACGCTATGAAACTAAAATTGGCTTTCGGCTAGATGCCGAATGCGACAAGTTTTGGAAACGTGTTTGGTTTTTAGCGAGAAGCCGAACGCGATATCGCTGTGAAACTTCCTTTGATTTTCAGAGAGATGCTGAACGCGACATCGCTGTGAATCTACTTTCGGTTCTAAGCTTGATCCTATTTTCGATTTATAGCAGCATGCTGAAAGCACAAGCGTTTTAACTTCTTTTCAGTTTTCGACGAGATGCTGAATACTACAAGGCTTTGAAACTACTTTCGGTTCTATGCGTGATGCTAAGGTAATTAAGCCAGAGAATTTCTTTCGGTTTTCAGCGAAAATGTTAGGGAAAAGGCTACGGAGCTACATTCGGCTTTGTCAGCCGAGCTACAAAGTTCTATAATTCGCAGATTTATTATTTAATGATTACACAAACCAGTCACATTACAAAAAAGACTGAAAACGTTGCTTAAATTAGAATTTTGGACTTTTAGTAAATTCGAAGAGCGAGATTAATTTCAATCAATACCATACCTTGATTTTCAAAAAAGATGTCATAAAAAGCTTCAAAGAAATCGTTAGTTGGGGACTAAAGGACTAAAATCTCGTAAAAACAGCTTCGAAAAGCTGTATTTACAAGGTTTTTGTCACAAACCAACAAATTACTGTCTATTGACTAAAGTTCTATAATCAAAACTGCGACTCTATCCTGTGTGTCTCTAATTAGTATTCAGAAACGGAACCGATTAATCGATATTCAATGCACTAGATCAAAGTTTGTGCAGAGTATAAATGCCATCAGATCTACATAATAACGGGCGCAACCTAAACTTTTCAATCATATGTACGTCATGTCAAAATATTCTATGCAACTACATACATCATATTGGATTGTATAATTGCCCATTTGGGGTATTCGAGACATGCATTCCCATGAAAGGGCGTTTACCATAGTGCGATATTTTTATGACCTTCGTAGGTTGATTGTGCAGGGTTGACACTATTTTTCCACGTACTGCATAAGCTATATCCAGGATGGGGCACATTTCTGTTGCTTCCTGCTATTTCTGACACCACTACAATTAGAAAGAGCCTCTGTTTCTGCGTTTCAACTTTCGTGCTTATTCCCCCCTTTGCATAAAATAATATGAATTCAATATTCTACTTATATAAATATTATGACTATAAGTTCTGCAATAGACAGATACAGTTCTTCAAGATAAACCTACCCTGCGTTCAGGATTATAAAACGGTGCAAACAGTTTTCCAATTATACCCGGCTTTGCACGTGCGCTTGTGTGCAAAGCGGGGTATAATTGGAGAACTGTTTGAACCGTTTTGTGATTCTGAACGCAGGGCTGAATCGTAATAATTTTCATTAAAGGACGTCATGACCTAATGCTCATCAGAGTGAGATATATACGCAGATATATAAGTGTATGTCCAAAACAATTTGCAAAATTATCAAATGAGATAAATCAGATGATTTGTCCTGGATCTTTTTTTCTTTTTTTTTTTAAGAGTGGTAAATATGCACTTTCAGCGTAATTCAAAGTTTGAAATATCATCGATGTTCGACCAAAATCTAGAGGTATACGGGTTTGGTCGTCCATCGGTAATACCTAAGTTTACCAGGTCAACTTACAAAAGTATTAGAATAGAATAAGTCTTTCATTAAGTTGGCAAAACCTCTTCGGTGTTCATTTTTTTAACACTTTAATTAATCCAGACAGCCACTCAGGCAGGCTCGGTAGGGGGGGGGGGGGGGCTTTATTTGAATTGAAATATGAATCCGGTAATTAAAACCATCTATACACACCTTTTGCGCATTTAGAGCAGTAATGAAGTCGCCTTGTTTGCAATTCATTAATTCGTGTTATTTAATTTTTCATATATGCAACTTAAAGATGTACAAATTTGGTTGAGTGGTCAAAGGCAATTTTGTCTATACGCTGTATAGACAAAATTGACATTTGAACACTCATTTAAACTTGTGCATTTATTATTACAACAGGTCATCGCTAGTGAAGGTCTTTTCAAAGAAACCGATTTAAATCTAATCACCACAAATTTGCCTTTGATTTAGGAACCGTTCGATCATTAGACAACATTCTAGGTATCAGTTAACAACATCGTGAAATTGACAAGGTGAATGATTTTTGAATGATTTAGAAATGAAATTGAATGAGTGTGAGGAGCGAGTTTTGAGTAAATTTAATGGGAGGTAATCCTTTTCGCAAATTTTGTTCAGGATGAACAAAATTAGCGAAATGGATTGATTGATTGATTGATTGAATGGGGTTTTACGCCGCTTTCAACATTATTTCAGTTATATCGCGGCGACTGGAGCACCTAACAATGGATTCCTGGTATTTCTCACGCCAGTACTACCATTACATCCTTTCCTAGCCTCCAGCTACTATCTCACATAGATCTACGATTATCGACCCATTGGTGAGAGACAAATAGTCGGAAAGAATGAGTGCCGCCGTCGGGGATCGAACCCGTGACCTCTAGTTTGACAGTCCGACGCGCTACCAACTGAGCTATGACGGCGGCGAGCGAAATGGATAACCTCCCTTTACTAAAATATACAAACAAATTCTATAGATAATTTCCTGTTTCTTCAAGAAACGTTTAACTAGTTTACAATTTGAATAAAGGCAGTGAAATCGCGATTTTTCTCTTTCCAAGTTTATTTTGAATGACGTTGATGATTGTATATTTTTCAATGGGTTTGAACATTTTTGAATGGTTTAAGTGAGTGTTTGGAATGAATGATTTGAGCGCTGATTGAGCGAATTAGAATGGTTTTGATTGAGGTGAATGTAAATTTCACGATGTAATTAACTGTATACAAGACGTAACGAAAAACTTTTCGAAAACGGGAAAACAAAAAACTGAACCACCTACAGTTATCCAACCAGGAAGGGGTTTTGAAGACTTTAGAGAAATATTTTGCCAAAACTATGGTGTTCCTGAGTTAGCTTGACCTTTGACATAGCCGAACAAATTTCAAAATAAAGCTTCTTTTTATAAACAAAAAAATACGTAGATTAAGCGGATTTCAAAGATTTCAACTATACTACCTCGATCAAAATATAGACTTGTTGAATTATAATTGTACATTTAGGGACCATGCTACAAAGATTTCTGTAATAGGGGTACTAAATTGAGATTTGATGAGACGAGATGTTTCAAATTAGCACAAATCATATATATTTTTGGTCAACCGAACTTTGAAAATTACAACTCCTTACATCACTAAGTACGAAATGATGTCAACTGATTTAAAAAAAGAACATCTTGACCTTTGTTGTCTTTTAAAAGAATCTAGCACAAAGCAACCCTCAGCATTATTGTAGCTTAAGGAAACGATTTTTGAGCGTTTAAAAACACAAGTGTGTATATAAATATTACAGGTGTATTTAGAGAAAAGGAATTTATTCAAAATTTGTATCAGAAATAATAGAGCCGTCAAAAAAGCTGAGTGCCGTTTTTGTTTATTTGCACTTCAATGTGCCAAAGTATTTACTGAGATATTATAGATTTTCCTCAAGTTGTGAGAAAATTGTCGCCAATTTTTCATGTTAAACAAACAGTTTTTGATCTTCTATTTCTTAAAAGGCAGATCATTGTGTAATCATGGAATTGATATTTACATTAAAAATTCACAGAGAAAGAAAGAACTGATCAATACAAAACTTCCGTGTTTCGAAGACTCGTGGGTCTTTCCCCAATACATGGGCAGCGCTAATTGGACAGACTACAGTTATGAACATCGTAGAATTAACAAAGTGAAAGGTTTTGGAATGATTTCGGAATGAGTGTGAGGGGCGAGTTTTGTGTGAAATTTAAGGGAGATAACTCAATGTCGATAATTTCGTCCATTTTGGACGAATTTGGTGATATTTATTACCTCCCTTATAAAGAAATTAACAAATTTTCCGAATTGTGTGTCTTCAAATACCAATCAGATGCTTTAAAATCCTCACCAGCAAAAAACCATTGGTAAAGTTTGTTCAATTTCCTTGAATTTCTTTGAAGTTCACTGACTTTTTTTGTCGCGGTTAACATGTAAGTGTCCAGACCCCACTGTTCAATATTATATCCCTCAATATGTCATCGGATTCCAATGAGATAATGCATTGCAGAGTTCCATATTTAGTTCTACTGTAGAAGCAACTTTATTTTTGTCTTCGTAAGATGTTTAGTAAAACAGACCCAAAGGGAGCTGATCTTGAACAAGGAACAAGGAACATATCGTGTTAGATTAGATGAATTCCCAATCATTTCAAAAAGATATTTTGTAAATTATAATTTTGCAATTCATCACGGAATGGTATCCTTTTCACCAAAATTATACCAATTACTTAAACATAAAATTGTCATTTAGAAACACTCAAATTGAATTAAGGTCTCATTTTTTCCTCGTTGTTAGAATTGACCTATGTTGATCCTTGATCATTTTTTAATTTGGCGTAAAGAAACTTTTGAGGCATAGTATTACAGGAAGTGTTCTTTACGAGAACTGAAGCCCTTTGTTGTATTTAGATAAAAAAAAATGAGATGCTGAACTAACATTTTTGTGGTGGAATTTGAATAATTTTAGCTTTCAAAACAGTAAACATTTTGATAGCAGATCATACAGTTTTAGTTTGAAAATAATTAGAGGATATTGAATGAGTGGTCATGGAATACGGAATTTATTAAACGAGTCATCTATTAACAGATAAAAACGAGGCTGCGCCGAGTTTTTATCTGTATATAGATGACGAGTTTAATAAATTCCGTATTTAATGAGCACAAATTCCATATTCTTATTATAATATGACCAGATTTTTTGCGAAAAATCGTTAAAAATCTTGATCTTTCAACATTTCGATTTTCCTCGAAAGTTATAACGCCGTTTAAAACTGACGTCACAATATATACATTATGACGTCATTTTCGCGATTACAAAATAGCGTTGCTATTCGATCTGAGCTCATTTGAATACTTATTCCACTAGTGTAATAACACCCGTGTAATATCAAAAATATTCAACGGGGTTATTTCATTCCCGCCACGTTGATCATATAATAAATGGCGTTTCATGTATTGCAGACATGAATTGTTTTATGAATTACAATTATTACCATTATACATTAATAAGTTATCTTTTACTGTCATTAAATATCTATAAACTCGTGTCTTCTCTGTAACTCTTATCCTTATCTAAGACCATGATTATACATTGACAATTAATTTTAACTATAAATGCTAAGTTTTTTAGATAAGAGTAAAATTAAGCTCAAATGACATCGTTTGCCTTGAAAACTCCTATCTGAGTAATAGGTCAAGCCATTTGCAACGAATCGAACAGACGTTCTGGTTTCAAAAGCACGTTATATCATTGTCCTTAATTATTGCTGTCAAATTTCATGCAATGATTCGATGTATTTTGGCTCTTCCTGATTTAATAATTGTTGTAATCTTCAGCTCAAATATCAATTATTTCAAGGGCTCCCACTGCAAAAAAAAATTCTCCTTAACACAGGAATGTGCAAATCTAAGATTCTTATTTATATTTAACCGTAAATAAGTTCCTCCTTAAAACAAGAGTGCCCTTGACACAAGATACGCCGCTAAAAGGATTATCATTAAAATGAAGGCTCCCTTTATCTCGATGATGCATATCAACAAGATCAATTCTTAAATTGAGAGTTGTTTCTCAAATTAACAATTTGTGTTATAAGAACACATGTCGAGGCTGAAATTCCCCGAACCTTGACAATATGAACAAGGTCTAGTGACAAGGAATATTTTGTGAAAGTTTCATCCGAATTAGCCCATATATGAGGGAGGAGTTGTGCTCACAAGATTTTTTTTACATGAAGGCCCCTTTTTTCCATGACGCAGCTAAAATTCGCTAAATCGTGAAGATATGAGCAAGGTCAGGTGACCAGAAATATTTCGTGAAATTTTAATCAAATTGGTCCATAAATGAAGTAGGAGTTGCGTTCACAAGATTTTTACATGAAGGCCCATTTTTCCATTATGCAGCTAAATTCACCAAATTGTCACAGTATGCAGGTCATGGGCCTAGGAACATTTTATTTATTTAAGTTTCTCTAAATCGGTCCATAAATTAGGAAGGAGTTGTGTTCGCAAGATTGTTTACATTATTGCCCCTTTTTCTATGACAAGGCTGATTTTCACAAAACCGTGACAATGTGCAAAGGTCAGGCGACTAGGAACATCAGGTGTAAGTTTCATCCAAATCTTACAAATCTCCAAAAACTTTAAACGAGGGAGGAGTTGCGTTCACAATATTGTAACGTACGTACGGACGTACGGACGTTCTGACACTGGCACGGACGGACGGACAGACGGAGAAGATGATACCAATATATGCCCACCTTTGGCGGCGTATTAAAAGTATTTTAGATTGAATTCACCTTTAATATAATTAATAATTAGTAAAAAAAATATTTGGTCAGCAAAGAAGCACATAAACGTGTTTATTATAAACAGCGATACCGGTGCTCTCGGCACTTTGATTTTGCAGATGTTCAATGACTTATCAAACTTTTCTTGCAAACTTGCAGATTTTTATCAAATCCTTCCCTTGAACCTTGAATCCGATTGATTTACATGTATATTCGTCAAAATTGGTACGTTAACAATTGAAAGAAGAGAAAATCTTATATTGATCACAGACCATTTTCCATTTTTTACGTTTTTCGTCCCTATACGAAGTTTCTAATCTCTTAAATATCGTTAGTTTTGTTCATTCTGAACAATATAAGCGGAATTGGATTAACTCCTTTCTATTTCACTCAAAACTCGCTCATCACATTCATTCAATTTCTTTCCAAAATCATTTCAAAATTATTCACCCTGCCAATTTCACGACGTTGTTTACTGTACTGGGGATCGTCATGACGTAATGTGGTAAATGGGTCCCGCTTTCAGATAACACCAATAAAGGCGAAATGGACGAAAGCAGGGTACGTGTATCATCCTTATAATTTCACTAGTTGGGCAGTGTGATTGCCAAGTGATTATCTACATTTATGTGACCCGTCACGCGAAAAGGGACCGACAGGGAACTCAGTAAAATGAATATTTGAAATAAAGAGATTGGGTCCAGCATAGGTCAACCAGAGGTCGCATTTCAAAAATTCTTTCAAAGGAAGGCAAATTGATCATTCTAGATTCAGAAAATTGGTAAAGGGCGAAAATTTTCGACACTACAATACACTAGTCTGACAAGGGTCGACACTTTAAATACTACCCAGAAGGTCCTTTTTCGCGTGACGGGTCGAATAATTTCGATTATACACCAAAAGTCGCGAAAGAAAGCAAATTAAAATAAGAGGGCGTTGAACCTTGGATAGAGAACAAACTCCTCTAGAATTATATCTTCCTTATAGTACAAGTCAAGCAGAATTGAGTCAATGAAACAAAAGCACCACACGAAAACCACCTGAGAAATATTCTATGGTGTTATTTTCAGTCAAAACGCGACAACTGGAGCACCTAGAGAGAATATCTTGTAATTCTGGATCAATTCCTACCATAACATCCGTTCCTAGCCTCCACCTGCTATTTAATTTAGGTTAACGATTTTTTCGACTGATGGAAGACAAATGGCGGAAGGGGTGAATGTATGTGCCGGCGCCGGGGATCGAGTCTTGAACGCTACAAACTTTTTTATGACTACCACATGGGTTGATCAATCACACCTTTCAAGCACAAGCGATCGTAACACGGCCATTATGAAGTGGAACTCCCACGGCCCATGGACATTCATGGTGCGATTTAATTTCGAATTATTTTTTATATAAGATGATAAAAAATCAAAATCATCTTCATAATTCGAGGGCGTTTCGTCTTTAGCCGTTCGACCAGTATAATAGCCTAGCGACAGTTGGTCTATTGAGGGATAGACAAGTTCATTGAATGATAGGTTACCCTTTGACAGATCGCCACAGAGGGCAATTTGGAGCGCTCTTTCACATAACGGAGGGTGACCCAAACCTCGTAACTACAGCTTATATAAGCTGTAGTTACGAGGTTTTGGTAACCCTCCGAAAGAAATAGCCCTGCCCTTCTATTACCATGAAAATTGTATATTCAAATAAAAGGTTGAAGAATAAAATCATAAGTTTGGCTGACATTTTCAATTTTTGTCCCTGGGATCGACGATTTTTATCTTTATCAATTTACTTATATGTTTTTCATTAGCATTATTATGTTCTTAGAATATTAAGAAATTACTTTCACATTTTTTCATCTCTGAAAGGATTAAACATTGCTTTTTTGTTTGATAATATTAACAAGAGATATTTTTAACACATTTATGCCCCCCCAATTAGGTCGATGGCATATTTTTTGTCAATTAACAAATGATACTTACTCGAAACATATGAGTGTTATGCCATTTGTGCACAGGACTTTTCCTCAATGTGATCTATCCACCAATGAAATTTCATAATTATAGCTTGCATACTTTTAAAGATATGCTCCATACTAAAATCAACTAAATCTAACAAAGGGCAACAACTAAAAAAAAAACTGACGAGTTATGGATTATAAGCACTGCACTTCTGCTGAATGAGATCTGTCCAGCCATGAAGTTTCATGATCATACTTTTTGATATCTACCCCGAACAAATTTCAAGTATGAAGATCAATAAACGGCAATAACTAAAAAATGAGCAAGGTATAGTTACGCTTCTTGTGCACTGTACTTCCCCTTGATGGGATCTATCTACCAATGAAGTTTTAAGACCATAGCTATTATACTTTCTGAGAAATGCTCCGGACGAGCATGGTCTACGGACGAACCGACCGACGAACCGACCGACAAGTGCAAGGCAATATACTTCCCTATCCTCGAAGGGGGCATAATTAGCAAGGATAGACGAGACTATTTGTTTCCATGACAAACCTTATTACTTGGCCCGGGATTACAGAACTGGTTTTCAAACTCCGAGGATAATTTACTCAAATTCCGTCTTGTGATTTAAGATGTAATTATGCTTAAATACCAGGATAAATGCATGAAATATATTTTTTTTTGTTATTTATCCATTTATTGTAAAGTTGAAGTGGAAATAAGGTATTTTTTTAATTTGAAGAATTCGGAGGTACAATTTTTATAATCTTGGGCCCAGGGGCCGGTTTTACTAAATATCTTACGATCGTTTTTTGCGTAAGTCAAAAATCTAAGTTGCCTGTACAGTAATAGAAGCCGATTCCAATGAGATATTGCAAGGCAGAATCTAATAATTACTGAAAATACCAATTACTGTTTGTAATCTTGACTTACGTATTTTTTTCGTACGAAGTTTAGTTTCTGATAGTATGAATTAGGTCCCTTTATGCTTACTACATATATGGTACGGGGTGTACAGATCTGTTTCATTCTGCATAGCTAATTAAAACAGAATGTTTAGGTAAAGTTCACCGACAAATGCAATCAAAACGAAAAAAATGTCTCATTTACTTATTCGTAGTTAAATTTTATAAAGAATAAAAACAATTCAAAGTAATTATCTCTCCTGCTTTGAGGATTGAAAAAAAAAACGTTTGTGAGCATTTGAAAATGGTACAGGGCTTAAGACGCGAGATCACATGCAAAGCGGATAAACATTTCTTAGACGTTTCGCAAAACGTTTTCATCATGAATTCGTATCTTTAAATAGTAATACGAGGGGTGTTACAAAAATGAAACAACTAATAGGTTAAGCATGTTGTCTCAAAACCTTCGGAACACTCCTCGTAAATTATGTCCGTTAATATGAGCTGTGAATTAAAATGTTTCTTTTGTTATTTAGAAAATTATACATCATTGGTCATCTTCGTTAAATAATGGTTTCATTAATTCTTCAATTAAACATTTTTCAACAGTTTTCCTATCATGAGATAATATTTTTTTTTAATCGTTTGTCAAATTGTTTGAGGTTACATTTGAGCTTACATTGTTACGTATACCATACAACTTTTTTCAGGTGCCTTTCCTTATAAACGTTGAGCAATTAGGAAAATCAGAAATATTCCAAAGTTTAGCGTTTTGAACAAATAATCCTTTTTAGACTGAAACCGGAATATTCCTGCTTTGGCAGGAGCTAAAGACAAAGATCAGCCTGCACATATGTGCAGTCTGATCCTAGTCTATACCAACTTTTTGCCTTTTTTCAATCATCAATGACTAAAAAGTATTGTTTTCAAAACAAATACTGGCTATAATGGCGTCCAATGTTTTCAGCCTTTTGATTTTAATGAAAATTAGTAACTTTATTTTCTTTTTCAAAATGACATTGTTTAAAAGACTCTTATTTACATACAAGAACAACGACCACAGTTGCCGACACTCAGCTTTTGGTGCTGGATAGGAGAAAAATCAAAGGGACATGCTTGGGGCAAAATGCATATAGAGTTGCCCTCTTACAGGTTACTCTTTTAAAAGTGAACATGTGTGCCAAGTTTGATGTGAATGCATAAGGTAATACCAAAGTTATTGCAAAATGTAAAGATTCCGCTCGATAGCGAAGATGACAACGGCATCGACGACTACGGCGTAGACGACCCAGGCTTTCGAGCTATACATTGGGTTTACACCAAAAACAGCCGAGCTGAACTAAGAAAAGTTTCTGTTTTTCATAACTGTTTAGCGATTAAAACGAGCGATTACTGAAAACACAGATTAGGTAACAATGTTAATACAAAACAATTTGACAAGCGGTTTACAAACTTCATTCAAATAAGGCCGTGATAAGAAAAGAAAACCTATTGTAAAGGTATTGAAGTCCCTATCGCACGTAGATGACTTTCAAAGATAACTTATTTGTCAAATGCGTTACCGATTTTTATTCATTTAAAGTAGTACACCCGTAATAGCTACCCAACGTTTCGGAGCAATAAACTTTGACAGTGTTAACCGAGGTTTCCTAATGAGTTAATAAGGAAACCTCGGCCAGCATTCTGACTGACCAATGAAACCGAAATGATGGGGAACTATTATCAAAGCAAACTATTCGTATGACTCAACATGAAGTACTTAGCAAAGAAAACTGCCTTGTCGAATTATTTGAAATACCTACACAAATGTAAAACATACGCTTTCGGCAAGAAGGAATACGCACAATACGCACACTCGTCCCCACCACACACACTCACACACTGACAAAGGTAACTTCATATGTTCTTACGCTATTTCATGACAGAGGTCAAGAGGTACAGATAGAGGGGGTATTTTGGATTTAAAATTTAATTTTTTCTTTGGTCCCTTCTATCTATCTATCTATCGATGGATCGATGGATCGATGGATCGATGGATGGATGGATTGGTGGATGGATGGATGGATAAATATATAGATAGATAGATAGATAGATAGATAGATAGATAGATAGATAGATAGATAGATAGATAGATAGATAGATAGATAGATAGATAGAGATAGATAGAGATAGATAGATAGATAGATAGATAGATAGATAGATAGATAGATAGATAGATAGATAGATAGATAGATAGATAGATAGATAGATAGATAGATAGATAGATAGATAGATAGATAGATAGATAGATAGATAGATAGATAGATAGATAGATAGATAGATAGATAGATAGATAGATAGATAGATAGATAGATAGATAGATAGATAGATAGATAGATAGATAGATAGATAGATAGATAGATAGATAGATAGATAGATAGATAGATAGATAGATAGATAGATAGATAGATAGATAGATAGATAGATAGATAGATAGACTGGAGTGTTAGTTAGGATTTTCTAGATTTAACTTCATTCGGCTCCTGTTCCTATAACGCTTATCGAATCGGGCCTTACATCGAAATGGAACATTCCTTGAGATGGTTCAATCATTCTGAACAAATTGAAGACATTCAGGTGAAATCGGTGGACTCGATTTCTTATCAAATTTCATATGGCCCCCTTTTTCGTGACGCTTGACGGAAAAGGAATAACCGATGTTATGGCACAATCATCTTGATCAAATTTGAAGAAAATCTAATGAAAACTGTGGACTCCAGAGTGTTTACAAGGATTTTCTTATTGCATTTTAATTTGACACCTTTTCTAATCATGCTTGATACATTTTGTCCATTTCCGAAAGAAACCATTCTTGTTATTGTACAATCATGCTGTGCAAGTTTGAAGTCAATCGGATAAAAACTGTGGAGCATTAACGAGGATTTTCTTATTAAATTTTCATCAGGCCCCCTTTCCCCCTGACGCCTATCGAATCGGACCCATTTTCGAAAAGAACAACCTTGTTATAACTTATGGTAGAATCATTTTGAGCAAGTTTGAAGACGATCTGGTGAAAACTGTGGACTTAAGAGTCTTAATAAGGATTTATTTACATGTATTAAATTTTTCATTTGACCCCTTATCCGGTGTCACTTGACGGATCGGGCATATTTTCAAAAAGAACCATCCTTGTGATAGTACTATCATTTCGTGTATGTTTGAAGACAATCGGTCAAAACTGTGGACTTAAAAGCCTTAAATAGGATATTCTAATTAATTTTAATAAGGCTCATTTTTCCCATGACGCTTGACGAATTTGACAAATTTTCGAAGGAACAATTCTTGTGATGGTCCAATCATTCTGACCAAGTTTGAAGATAACTATACAAAAGTGAACTGTAGAGAATCCAGAAAAAAAACAGCAAAAATCAACGGACAGACGGACAGTCGATCAGACGCCGGACGGGAAAACCGGTATCGCTATTGCTTTCCTGATTTGGTTAGTAGAGCTGAAAATTAACTTAAACGTGAAATAATATTTATTTTCTCTTTTTGTTAAGGAAATATTAAGGAAAGAAAATGGAAAGAAACCCTGTTTTGGTGATTCCTAATGATAAAAGACGTAAAATAAAAAAGGAGTACAATTGACCTATTCGATCAAATCTTTTTAAAGACGTCGGTTAAAGTAGTTGATAAAAAGTGCAAAACCAACAGAAATTACCAAACCTTTTCAATTCAGAATGGACAAATTATCCGTAATTCAGTAGAATTTGGTAACTTTTAGTTGTCATACTATGTGTCATTTTGATATAAAACATTCATTGACAAAACTCGGATTCTATTTATGATATTCGACATGAGACGTTTAATAAGTGTATATGTTCTTTTAATATCATTTAGCGAATGAACAAGGTGCTTTATTTTGACTCAAATGAAATTCAACTTTTGTTGCGTAAATATAAATTAATCATATACCTTTCGACATGTTTAAATGCTTCTTGTTGGGTACAAATAAAATATTGAACATTGTTTCCAAAATTGATACCCCCCCCCCCATTTTGAATTGAGAAAAGCAATGCTTATTCGAATAGAAATTATAAAATTATCCTGTGTCACAGACCCATTTCTATCATTTTGACAAGTATACGAATTAGAAGTAATGGAAGTAATAGCAATCTCCTTAAAATCAGATCCACCATATCTCCCGCTGCACCCCTGCACGATTGTGTAATATAATTTCACCATACATTGCGTACGTTCTGCTCAATTTTTGCTAAATCGTAAGCAAGACTGATTAAAATGTTCGAATACATGTAATTGACAATATATTCGAAACACAATCTAAAATTCACTAGTCAGGTATAGTGTATAGAAGAGGGTTTTTTTTAAAATCCAAGTTGAAATAAACAGATCATTTATTTTGAATATAGCGTATTGAATTTAAAATATTTATTATTTAAATCATTTTGAAAAGAAAGTTAAAGAGATAAACAGCATTTTCTAAATATCTAAATTATCTTAATTACGACTTTTTGAGAAATTAACTAAATGTTTTACTTTGTGAGGAAAAATCTTTGGTTATAGTACATTTATTACTTAGATTTATGGGTTAACAAATTTTATTTCTTTTTTTTTTAAACAAAAATAGAAATAACAAGTTGCGTCAAGTTAATATAAAAAATATGAATAGATATAGTTAATCACAAATCTTAGTTCATTATTTTTGAAAATGAATGCTCATTGTTCATTACTGACTTTAAATGTGATGAAATCAAATTCAAATAAATTCGTGAAATAAAAAAAAAATGAAATAAAAATTAGGGTAATATTTTTGTAGAAGAATATGTTCTCAAGAAGGAAATCTGTAATGAAAATAAAAACGCATAATCCCCTGCATGTGTATCTCTACGAGAAACATTGAATACACAAGTTACTAAGACGAGGGTAATTAAAATCATAACGCGTTGTCAATTGATTATCTCATGAGGGATTAAGCAATACACTTTAAACTGGCTATTCCTTTCTGTGTTTTAAGTCTAAAGTCATCGTAATTATTTAACTCACTGCTCATAATTCTGTCAACATTCTTATTTATACAGAATATCCCGGGGTACGGAGTTTGCTATAAAATACAACATTTTTCCTTTTTAATAAGCATTATTATCATTTTTTTCAAGTTACTAACTTAACTTGCACATTTTGGTTAACATTTTTCCCAAGAAAATTCTGTTATTTTTCATTTTTCTTTACGATATTCTCATCAAGCTGTCTCGAGACGGATCGATCGGGCTTGGAATTCCAAAACGGAGAGCGAGCCGTCTCGAGACGGTTAGTATTCCAAAACGGTTTACAACATCGTCATGTATCCTTGCACTATGCCCGTAACAACTAACCGTCTTCAGGGGGCGTCGCTCAAATGGGCATGTGCTACGGTAGCGACGAAAAATAAACGGAAATACTCATACCCTGTATTACGTATCTACATTAATAATGATGAATGTATTCATGTTCTCATTTGTTACATATATGACTAGATTCATATGTGACCCGTCATGCGAAATGGGACCATCTGGGAACTCCGTAAAATGATTATTTGAAAAATGGATTGCACATCGCGCAGTCTGCACAAGCTCGACACTTTACGCACTGTCCAGATGGTCCCTTTTCGCGTTACGGGTCTCAAATATTTGTTCATTCACCAATATATGCAAAAATAGCTTTTAATTCATACTTATTCAATCTACACCAGTTCACCCAATTTTTCATTTCTGTACATCGTTTTTCTTTTTCTTTTTTTTTACTTTTTATTTCTATCTACCTATTTATGATTGTCAAATTAACCCATAGCAAAAATTTTGAAATAGCCTAGTTTAAATTGCCCACAGAGCTCGGGCGTAGATTTCCTAATATATAATTTGCCCTTTTGCCCCCCGACTGTTGACGATGAACGGTTAAATTGATTCACACGGACAAGTGAAGAAACGCCCATCCGCACTGCGGTCAAAAACATAATTATCTAATCCATAATGTAAATTGAATAAGTAAATCCTTAAATCTTTAAAACGATTTTATTTCAAATTTTCTTATTTGAGCCTATGTGTGCCGTTTCTAACAACTCAACATGTGCGCCTAGAGAAGACTTAAATCAGACTGTGCGCCTGCACGGACTGATCCGAGTCTTAACTATGCAACTTTCAGACATTAAATGCGTATAAAAGGTGGCGAGAAAATGTGGGTGGTTTCTGGCGAAAGATAAAGTCCATTTCGGATCATTACTGTAAATTCGTCGTAGCTGAAGGTTATGCGCATTACGACTAACTTGTGAACTAATATAGCCTTAACCCTTTCCTGTTTTTCAAAATTTTGGACCTGTCCAAATTCAAAGGATTTGCAGACGAAAATTTGAGTGGATTTAATTTGAAAAATAACCATTCAGCAGGGTAGAAAATAGTGTGGAAAAAGAAGAAATTGCTTGTCAGAAGCAATTTCTTCTTTTTCCACAATGTTTTCTCAATCATAAAATCACAGGCACGTAAAAAGCAGGGATTAAACAGTAAAGGGTTAACTTAGAGTTTTTTTCCTTACTCTGACTTCTATTGACAATGCATATGCAGTTATTCTCGCTCGAGCGACCACATCTTTAACGCGACCATTTTTGTAAAGCGAACGTTTTCAAAATCCCCTTCCTTAACTAAAAATATCTTAAAAATAGAATGTTATTGGTCGAAATATTATTATGAATGAATGCTATGTTGCTGAACCTCATTAGAATCGTCTCAAATAAGATGGTTCTATTGAGTATTTACAACAAATGATTATTGAGAATTTCACATTAATATTCATATTCAATCAAATAGTCAGTTTCTTTAGTTCATTATTTCTCAAATCGGTATGAAGAAATAAAATTTCAACTCGAATAACCAGCGTTTATATTTTGATAAACCTTATACTTTTATGAGAAAAAAAAATGGTGTTTTGTGAATTCTGAACCAAATCCGGCATAAAGTTGCAGAGAAATTAAGGGGACACGGAAAAAAACACTCTGAAGAATACACTAATGACTTTTCATCAAAGGGGCACAATAATGTCATGATTCATTGGAATGAAACAAAATAGGATAAGCATTTACTGACTAATGAAGAATCTTTCTGTGAAGTTTGAATCAAATCCTTTATTGAATTGCTGTGAAATTGAGCAGGCAAAAAAAGTGTGGGTTTTTTTTTTTTTTGGGGGGGGGGGGTTCTTTTTTTAATTGAGGGCCATAACCATGTCATTATATGAAATTTGAATCAAATCCAACTACTAGTTCCTGAAAATTAGGCGGACATGTTTATTCATTTTTTTTTTCTTTCTCAAAATACCCTGTAAAAAGTCAAGCGGCCATTACCAAAATAAGTTTGTATATCTCTGCTTGATACTGATTTGTGAAGTTTGAATGAAAATATGTCTAAGTTGCTTAGAAATAAAGCGGTCACTTAAAGCTACAGGCGGATCGACGGTAGGACTGACCGACAATCCGATTCCTATATACCCTACAAATATATTCGAGAGGGGAGGTACAGATCCGATAAGCTCGTTCGTTAGAATGTCAAGGACGCAGGTTCGATACCCTGGCTGACATTATAAACAGACGAATTATATATCTTAGAACAATGGATTGAGTGATAAAATAAAATATGAGCCAGTGCGTGACATTTCCAACAATTTTACATATGCGCATAGCAAAGCTTCTTGTCAGCCTGTGCATCCACACAGACTGACCAGAAGCTTTGCTATGCGCTATTTAGAAAGACAATGTCTTAATCCGTCTTCTAGCAGTCAGCGTAAATTCTTATTGCACTTGGCTATTGTCTTAACGTTTGTACCTTGCACTTGTGCAAATTGTTGGAAATGTCACGCACAGGCTCATATCTAAACAAAATGGCGCATTCAAATGTGCGTTATCTGAATTTACTTAGTTTTGACCTCAATGTCGTAAACAGATCTAAGTGCAAGTTAGGTAACATCTAGATACTTGATAGACAAATGGATTATCGTTGTTATAGACTCAGCCAAATTTTAATCAGTTTAATGGAGAATTTGGATTAACCCCATGACAACACAAACCGATTATAACAAACATGCTGGAATATACACGAGTCAACTAACTTAAAATGGAAAAACTGTCTTTAGCGTTGGATTTCCTGAACTTAATTAAAAAAAATAACTTATTGTCTACAATGTCGTACAACAATAAAGATGGCTGCTGCTTCGAGAACATTAAAATGAAGTATAGAAATAGTAACCCAAAACGCAAGCGCAGATGTCAAACAACATCAGCCCTGCGTTCAAGATGAAAACGTTAGCGAAGCGCTTTAGAAACGATACCTCGCTATGCGCGTATGTACACGTGCAAAAGGTGTCATCATTTCAAAGCGCTCGCTAAACGTTTTTACATCCTGAACACAGAACAGAGTGATGTGAGTAGTTCTACTTGTGGTCCAAAAACATTCAAGCTAGCTAATCAAAGATTTGGAGCCTTTCCAAAGAACCATTTTCCAAGGTATGGAAAATGTTGTCAAAGAAAAAAATGATAGAATCTTTTACCCATCTTGGCAATTTTACAAGTATTGAGGATCCAAATCATTAGTGTGCTGCCAGAAACTAGTAACTACAGTTTATTCAAGCTGAAGTTACGAGGTTTTGGTCTCCGTTTTATGATATAAATGTTACTTCCTATTATGTTTATGGGACACAGCCTCTCTAGGTCAGGCCAGTTTGGGTGTTATATTCAAGACTAGTTCTGTAATTGATATAATGAACGTGTTTTATAGTTACTAATCCTGTATATACATAAACTTTAGTCTACGCCGCAGTTATTCCGTAACCTTGGTGCGCAATAGCCTCGGTAACCTTAACATGGGCATCAACATGGATGTGAAAACTAGAATAAAATTAAAACGTGGAATATGAACTTGTACGAAACGGCCACAGACACAACCCATTCACTGTGCTAAATATGTGTTGTTGTTGTTGTTGGTGGTGGTGGTGGTGGTGGTGGTGGTGGTGGTGGTAAGTTGTGCCTCACAGATACGTAACAGCATGACTCGGTGGTAAAGTGGTAAATGCGCCCGACTAGTGACCTGAAGGTCTATAGTTCAAGCCCCACCGTCGCCTAGGTGTGTGTATGCGTAAAAATTAAAAGCAAGCTCCAGTAAACTAATCTGTAGCAATCGCCCCTTTCACATAGACATGAAACATCAGGATTAAGTGTTTAAGAGCGACTCTATAAGATTCAGCTTTCGTCGCAATATATAAACCTTGGTAATGTACTTGAAAACTGACAGCCTCTTTAACAAATCAAAGCACTGAAGTACTGATGGTGGACGCTTGCGTAGGCATCCTAGAGTGATTCTTCCATTTGTTGAGAAAAGATAAATTTTACGTGTAAAATTACGAAAAAGGGAAAATGACCTGACCCAAGTTCGCATCTTGCTTCAGATATACATTTCTCAACATATATCATCGATCGTCAATCAAAGTCCTGTTATTACAAGGTTTCGATAACTTTCGGCATTATGCCCAATGTAGTTTAAAAGAGTGATTGTCTGATCCATTGGGTATAAAAGGAAAGAAATGACAATTAGATTACCCAGGTATCATTATATTTTGCAACACTTATCGATTATCCTTGGTCTCAATCAAGATTCTGTTGGTATCTGCTTGAAAAATTTAATAAAGGGATAATCAATAAATTTTCCGCGATTTTCGTTTTCAAATGAAAAAAGAAAAGGTAAGCAAGTAAAATAATTGCAGTCACTCTCGAGATTGAATGTCGTGTGTTGAAAAGTAGTGTAAAACCCCGTTGCATAAACCTTTATCGCACGACCTAACTGCTTTACACTACCTGCTCGTGCTGTAATCGTATTCATGTGTGTGATCTAGGTTATTATTCTATTATTAGTATAAGTGTCAGTGGAGGTTACCATTCCTGTAATTTCATTTACCAAGTATCATGAGTGACCTCCCATAGACCATTGGGAAACAAAGGGGCAAATTACTCACTCTGTCTGAAAAGTAGTTCTACGCAAGCAAAACATTCATCCGATCTCAGAATTGCATATGATTTCGCACTAAAATGATGTCTTTGAGGTTTCAACAAGTTATGTAGAATCCTTGTTTCACTCCATTTTTAAAATGAATAGTTGTCAGACGGACACAATTCTTGAAAAAGAATAAATTGAATCTAAGTGAGCACTACTATTTTGAAAACCTATTAACATCTGACAGGATTGTTCTAACGCGGTATTAACACTGGTGAACGTAAACGTCCACCAAAAAGCGACCCGTCTGCTAAAAGGGACCCCCGCAAATTATCGTCCCCATAGAGAGCACGGATTTTACAGACTGGCTATGGAAGATGCTTTCAAAAGCTACTCTCTGTGTATTCTATTAATCTAAAACGACCATTCTCATTACAAAGTATATATCTTAAATGCAACTCCTGGTTGATGTTATGCTACATCTGATACCTTTTTCATATGTTTTTTTTTATCAGGGTTCTCGGTTCTTATACGCGTGAATGGTCACATATTCAAACCATGTTAGGCCGCCGTAAAAGCGTAGTTCTTAGTGTGTCGGACTGTCATTCTAATTGTCCTGTGTTCGATTCCCGATGGTGACACTCATTTTCCTTCCGACTTTTTGCCTCCCACCAATGGGTTGATAATCGTATACATATGTGGCATGGCAGCTGGAGGCTAGGAAAGGATATGATGATAGTACTAGTGCTCCAGCCAGCGCGAAATAACTGAAAGATTGTTGAAAGCGGCATAAACCTCCATTCAAATCAGATCAAATTTAAGCGTTGTTCATAATATTTAGGCTCAAAATGATACACCAAGACTGAACAAGAAAAGAATTGACCAAGAGTTATACAGGATGATAATTAAGATAAAGAAGACTCACAAAAATAAAAGCTAAAAACCCAACCCTGTATTCAGGGGAAAAAAGGGGCACATTATTTCACATTATTCCCCGTTTTGCATGCACACTTGCGTGCAAAACGGGGTATAATTTGCAAACAGTTTAAACCGGTTTTTTTACATCCTGAACACAGGGCTGGTCAGTCTATGCGGATCGACTCATTCCTTATGGAGAAATGTCTTATAACCACTTTTTTTTGCCTATCACTCATTCATTTTCTTCCTGAGAGTTACCAGTACACGTATAATTCTAAGGCTCTATATAAAACACTCAACTTCTGCTATGGATCAAAACAGAAAGAATAAATTTTGTGTCCCTGGAATTACATTCATACACTTAAGCCACCAGTTTATTAGCTAGGCTTTCTTGCAGCTGTTGTAATAACGTTAGTGTCAATAGTGTGTCCGTTGTTTTGATGCGTTTGTTGGCGTTCGTGTTGACGTGGCAAACCTTTTCCTTATCCATATATTTCTCGTTATTGAATGTATCTTTTTGAACGTTGTTTTGTGTTTTTATCATAAAAAGAGTTATTCAGAGAATCAAAGGGGTAACCCACCAAGCATTTTCATTAGAAATATCCCATTCTTCCTAGAAATTATGCATTGTCCAGCACCGACGACCGAGCGTCGGGACATACATGCGCTGATCTCTTATTGAATTTATGTTATATTCTGTGTATGGGAAAAGAATACATATTTTTTTTGTTAGAGTATAATTCATTCATGGTCTTTCACTTTGATCCCCAGCAAAAGTTGGGTAGTATATTTTGCCGAATGACCTCTCACGTTAGATCGAGCAAAATACAAAGAGTTAAAAGTTCTTAACATGCTTCCTTTACGAAAAAAAAGTTTTGTTTTGTAAAAACAACATTGTTAAATAATAGAGACTGTCCAAATTGATTCAAGCATTCAAACATTTATTGTCGTAATTTCCAAAAAAAAGCAACATGTCATTTTGAGATACGACTTTTAACTTTAACAACAGATTTTTCGTATAAATAGAGATTGCAGTAAATCGTTTTGACGCAATAACTTTTAGAGTAAACATATAGGATAGAATAGGTAGAGTTAATTAGTTGAATATATTTGATTCCCGTGTCCCGAGTTCGACTTTCTAGTACATCTATTTTTATATTTAGCAATTGGTATGGGATTTTTGAATAAGGAGACATTCTTCAAACAATCTGCTATTAAACAACCTGGGCGGAAAATCCAATATCATCATTAAAATTGTGTATAACATCGTTTAGCCAATAATTGCTTCGTTTATCAAAGATCAGACCCTTCCTTTGAAGAAGGTCAGGGTTTGGAATTCCCATATCCGACTTGTCCGGTCCGTTCCTTTGAAGATGGCCAGGGGTGTGGAATTACCATACCCGACTTATCTGGACCCTTTCCTTGAAGAAGGCCAGGGGATTGAAATTCCCATCCCCGACTTGTCCATTCTTCTAGGCCACTTGTCCGTGGACATGTAAATACTATGACAAATCTTGGATTGACACTAAATAGATCAAATAGATTAACTAGCTTAACGCACGTATCAAAGTGAAGAAAACATAGTTTTTAATGAAGAAAATGCTGATTTCCACAAAATCTTTCTGTTCTTTTTCTCGAACAAGTACTTTTTTTATCCTGGACAAGTAAATAATCACACTTTACTTGTCCAGGGACAAGTGAAGGAAACCCATATTTCCACACCCCCGAATGCGATCATCAATATTCCATATACAACAATCGGTCAAAAGGTAGATTACTAAAAACTCTTGAATGTACATTATACATTGAAATAGATAGAGAGATTAGTCGTATTTTAGATTAATAATATTTCACATCACAAATGCTCCTTCAAAATATATATAGATAGAAAAAATCGATTTCTCTTGCATAAGTAGAATCGTAAGCGTCTGATTTGTTCTTGAAGAAATGGGAAGATATTTATATAACTTGTATCCCTATTTCATTAAAGGGGGGTTATAAATATCGCAATTTTTGTTCACTCTGAGCATGTTCATGGAAGGCCATGTGGAAAATAAGCCTAGTTGTCTTAACATGTTACCTTCTTTAAATAAAGTTATTATCATTATTATAATTATTATTATTATTATTATTATCATTATCATTATTATCATTATTATTATCATCATTATCATTATTATTATTATTATACCGATGACAATGCAGGGACATACGAGCCATTCTGCTCTCTATGAAAATCAGCTAAGCTTCTGAAGAGTTTAGTGAAATTCCTCTTAGCAAATAGGTCAGATGGTAAACCTTGAGTCAACAAATTCATAAAATGATCAAGACTGCACAGGAGTGCTGAAGAACTTGGTGTAATGCTCTCGATAACTCACTGGTAACTCAGATGAAAATGTTAGTAATTCTTAAGTAAACAATTTCGATCTTCAAACAGTCTAAGTCTAAAGAAAGGGCTTCTAATCTTATGCAACAACCATAAAATGTATGAATCCAATTCAAAGTGACCTTTTGTGTCAAATGATTGTTTTCCAATTTTATACAAAAATAGGCGCCCAAATTGTCACAAAATGCGCCCGCTACACGGCTGTATGAATTACAGCAAATATGAAAAACAACTATTTTGATTTTTGTTTGAATGGGGTTTTACGCCGCTTTCAACGATGTTCCAGTTATATGGCGGCGGCTGAAATACCAATAATGGATTTCTTTTATTTCTCACACCAGTTCCACAATACAGGCAATACAGTTATCAACATCGTGAAATTCATGAGGTGAATGATTTATGAATGATCTCGGAATGAAATTGAATGAGTTGGAGGAGCGAATTTGAATGAAATTAAGGGGATGTAATCTAACATCGTTAATTTGGTTCAAGATGATCAAAATAAGCGATGGTTATTACCCCCCCCCCCCCCCCCGCCCCTTTAATAAAATATACAAAACAAGTTCTGTTTCTGCCGTTTTATTATTTTGAATATAGTTGCTGATCTTATCAATTTTAGTGAACTTGGAGCGTTTTTGAGTGATTTGAATGAGTGATTGGAATGAATGAATGAGGCACTGCGTGAGAGTTTAAGAATGTTTTGGATGGTAATGAGGGTCAATTTCACGAAGTCGTTAGCTATAACAACAGTTTTGTGATGGCCCCTCTGCTTAACCTTATTGCGAGAAGGAAAAACTGCCTCAATTTTCAATGCCGCAACAAAAATTAGGTATCTTCGTGACTTTATCAGTCAGTAATAAGTCGGATGAAAATTCTCTTTAGGTCATTTGTGATTACTGGACAAAACGACTATTGATATGGCCATTTAGTCGCAAGGTTTAACTTTCAATTTCAAAGACCCTTTTCCCAGACTTTGCAAATTTAAGCTTTGAATTTAAACGACCCTTTTCCCTGGCTTTACATTAGGGGCTGATCTTAGTCTCAATCACCTGTTTATCTTTGTTTAAACTTGATTTTTGTCTAACTATCAAAAGAAATATTGTCTCCCTTAACTCTGTGCTGTTTAATCTCTGCTTTTTACGTGCCTGTGATTCTATGATTAAGAAAATATTGTGAAAAAAGAAGAAATTGCTTCTGACAAACAATTTCTTCTTTTTCCACATTATTTTCTACCCTACTGAATGGTTATTTTTCAATTTGAATACAATACAAAAATACGATTTACAAAACCTTTGAATTTGGACAGGTCTAAAATTTTATTAAACAGGAAAGGGTTAATGACATGGCACTGTTATCATCCTTTTAATTTAAATGCAATTCAGTGTGACAAGGGTGGAGATATCATTTGTCCAAAAAAGAAATGAAAGTGAGTAAACGGTAGGAAAATATTATTGCACGCGGTAGTATTTGCTCGGCTGTTGAGTGGCGTGTAGCAGATTTAAGTAGAACAAGAGCCATGTCGGACATGGCCATCCCCCGCCATTAAAGCGAGATAGTAAACTTGGGCCTGTTTCATCAAACTTTTTAGGACGTGTATTTGTCTTAAAAATGTCCTAGGATATTTTTAAGACAGAAATCGGGTTTCATCAAACACGAGAGATTTAGGATGTTCCTAAATTTTGTCCCAAATGCAGGATATCGATTTTGGCGTCCTACGAGATATTTTTGTCATAAAGTTTGTATCTAAATGAGAAATGGCTGCTGTTTTCAATACTTTAGTTGAAGAAAAGGACGAAGATAGGAACTAGCATTTATATAAATGATCTAAATTGTAGGTAAATAAAGTGAGATTTATCCTCTTGATAGAATAAGTTTCCTATATCATGTGTTACAAAATTCAAGTGAATGGCTTCAGGAAAAACATAGAACTTACAAAATACAAAGTTTACGCTCGACAACGTCAACGACGATACGGAGGCTATACTATTACCTCGGGTTTTCTCCTCAAACAGTCAAGCAAAACATGACGAAAGTATGGTGGCATATTTCTGCCACGAGGTACAAGATAGAAGTATCATGATAGTTTGAAAAAAAATATCATTAAAAACGAAAGTTTCTATGAGTTGTGGTGTCCGTGGTCTAGAGGAAGAGCGTCAGCCTCTTGGCCCAAAGGTCATGAGTTCGATTCCCGGGAGCGGCTATCGATCTTGGTTCTTGCATTGGCCCACACATTCGGTGCGGTTACTGGTGAATTTTCTAGGAAGCAGAATCGAGAGGGATTAATCTAAGTTGTAAGAACTTGTTTTCCAATCGATGTAAAATAAATAGGTTTAAACCAAAGTTTCTAGAAAATGTTATCTTGACCATTACTTTTATCTTCATAAAAATAGTGTGATGGTAAAATACAGTGTTAATTCACGTTTTTTACGGCGATTAAATTTGCAGTGACCCGAAAAATGGTTTAACGAGATGCTTAAGTTTTGAGATTAAATTGCCTGGAAACGTTATCATATCGTGATATTGTTTGAATTATCGTGGTATTGATATCCTTTATCTTGTTCCAGAAATATGCCACCATAAGAAAGGGAGTGAAAATTTTCATTCCTAAAAAAAAGGCCTACGAGTGCCTGTGACGTTCTACTTACTCCCTGGAAAACCTATAGCAATACGCGTCTGTATAAGATACAATTACGTGTTATCCGAGAGTATTTACGGAAAAGTCATGCCACTAAAACATTCAAAGGTGATGGGAAGGGAAATTTTTTATCGTATTTTCATTAGCCCCAACCCTTCCCCCTTTTTTTGCTACTTAAAGTCCCTGACCCATTTTCAAAAGGAGCGATCCATGCGTTGATACAATTATTCTCTGAAAATTTGAAGCAAATCGGACGAAACTGCTTTGTTTATCGCGATAGGGATATTAAAGTCAAATTTGCATAAGGCCCCTTTACCTGTGATACTTGGCGGACTTGACCAATTTTTCAAAAGGAACGAGCGTTATAATAGTTCAATCATTCTGTGAAATATGGAGCGAATCGGATGACAATCGCGGAAGTCTAACATGACAATGAAGATATTACAATCAAATTTCCATTAGCCCTTATTTCATATACTTGACGGACCTGACCAATTTTATAAAGGAAACACTCTTAAGATAATTCAATCATTTCGTGAGAGTATGAAGCAAATCGGGTGAAAATTTGAGTTCTGTCTCGAAAACAAAATAAAAGTAAAGGACGCGCACACGGACGTCAAACACGCCATCTCTACAGCTCTTCTAACCTGCAGTCAGTACAGTTTAAAACAGTACATTCAACGTTTTTAGAAGGGCTTTATAAGTCCAAATGACTGATAGTAGTTTAATCAGTCCGAAATCATTATTCCTTGAGAACCTGTTGGTTCTCTTTTCTAATAAGTCTTTACGACAGAGTTGACAGTAACTTCTCGTCTTTGCCACTTGTAAGGGATGATGAGAGCTTAAAAACTTTTTTGTCGCCCTTTTGAGGGTAAAACTAAATTTTTCTCCCGTCCGATTATCTTACATAGTTTTCTCTCTACTGATAACTTAAAATTTAAAGGGAAATCAATCCACACTGCTATAATTAGCTTGTATCACGTGCGTTTTGGGGCTTTTTTAATCGAGCATAGTTAAAGTAAGACACAGTTTGATGAAACGCGAATATACGTCCTAGGAACTTTCTAGGATGTTTTGATGAAACCGACCTACGAACATCCCAGGACATATCCTACGACACTTTTAGGACACATTCTAGGACATTTATTGATGAAACAGGCCCCTGAAGCCTAACCAAAGGAAAATAACTCCAAAATCATGCAAGGAATAGTTGTAGTTCATGTACATTGCACTTCTCCTCTATGAGATCTCTCCACCTTTAAGGTTTCAAGATTATGAGATATGCTCCGGACAAGTTTATTGACGGAATGACGGAAGGACGGGATGACGGACAGAGACCATTACTATATCCTCTTCGCCGAACGGCGCGGGATAAAAATAGACAGAAGAACATTCGGAAAATTGAAGAGTCATTTTGATTGACACACCCGATCTGATAAATTCTCTTATCACTTTATATAAGCGAGTTATTGTTTTTTCAAGGGTTCACAAACAGAATCAGGTCACTCTCGTTAAAAAGCCACCTCGGCCAGTGAAAGTCAACTAGATTACATAGGACAACTTTATCAGGGGTGCCAGATCGCCCCACCCATTTACACAAACAGGCCTCTGTAATGTATTTGTTCTCTATGAAAAGAGGTTGTTTACCTTCAGAGATAGGTCAGGATATCAGCCGTCAAATCGGATTTAATAAAAGAAATACCAACATCAAAGTCAGACCCTGATTTAACTTTGTTGTGACTTAATAGATTTAAATGCCAAAACGCTTAACTTAACAAATTAGGCTTAAAATACTGAAAATTTATGCAAAGACAAGAAACTATGCTTCAACTAAGCTATCATTTCTATGCCTTTTCTCTTTAGTTTCTGAAACTGTAGGTGCGTGTTGGTGAAACCCTGTCCCTGCAGTTTCTCAGATTCAGTAGTTTGATGTAATGCAGTATTCTTCAGGAAACCTTTAGTCAATTCTGTAATCGATGGCAAAATTTATTTTAATGTGATGTCTAAAATTTCCACATATTTGAACTTGAAAAATTAACCTTGTCAGAAGACCATGAATGCCAACGTTGGTACCAACAGAAAGGTTTTGCCTCAAGCAATCATCGTGTGAAACATGGAGGCTCTATAATCTACCATTCAAAACTTATTGCAAACGTTCATGTGTATTTTTTTCGGACAAATAGAGTAACAGATAATCATACAGGGCAAAAACAGTACTTCTCGATCTATCGATATGGGGACATGGAAATAAAATTTAAAATTAAATAAGAAAGCAATTTGTTAAAGATTGCATGTTTTAGATCGGTAGATGGTAAGATATTCACTTTAGAGCGAGAATGTTCAAATTAATTAAGAAAAATCTTATCAATATCTTCACATTTAAAAACCAGTAGAAATTATATTTAATGAATATCTTTCTATAAAAAATGATAGCCGAACACTAGTTTATACATCTATACTGCCATTTCTTACTCTTCAGAAAGATCGCTTTCTATTATCAAGACAAAAAAGTAATTAAAGGGGAGACTTTTTGAAAATCGCCCTTAACAATTGTTTCAGGAAAACTGGCGTTTCTTGCATTCTTGTGGTTTTATGTGTAAGACGATTTTAAGGGAATAAAAAATACTGCTAGATGCAAGCCGTAGAATCGCCGAGGATTCCCGTTTGAAATAGCATTGACCTTGTCTATTTTTATTTCCATTAATCTTTCAGTTACATGGCGGCGGGTGGAGCACCTAAAATGGATTCCTTTCCTAGCCTCCAGCTGCTTCCCACATAGGTGTTCGATTTTCAACCCATTGGTGGAAGACAAATAATCGAAAAGAATGAGTGCCGCCGTCGGGAATCGTACCCGGGACATCTACAAATGAAAGGAGTAGTCAATGATTTGAGAAAAACAAATTACTTGAGAACACAATTATTACAATTGGTCCTTAATTTTAAGGTTTTTATAACGAAAACGCGAGCAATATGATGAAATCAGAGATAAAACTGTAAATGTTGTTTGTCGGGCAAGCCTTAACTCGTATTTTACTCAAAGAGTCGAGAAATGACCTTGTAAGTTGTTTAACTTTTTGATTGTTTCTCCAATTTTGGGATTAATACATGTATCCTGAATGAGTAAGTTGCACGCAAAACGCTTCATGGAATATCTGATTTTCTCACAACACACAAAAGGTTCAATTTGCCTTTGTTGACCTTAAAGATAGTCTGCATATTTGTGGCTGAACAATTTCTATAGAAACTATTGATAACACGAGTTTACTTTGTACCGTAACGATAGCCATTTTCCGAAAATTCAGTGATAAGTTATTACGAACAGGCGTCAACTTCAACTTGCGAAATAAAGCCAGTCTTTATCATAAATTCGCAGAATTTAAAATTTCACACTCCATTCATATGATATCATTACAAAATTCTACATATATCTTAACAATACATGTATACTAAATGCGGTAATCAACATAAGGCTGTAGGACAATTGATACTGAATGAAAAACAAGATGTGTTTGTGAAATACGAATGACCCTGTATCTGCATCTTTTTTTTTTCTTTTTAAAGAGGATTGGCCTTGACCTTGTCAGACCTTGGTATCTGAAGATACATATGTGACCCGTCACGCGAAAAGGGACCATCCGGGAATTCTGTAAAACGAATTATTGAAAAAGAGATTTGATTGGTATCGGTCAACAAGAAGTCGCATTTCAAAAATTCTTTCACTGGAAGGTAGATTGATCATTCTAGATTCAGAAAATAAGCACGGTACAAAAAGTTTCGACCTAAGTCAGTCTGCGCAATCCGCGAAGTCTGACTAGGGTCGACACTTTACGCACTACCCAGATGGTCCCTTTTCGCGTGACGGGTCACATATTAATAAGATATGTCAATTACAGATATTATAACCTAAATCTTACTAAAGGAAATCGGCAAAGTTACGAGTTTCTTTCTCTCTTTTTTTTTTTTTTTTTAGTTTAATTTTCAAGTAAATGACATTGATGGATGCCCTTGACCTCGTAAGATGAACTCGTTTTGGTATGAGTAGATGTGCACCAATGGGATCTATGATCATGCACGAGACTTGTATCTTTAATTGAATAAAAGAAATTGGCAATACTAAATTTAATTTTTTGGTAACGTTGTGCAGACAGATAGACAGACGAAAGAACGGATGGTTAGACAAAGGTAAAACAAAATGCTCCCGACCTCTGGATACGGAGCAGAAAAAAAGTAATACGAAAACGGGGAAATTTATCTCCCACAGCAATATGATTATTCATTTAATTTTATTATATTTTATTTTGTTTATGTATTTATATATTAATGTATGTATTTATTTATGTATTTATTTATGTATTTTATTTCATTTTTTCTTATTTTTATTTTTATTTTTTTTTTGGGGGGGGGGGGGGTAATCTGATCATTTCTTTCTTTCTTTTTTTCTCTTTTTTTTCTTTTTGAAGGCCCCTTACTTATATGCGTAGCGTAATGGCATATAGATAAACAAGATTGTTTGAATTATATTATAAAATGAGTGCATCTTTGGTTGGACCCCGCCCCCCTCTAACAATAAGTTTTGGATCCGCGCACGTCTGCAATAGGATTGGTAGTCCTGGAATGACGTGGAAGCACGAACAAAAGACTGAAAGTGTCGTGTTAGTAGAATTAACCACAATTACAACCGTTTTGCCACTCCAAGTCTATTTGTTTTCTATTATATTTTAAAGCAGTTTGATTTCTTAACCGCTAATCGAATATGTCAATAGTTATGTTTGAATAATACGAATTTTCTACCTTAAAATAACCTAAAATCAGAAATGGGCTTAACACTCTGGTAACTGGATAGGTGTAAAGTTTTCCGCATAAAAATACCTATTTCATGTTGTTTGTATGTTGTAAAACGCCATTTCCGACGATTATTCGGTTATTTATCAAAGCACGGTGCACCTACCAATCGATTCATATCGTTTATAACGCCAGTACAATTACATTTCAACAGAGCTACTACCGTTAATCACACCCTGAAATTTACACTCATTCCAATCAAAACCATTCTATATCACTCATTCGGCGCTCCAGCCATTCACTCCAACCACTTAATCCAATCACTCAAAAAACGCCCCAAAATTGTTAACAACAACTGGTAATCTTATTATTCCACGACCTTCTGGGCTTGTGTGGATTCTTTAACACTTTCCTGTATTACAAAATTTTGGACCTGCCCAAATTCAGAGGTTTTGCAGACGAAAATTTAAAGTGGATTTAATTTGAAAAATAACCATTCTGTAGGGGTATAAAATAGTGTTGGAAAAGAAGAAATTGCTTGTCAAAAGCAATTTCATCTTTTTCCACAATGTTTTCTCGTTCATAACATCACAGGCACGTAAAAAACAGGGATTATACAGGAAAGGGTTAAGCGCCTGATTGGAACGCAAAGACACACAAATTGTAAAGAACATTGATTTTTTAAAGGGAGGTAATAAAATGTCACTATTTCGTCCGAATGGATGAAATAGTGACATTTTATTACCGCCCTTCAATTTCATTCAAAACCCGCTGACCTCGTTCATTCGATTTCATTCCGAAATCATTTCGAAAATGATTCACCTTGTCAATTTCACGAGGTTGTTATCTAGTTCCTCACCAACTTCGGCACCCTACTCATCATTCACCAATTGGTTGGCGACAAATAACGCTTGGACAGATTTTTCTAGAGGAGAAAAATGACAGATGGTCAAGCAGAGGATTGATCTCAGGGCTCCTAGATAAACCCTTGTCATGCTGAACCCGGAATATTCCTGCTTAGGCAGGAGCTATAGACAAACATCAGCCTGCACATATGTGCAGCCTGATGTTAGTCCACACCACTTGTTTCTCACTTTCGGACCAGAATTGTCAATAGATTTAGTTTTTCAAATAAAAATTGACCTACAGCTTGGACTGTCAGTGCTTTTTGCCCTTTGATTTTGATGAACATTTTTTAGCTAGAATTTATTCAGCATGACAAGGGTTAAGAAGGCGTCTTCATGAACGACCAAGCTAACGGGTATTCAAACAAGAACACCACCTACGGATGCAAAGCTCGGCTTCAGATGCTGGATAATGCAAAAAAGTCCAAGTAAAAAAAGGGGTATAACTCTTACATAAATGTTTCCAGAGTTATCCCCCTTTACAGCCCAGATAGCTCTTTTGATGGTGACCACACATGCAAAGTTAAATGAAGATATCTCCAATAACAACAGAGATAACCAAGGTTAAAGTTTGTTACGCCACCACCAACGCCAACGATGCAAAAGTGATCATAATAGGGATTTGCGAACTAATACGAATCCGAATACGAAACCGAATACGAAAGAAAAAATCAGGGACCGTCTAAAAAATGTACAGAACGTAAGAAAAAGGCCAAGCAAATTTCAATATTCTGTGTACTTGAACAAATCAATCTTTTTGTTTCTAAACGTGAAACTTATCAATGGCTTGATTGATTGAATGGAATTTAACGCCGCTTTCAACAATCTTTCAGTTATATCGCGGCGACTGGAGCACCTATAAACTATAGTTTCTTAGTATTTCCCTCACCAGTACAACCACCATATCCTTTCCTAGCCTCCAGCTGCTATCTCACATAGGTCTACGATTATCAACCCATTGGTGATAGACATATAGTCGGAAAGAATGGGTGCTGCCGTCGGGACCTCTAGATTGTAAGTCCGACGCGCTACCAACTGCGCTATGACGGCGGTCCACTTATCAATAGTAAACGCCTTTATTTGTGTTTCTTTTCAGTCTTTCTTCATTTTGTTGTACCGCTAAGCTACATGTAACCAGCATTACATTTGTCTAATGAAGACAACTTTCTACTCAAGCATCTTGGCCTTCATCCGACAGTGAAGACATGGATCGTATCGAACACAATGTAAATACACATTTTTGATAAATCGACCAAATCTTGACAATTCATCTTAAAATATTTAAGAAAGTGCTTTATCTCTGCCTTTCAGTACGTATTCACATAAGAACAGGAATATGTGATCAAATAACAATATATGAATTACATACATGAATATTCTAAACGAATTTTCTTTTCAGATTCAAGTAATTCTTTCCTTTTTCCTATATATTGTTGAATATTTTTTGTCTTCTAATGAGCATCCCATCACGCATAAGCAAAGCGACAGGCACTTGCATTATATGTTCTTGTCTATACAATGTTCGAACGTATTTCCGAGATCGTTTTGATATACTAGCGGCCGTATCAAAATATTTATTAAAACCTTGCGTCAGATTTGAATTACTGAATAGCCTATGAATGTCATTTGTTGAGTTCCATTTTACATATCGTGTTTTCTTGAATAAGATGGTTCTATATTCATTACAAACCACAAGAGAAAGGATTAAAAAACAGCAAACGAACACACAGACAAATGCAGACTAAAGTACGTGTAAATACTTGTAAATGTATCTAGATTTAGTGCTCGAGATCGGTTGAAACCCTCGCAACAATCGAAAACATGAGTTATAAAGCTTAATTTAACTCTTAAATCTACATCAATATTTCAGGATGGAATAATGTTTGTAAAGAAATAATATTCCAAACTAATTTAGACAAAATAAGCAAAACGGTCAATATTTTCGGTAACACTGGCATACACCGAACCTCTTCCAAATGCGGAGATTTGGTATATTGAATTAGCAAAGATACCCACGAGAAAAGGCCTAACACGAGTCCAAATCACATATACACGAGTCTAAGTCCCCATTGAACATGGCTTCAGTAATATCTGTAACTGAAATTCAAATCTATATTTTATATTTATACGCTCGTTGCATGTATGCTTTTGTAACATTTAAAAAGATGTTTTCATATGAATTCACTATGACAAGAGTAGTCCATGCTGTCAAAAGGGGTTGTTACAATTACAAACTGGGCTTTTTTTTGTTCCAATAACAAGATGCTAACTAGCACTTCCAACTTGAAATGCGCGTTAGAAGCCCTTCATTGGGTATTCTTGTTTTTTTTTTTCTTTCCATGTGTACTTTTTGTGAATACTACTGTAGGCGCTTAGCCTTTGGTGATAAGATATATGCTCGTTCTAAAAAGTAAATGAATTATTTTGAACAAACTGGTACTGTAAAAGTAATGCACGTGTGATTTTAGAATTTGTCACACATTAAATGGTTTGAGACGTTTACAAAATTTGATTTATTCCCATCGGGAAATTTCAAAGTTAAAAGTAAAAGTCAACCACCACAGTATATGGCGTGGTAACAAATGGAGAGCTCTTGAAGAAATTTCACATTGAGTAACATTTTGGCCCAAATAAAGAAAACTGGATACGTGTATCTATAGAATGAAAACGCTCGAGAATTATAGTTGCGTGTAAAGCGTGGTTACATTTTCAACTGTTTGCAAACGTTTGGTCATCATGAGCATAGAAAACACAGAGCTACGACCTAGCCTCTTTCTTGTTTCAGGTACACGTGTATTTATACTCTTAACGTTTAAATGAATAACACAATGATTTTCACAATGAGTTAGCTTTTAAACACATATTTAACGTGAACATGGTTGTAAAGACACCTTGTTTAATGTGATTTTATAGACCGCAACAAATTTACATGTAATCAAAGAATTTTTACTCCAATATTTCTATGAAGACTTATCAAAGTCTTTTGTTTATTTGGATACGCCTTTTTCGTACGACACCGTGTGTTGTCGTCTTTGATACGGCCCCTTCCCGCCATAATTTCTTTCGTATTCGGATTCGGATTCGTCTACGTATTAATTCGCAAATCCCTAATACCCCGTGTTTTCTTCGAAAACAGCCGAGCTTAAATTGAGAGATTTGTCGCTTTTATACGGAAACAAACTGATATTCATTTTTTTTTCATTTTCAAATGTATGTATTTTCATCATGAAATAATTTGTTAATCCGATTATCACTTTCATTAATTTTTCATTCTCTGAAGGCGCATTGTAAATGAGAGAAAATTCAATTGATTAATTTGGAAAGAATTGTCTCAATGTTTCACCTTCATGAAACAAAGATATTTTTATTAGTATTATAATTTTTATTATAATTATTATTATTTTGTATAATTATTACTACTATTATTTTATTATCAATATTGTTGTTATGTTGTAATGAGTTCAACCACCATGTACAAAAGGGACACTTTTTGGCGGTTTATGTTTTGAAAATATTATAAAATGACCCCCAATAGTGATAAAGTACAAATTGACCGTAGGCGTGGTCATTTGACTGAATAGCCCAGCTTATTTACGTAGGATTTAATCAATATTTATACAATTCGAGTCTACTTGACATCGCTTTTCTTAAAAAGATGCAGTGGTCCGTGAAATATCATAATATTATAATGAAATCATATTTGTGACCCACCACGCAAAAAGGGACCATGTGGGTCGTGCGTTATGAGTCGATTCTGATCAGACTGCGCGGATAGCGCAGACTGACCAGGATCAAATCTTTTCGCTCTTTGCTTATTTTCTGAATCTAGTTTAATCAACCTACCTTAGCGTGAAAGAGTTTTTGAAATGCGGAGCCCAATCTCTTTTTTTTAAAATATTATTCACAGATTTCTCAGATGGTCCCTTTTCGCGCGACGGGTCACATTTGTGGCTACTAAAGCGTTATGACACAAAATTTGATTTGGGAAATACTTCAGAATGGGCAAATATTTTGTTGAGGGATCTTAGGGTCAAAGCCCTTTGCTTCGTTTATTTTTTATTCATTGATAATTGTAATCCAATAAAATAAAAACATGATTAGTTTCACAGTTATTTCTGTATCAGATGCAACAGGTCTTTCGATAAAGCCTCCGACCTTCGATCTGCAAGTCAAGTGCTGTAGGAACTCGAAAAACCGTCGTTCCCTTTCACAACATAACATTGTTATTTGATCTATTAGAAATTAAGATATTTTCGAAAAAAGTGTTTGATAACAAACATGCAGTGTTGTTTCCGATCCGCCGTTTGCAGTCGCGGAGTCGACTAAGACCACCAAGCAACCCTTTAACTAAGTACGATGACGCCGATGTCGTTTAGAATTCAGAATAACTGGGCAGAAATAGCTCATAAGTACCTTCTCAAATGTCAAAATTTTCGTTTATTTGTGAAACATTTGTAATACTATCATCAATGAGTGAACAAAACCCCATAACTGCAGCTTTTGTATTGATCCATACACACAGAGGGTGGCTTGAAGCTTTTTTATTTATATATTTTTCTTTATTATTATTTTTTTTGCATTTCATACGGTACATTACGGGCGTTATTTGCCATATGCTAAAGCAAAAGCACTTTAAACCCAAAGCACATGGCTTCAACATAACGCATATTTGCCATGTGCTAAGGCAATTGCCCTTTATATTCAAGTCGAGCATAAAGTGTAATTGCCGTAGCACATGGCTTTATCTGCAATCATCTTTTGTAAGTTTCAAAGAAATACAATCATATTTGTGGACTTTATTGCATAAACGAGGATATTTTGAGCAAAAGCCCATAAGGATTTTCCGTATTTTCCCATTTTCAAAAGAAAAAAATCCTTATGACCCTACAATCATTACGTGCATTTTTCAAGAAAATATGATATGATTCATGGACTTTATTGCGTAAACAAGAATCTTTTGAGCGAAAATCCATAAAGCCTCTAATCCCGTGGTTTTCGGTGGATCTACCCCATTTATGACCATACGTTTAATCTGTGAAAGTTTTTCTGAAAATCCGATAGCAAAAAGTTGTGGACTTTATTGTGTAAACGAGAATTGTTTACGGACAGACAGACGGAAGATATAGACAGTCGAGAACTCTGCCATCGCTTTTGCTCTTCTAACTAAAGATCAGAAACTAATAAAACTTATCAAATACATCCTTACTTTTGTTGAATCCGTGTTAATACCGGAAAAGAAGACATTTTCGGAGAATACCTTTAGACGATATCACTTTAGAACGCACCAAATATGCTTATTTGAAAGAAAAACACAGATTTCAAAAGTACAATAAAAGAAATCGTCAAGTCCAAAAGTAGGCATATGTTAAACATTTTGAGTTCAACTTCAACATCTATTATTTCTTCTTTTTTATTTGTGACCCGTCACGCGAAAAGGGACCATCTGGATAGTGCATAAAGTGTCGACCCTAGTAAGACTGCGGGGATTGCGCAGACTGACTAGGGTCGAAACTTTTCGCGATGTGCTTATTTTCTGAATCTATAATGTTCAATCTACCTTCCAGTGAAAGAATTTTTGAAATGCGACCTCGGGTTGACCATTGCTGGACCAAATCTCTTTTTAAAATATATATTTTACAGGGTTCCCAGATGGTCCCTTTTGCGTGACGGGTCACATTTATTTGAGGTAGCATGTCCATTTGAGTGCGACAAAAAAAAATAGTTTCCAAACAGGTTTCTTCTGTCCTGTGTCCTGTAAAAACGTCTCGCGAACGTTTTGAGATGATACCCCGCTTTGTAGGTGCACATGCGTTTCGCCAACGTTTTCATCCTGAACACAGGGCAGGTTCGAACGTTAATTTTCTTCGATTTGAAATAAGTTTGAAGCCAGAAGTGTACGGGTGTAATGACAACTTAATTTTCAGGCTATAAAATATGATTTGTTTGTTTGTTTGTTTGAATGGGTTTTACGCCGCTTTCAACAATTTCGCAGTTATATCGGCCGGAGAACCTAACAATGGATTCCTGGTATTTCTTTCCCCTGTACTACCCCTGTACTACCATTACACCTTTTCCTAGCCTCCGACTGCTATCTCACATAGGTTTACGATTATCTACCCATTGGAGAGAGACAAACGTCGGAAAGGATATTTGCCGCCACCGGGGATCGAACCCACGACTTTCAATCTGGAAGTCTTATTCCTAACCAATTGCGCTATGGTGGCGGCCTATAAAATATGAAGAAAAAAAATGACATGAATTGTCTTTAATGCGTTAATCGAGTACTTGACCTTGAGCACATTGAAGGACCAGATAGAGCGGCCTCCGGTTGTTTCTTTCTGTGTGCGTAAAAAATATTTTTGGCAGACGATAAAAAACTATATAATGAAATGTAAAACCAAAGATCGAGGCGTGGGAAATATTGATACAAATAATGAGTGAAACACGCAATATCCATTCATCGGTTTTGTAAAGACCGTGTGCTGGTTTCAAAAGAACAGATTTTCCATATCAACCATACTGTACAGTTGGTAACATCATGGAATTGGCAATCGCTTCGATTAAACCCCTTCTAAATCGCGCTCCATGTGATACATTAAAATCACTCACTTTGACTATTCATAAACGCACTGGAAATGTTAAAAACGCTTCGAAACCTTTCAAAACTATCAAAATACTTCATTAAAATCATTGTATGATTTTATGGTTCATGTAGATTTAAAAGGCCCTGAATGGTCCATAGAGACACACATAAGCAAAGTCTTTTATCAAAGAGAGGAATTTAAATATCGGTATAGCCTGGTTAATTTTACTTTGACCTCTGTGGAAAAAAATGCTAAAATAACAATTACCGACATATTTCATCAATTAACAAAATGTTCAATATATTCAATACCGTTTGTTATTCATTCCTATGAAAGCACGTGCAAAGCCGAGTAGGAATATTCAGATTTTTATTCATGTAAATAGCAGGGGTCAGATCCAAGTCAATAAAACCGCACCGTACTTTGTTCATTCAAATTTTTAAGTATGATATACCATGTTATCCTTTTCAACTTCTTTTAAAGCCGTATCGGTTTTTATGATTTTTTTATTGTTATTATTATCTAATTATTTCACAACACTAGAATGTTCATTAAATAAAATAGAAATGTGTCACAGACATGGATGCCCCCGCAAATACTTGATTTTTGCTCGTGAAAAATTTCACCTTCAGTCACCTTCACCTTGGACGTATCCAGCCAAACACTTCGCATGAAACTAATACACACCTATTGGAATAACTGTACAAATTCATTTTGAAATTCGTCAAAAAATGTAGAAGTTATTCCCCGGACAAGATTGAGCCACACAAGCACACGTGCAGGCGCAACACTCACACACGGACAGAGGTAACTATGTTTCCCCTCACGCGAAAATCGACCATCTCGAAAGTGCGTGCAGTGTCGACCCAAGTCAGACTGCACAAATTGCGCAGGCTGACAAGGGTCGAAACTTTCCGCTCTTTGCTTATTTTCTAAATCTAGATAGATCAATATAGCTTTAATGAATTTAAAAAAATCTCTTGATCTGACCAGAAACCTCAAAGGATCTTTTTGGGTACTAGGTGATTTCAACTTGCCAAAGTTCTCGTGGAGTAGTGACCATACACCAGTCTTAAAGCCAGGATGCAATCATACTAATTTGTATGAAGAATTTAGTGATTTGCTTTCAGATTTTAACCTCACGCAGATAGTAACAGAAAGCACCAGAGGAGAGAATACACTGGACCTTTTCTTAACTTCAAACCACACTTTAATTAAAAATGTAAAATGTCTCCCAGGTATATCAGACCATAGTATTGTCTATATTCTTGAAGATACAAAGCCACAGATGACCAAATAACAGCCGAGACAGTTTCATCTCTACAAAAAAGCTGACTGGGGTAGTTTCAAAATTTATATGGACCAAATCAAGAATGAAAAATTAGTAGATCATCAATCTAAATCTGTGGAAGAAATTTGTTTAAGTTTTTCAGATGCAATTACAACAGGTATCAAGAAATTTGTTCCAACCAAAAGACTAGGGAATAAGAGTTCACTTCCATGGATCACACAGCCCATAAGACGTCTAATTAGAAAAAGGGATCGAGTTTATTATAGATTAAAGAAAGATGGAAACAAAAAGATGAAAACTCCATTCCTGGCTCATAAAAGAAACATCAAGAAACAAATAAAAGTCTCTTACAATAACAATATTGAATATATTTTAGGCCTTGATGGAAACACTGAAAACAAGGAGAAAGCCACAAGATTAAATAATTAGAAACTTTTCAGTCTGATAAAAAATGCCAAGCAAGACGCAGTTGGAGTAGCTCCCCTTCTCGATAAAATTTCAGGTACCATCAAATCGGACAATACAGAAAAGGCGGATATTCTAAATCGACAGTTTCAATCAGTCTTTACTCCAATGACACCAATTTCTCTGGCTCAGTCCTGCCTTTCATCCATAAGACAAAATATGTTTTCCTCCTCTTTCAGCAAATATCCAGTCATGCCAGACATTACCATCTGTACTGGTGGAGTACAAAAACTAATATCCAACCTGAAACCAGACAAAGCAGCAGGACCAGACAACATCAAGCCTCTAGTACTAAAAAACTTATGTTATCAAATTTCTCCTATCTTGCAAATTCTCTTTCAGAAATCCCTAGATACAGGCACCCTCTCCCAGGTATGGTCAAAGGCAAACGTGACTCCACTCTTTAAGAAAGGAAACAAAGAAGATCCTGCAAATTACAGACCTATATCCTTAACATGTATATTGTGTAAAGTTCTTGAACATATTGTAGCATCAAATCTAACTAAACATTTTGACAAAAATAATATTCTTTATGACTTACAGCATGGCTTCAGAGAACGGCGCTCATGTGAAACCCAGCTACTGCAACTGACCGATCATCTTGCCAGAAACCTCGCTGAAGGAAAACAAACTGATCTAGTTTTGTTAGACTTCAGCAAGGCTTTTGATAAAGTTAGCCACCTAAAACTTTTGTATAAATTGCAGGAACATGGAGTAAACTGTGGACAATGCCAAATACCTTGGAGTTACTATATCTGGAGATCTTTCCTGGAATAAGCATATTGACAATATAACAACTAATGCAAATAAAACTTAAGTTTTCTCCGCAGAAACATCCAGACCAAAAATAAGAAGATCAGAGAAACAGCGTATAAAACTATGGTTAGACCCCAGGTAGAATACGCATCAACTGTTTGGAGCCCCTACACAACATCCTATATCAACAAAGTAGAAAAAGTACAACGTAGAGCAGCAAGATGGGTTCAAAATAATTTTTCTTATTATGACAGTGTCACCTGCATGCAGAAGGAGCTTGGCTGACAAACTCTCCAATATAGACGAGACATCACAAGAGTCATCATGTTCTATAAAATTGTTAATAGTTTTGTTGCAGTACCTATACCAACTTATCTTGAAAGACCAGTTAGGATCACCAGACATATGCACACAGAATCCTTAGACAGATCCACACAAATGCTTCTTACTTTAAGTATTCGTTTTTTCCTTACACAGTGATACTTTGGAACAGCCTACCAGAAACAATCGTACAACAACCTGACATTGCAGCGTTCAAGAAGAGTCTCGATACTTTTCAGAAAGTGAGCCGTCCCTGAATGACCAAAATCGTTATATCAGATCTTTTAACATAACACTCACAATACTTTTAAATTTTGGCACCCTAACAAATGACAAACAGTTTTTAATCCAGCACAGACGCGCACCTGCCCGAAAGGGGAGTTAGGCAGTATAGATAGATAGATAGATAGATAGATAGATAGATAGATAGATAGATAGATAGATAGATAGATAGATAGATAGATAGATAGATAGATAGATAGATAGATAGATAGATAGATAGATAGATAGATAGATAGATAGATAGATAGATAGATAGATAGATAGATAGATAGATAGATAGATAGATAGATAGATAGATAGATAGATAGATAGATAGATAGATAGATAGATAGATAGATAGATAGATAGATAGATAGATAGATAGATAGATAGATAGATAGATAGATAGATAGATAGATAGATAGATAGATAGATAGATAGATAGATAGATAGATAGATAGATAGATAGATAGATAGATAGATAGATAGATAGATAGATAGATAGATAGATAGATAGATAGATAGATAGATAGATAGATAGATAGATAGATAGATAGATAGATAGATAGATAGATAGATAGATAGATAGATAGATAGATAGATAGATAGATAGATAGATAGATAGATAGATAGATAGATAGATAGATAGATAGATAGATAGATAGATAGATAGATAGATAGATAGATAGATAGATAGATAGATAGATAGATAGATAGATAGATAGATAGATAGATAGATAGATAGATAGATAGATAGATAGATAGATAGATAGATAGATAGATAGATAGATAGATAGATAGATAGATAGATAGATAGATAGATAGATAGATAGATAGATAGATAGATAGATAGATAGATAGATAGATAGATAGATAGATAGATAGATAGATAGATAGATAGATAGATAGATAGATAGATAGATAGATAGATAGATAGATAGATAGATAGATAGATAGATAGATAGATAGATAGATAGATAGATAGATAGATAGATAGATAGATAGATAGATAGATAGATAGATAGATAGATAGATAGATAGATAGATAGATAGATAGATAGATAGATAGATAGATAGATAGATAGATAGATAGATAGATAGATAGATAGATAGATAGATAGATAGATAGATAGATAGATAGATAGATAGATAGATAGATAGATAGATAGATAGATAGATAGATAGATAGATAGATAGATAGATAGATAGATAGATAGATAGATAGATAGATAGATAGATAGATAGATAGATAGATAGATAGATAGATAGATAGATAGATAGATAGATAGATAGATAGATAGATAGATAGATAGATAGATAGATAGATAGATAGATAGATAGATAGATAGATAGATAGATAGATAGATAGATAGATAGATAGATAGATAGATAGATAGATAGATAGATAGATAGATAGATAGATAGATAGATAGATAGATAGATAGATAGATAGATAGATAGATAGATAGATAGATAGATAGATAGATAGATAGATAGATAGATAGATAGATAGATAGATAGATAGATAGATAGATAGATAGATAGATAGATAGATAGATAGATAGATAGATAGATAGATAGATAGATAGATAGATATACCTTCTTGTGAAGAATTTTCGAATTGTATCCACTGGTTGACCTTTGCTGGACCCAATCTCTTTTGAAAATATTTATTGTAGAGATTTCCAAAAGATGGTCCCTTTATATAACCGTCACATATATAACCGTTTTTTTTCTTGGCGGGGGAGGGGGGAGGGGGGGGGGGGGGTAAAAATATCACCATAAATCAGGGATAATTTATCTGTCAAATTGTAAGGCATGAAAATTGCATACGGTCGGATTTCGAATGCGATATGATGTTCGAAAAGCTTTTATTATTCTAATTAATCGGCTTTACTTCATGTGCTCAAATTCAAAACTGCTGTAAATATGCATTTTAAAAACACAAAACATATAACGATTTTGCACTAAATATCTAGAGTGAGATACCGACAAATGACGGCGCTTTATCGAAAGCACAATTATATTAATTAAAATAAAATCCTTTTGCATGGAATTGTTTAGGATTGAGTTTGTACAAGTACAAGTGTACCAATGGGTTGATTATTAAAGATCTATGTTATTGTATAAGGGAATGCGATTCGTGTAAGTTCACAAGTACAGGCGTACGGGTGAGTCTTAAGAAACCGTTGTCTCTAGTCAACGTAAAATTGACCTTTGGTGTCTTACTCAATAGAAGATTTTTGAAGATATCCGTTCTTCGTTTCTATGTTAAAAGGGATGCGCCCTGACGGGCCCAAATAAGACCCCCAGGGTCATGATATGGACAAACTTAGAAGAGGCCCACCGGTGATGCTACATACCAAATTGAATAGCCGTGTGCGTTCTGAGTGCAGAGAAAACGTGGGGTGTTCTTTTTGTGTTTTTTTTTAAAGTTATTTCTCTTTGAAATTAGAGAATTATTAGCTCTTTGTTTCTATGTAAAACAGGATCAGCCCGAGGGTAATGATAAGAACAAACTTACTATAGGCCCACTGGTGATGCTACATACCAAATTAAATTTGCTGTATGCCATCTGGATTCAGAGGAGAGATTTTTAAGATTTTCCTTTTCCCCTTTTTTGTTGCCATGGCAGCCAGAGCTAAGGACGGATTTCATTTTTTGAACAACTTTAGTAAAGCTTTACCAAAGGATCATTCTTTCCAAATTTCATCAAAATTGGTCAAACGTTTCAGAAGGAGAAGGTGTTTAAAGAAATTGTGGACGACTCGCGACGCACGACGAACTTCGGACATTGGTCGATCACAATAGCTCAAGGTGAGCTAAAATCGTCTGTGCCTTGATACTCGTACTTGGTAAACCAGGAAGAAAGGATAAAATGTTCAAAATTAATTGGTTCTGTTTATCCATAGATATTTGGGGTTTTCTACGATTCACAAAAAAAAGTGAATAAAAGAGTCAATAAGCTATGAACAGCGGTCATGTGATATGTTTGTTTGTGGTGAATATTATCAGATCTAAAATGCATAGTTTCGTGTTCTTGTTGATACAAAGTGGTTGAATTCGTTGTCAACGTTTTATTCGGTTTAAATTCTTTGTAATCACTAAGATATGCCAAAATTTCACAAAATTTTTAGCACGACTGTTTTCGGAGAAAACCCGAGGTATTGCTATAGCCTCCGTGTCGTCGTCGTCGTGCGAAAACTTTGACATTTAGTTATATTTCTGGTTCTACTGAAGGCATTCACTTGAAACTTAGCACACATGTTCACCATCAAAAGAGAAACCTTTACTATCAAGGGGGATAACTCAAGATGCATTTTGTGCAAATTATGCCCCTTTTTCGACTTAGATTTTTTCCCACCATCCAGCACTCGACAGCCGAGCGTAGGCACCCGTAGGCGGTGCTCTTGTTGTATTAGGTATACTACAGGACGACAATGCATAGTTCAGTGTAAACGCTGTCACTCCCGTAAATACCCGAAAATTCATACTTAGTCGTCAATTTCATTTTTTGTCAGATTTTGAAAAGATCTGTCATATAAAGCAAATTGCTGACACCTTCTAGCCCATTCGGAACATCACTCGGCCATTTCCGTAAACTACAACATACCTTGGATGTATGTAAGGTTGACTGGGTTACTGCCCCTAGATCTATCGATACTAGAGACAGGTATTTTACAAATTTTCGTAAGGTCATGTGACCCGGTAGTGACGTCATTTGATCAACGTTAAATGGAAGCTGGAAAATCGTAAAGCGTTTGGTAGCGGATTTGCGATATGCAGTTGATCGAAAAGCACGATGAATGCAGCGAAAAACAACAAATAATGAGTTGATTGTTTGTTTTTCTTTCGTATGTTTATCTTGTAAAGAGCATATTCATATAAGCAACAGAATTTCAGTCCTTCCATTTTAAATAATGCCGCCAAATTTCAACGGATATCGACATGCATGATGGGAAAATTCTTACGGTTTGTAATAACTTACTTGTCGTGAAAAACACACATCCAATCAGATTGCCGTACGATTTATACACAACCCGTTGTCTCTCACAGACATCGGGGTACCAGTTTAGTATGTAAGGCGGATGGGTATGTGTTAGGCGGAAACAGTGTAAGAAAAACTAGCACTGTAGATTTATATCTTTTACAGGAAATAACGGCTGAAAAACCTTAATTTTTGAGAATGACGAATCATTCTCAAAAATTAAGATTTTTCAGCCGTTATTTAAGAATTTAAAGATATTTATATATGGATACGATGGTTTCACGTCAGCGACTTATAAACGAGTAACTTTGACGACGTCGAATGTTTTCACTCACAGTTTCGAGGGCTAACGCCATTTTAACTGACGTCATCGAGTTTTTCAAAGGTTTTCCCGTATCTTTTAAAAATAGTCCGTCTATGTACATCCGAGGTTGATCGTGAGATTGGCCGAGTGGTGTTCCGAATGCTTCTAGCCTTCTCTGCTTTGAAGCGACTTCGAATTGGCCAAGGATTAAGAGAATAATAGGCGATTGTATTAATTCTTAGAATGTATTCTGGTAAAATTGGACGGATAAAGCTTTCGATCGAGTCACTTTTGTTGCCTAGCAACCCTTCATTTTTCGAAAACTCTTTCTTGATAGACTGCTAGCCATGAAAAATGTTCGCGGCGAGCGCTTTCGTATCCTGAACGCAGGACGGTTTTATTCAATATAAATATTAAATTTGGTGAACTTTAGATCTAATAGTGGTTCCTTTGAATATGACGTTTAACAGAAGCTAAGTGACAAATCAATATTAATTGATACTGAGCGAACAGCTAACATTTTCAGGATCAAATATCCAGTAATTAACCAGATTCCATCTTCTAAAGTATGACAGGTTATAGCATGGAAACACAAACACTGATTCCCATCACCCGAGTGTGGTGTCCGTGGTCTAGTGGTAGAGCGTTGGCCTCTTGACCAAAAGGTCCTGAGTTCGATTCCGGGGAGCGGCTATCGATCATGGTTCTTTGTTAATATCAAAGGGTAGAAAGTATTATTTTTAATGAAGAAAATGCTAGAGTCCAACATTTTCTTACTTTAAAATGTTTTCTCAAAATTGATTGAATTTTCTTTTTTGATGTCATATTATTTTTGATGCAGGACAAGTAGAAAATCATCTTTGACTTGTCCGGGGGACATGGGGAGAAAATCTGTACTTCCACATCCTTGTTAATTGTGCCCAACAAGATTCGTGCATTCTATTTGACAGAAAAAATGTCCACTTCTCAAATGAAATCAATTTTTGATGCGCAGTTACTTCTAAAGCTTTGTGTATAATGTGCTTTTATAAATCACGAATATATGATATGGAAATAAAAATGAAACTAAAAGTAAACCTAATCAGACTTATGTATTTATCCGCTTCGCGTATTCATACAGTGTGGTTAGGCTTTTTAGATTTATAGCTTCTAGAATTAACAAAATATTCTCTTTGCCTCTTACATAGAAAGACAGTTATTTTCTAAAAGACTTGGGTAAAACTTATATATTTCTCATCAACTTGGAAGGAATAGTTGGATACTTGTATTTGCTCTCATTTTTTTCGATGGACCGACAATGTTGGCCTTTTCCCCCATTATGTGATAAAACTTTTGTAAAAAAAGTTTAACTGTAACTGTTGAATATTTCTCTTTAAAGACATTTTTAAATGATTTCCTAGATCGCGAAGAGTTGATAATATTCGATATGAAGAACCCCCATGAATGTTTACCGATGGCGTATTGACTGTAAGTAGAGGATCGAATTATAGTTACCACAGTTCGCACAGCGTACAAACACTTGTTGCCAATCTGTGAAGTGTCGATTAGTTTGAAATGTAAACTTATTCGCGTAAAAAAACGAGAAAGATCTTTTTTTTTCAAAAAATTAATATTCTGCCCTGCGTTCAGGGTGAAAAAAACGTCACAAACGGTTGCAAATAATACCTCGCTTTGAACGTGCACTTACGAGCAAAGCGGAGTATAATTTACTTACAATTTGCCAGATTTTGTACTTTAAAACGCAGAGCTTATTTCATACTTTAAAATATTATTCAATTTATAACGTTTTTTTAATGATGAGTTTGAATTAAAGGTCAAATCTATTTAATATCGGTGAAATTTCACGTAAACATCGGAAAGAAACTCATTTCTATGATAAGCCGAATATCATCTCGACCCTATTCAGTCTGCACAATCCGCACAGTCTGGCAAGGGGCGATGATTCTAAGTACAACAAAAATATAAATGAGCCTGTGCGTGACATTTCCAACAATTTCACATGTTCGTGAAGCGGACACATTGAGCAGCCTGGACAATCACACAGTACATGTACAAGATTGCCTGACAATCTAAAGGCACTTTGAGACCAAATCTATCTAAAAAGTGCACAGTAAAGCCCCAGGTTAGACTGTTCGGGTGCAGAGACTGGCTAGAGTCTTTACTTTGCGCGCATTTAAAATTGTTGGAATTGTCACGCACAGGCCAAAATATGCAAGCACACAAAGCACGGCAATATTTGGATAATTTCATACTCGAAGTTACCCCACAAATCAATTTGTTTTCACTTTCAACCTGTCAGATCCAATTAAGCCCACCATAGATGTAAATCCATCGATCTCGATTACCACTTGAGACAATCAACCGTTGCTATAATTTTAATCCCCATTGATGTATGATTTTTTTACGGAATTTAGGAATGATAGACGGACAACAAATTCTGTCGACTTGTTCGAGACTGTGTGCCATGCAGCCTAATTGGGAGCATTACTTTCCAAACATACAATAATCTTGGGATAGTCGACCGCTGCTACTATTTTGTTATTTCAATCTCCACCCACCCCCCACCCCCGATCTGTGTTATTACTTAACAAAAGAACCGTTTTAATCTTTTTCCTATGAAAAAAGAAAATGCAACGTAAGTAGAAAATTATCTTAATTAATTATGAGAATATATGTAAAGTCAAATTCAAATTCAAATTCAAATTCCTTTATTGGTTTAAAAAATCCAGTTATAGGATTGTCACCAAGAACATACATACAATAAACACACAAGACAGAACATATCAAAAGGTATATATCAGATGGGTATATAATCTAAGATTAAAGAACCGATATAAAATATCAGCATACATATCGAGAGCCAGGGTCAAATCATGATAATGTAATTCAAAATCATTGCAATCAGAGCTAGAAGAATGCAGTTATTGCTATGCTTAGGAATCACACTCATAATACTTGCCCAAAGATAATCTTTTTTATATATATATAATATATAATTAATTTCACGGTATCTATGACCAATTATAAAGGTAACGATGACCCTAAAAAATGCATATATTATAATATGTTTGCATTCAATAAGTTTATGAACAAAAATAAGACTGAAAACCTTTAATAAAGAAAATATATAAAGAAATCTAAGACTTATAAAGACTTAAAGAAGCAGCAGATAACAATTTTTATTTTCATATTTATCTAATAATTAATTTATCTTATTTCCTTTTTTTTCTTTTTTTCTTTTTTTTTTTTTTTTTTTTTTTTTTTAAATCAGAAAACAATGACAAAATGAACAATTTGCGTCGAAGAAGATCTGCTCTATTTTCATAATAAGGGTCAACAAAGTTTAGTAAAAAGCAAGTTTTCTTTACCAAGAAGATGGACATACATGGTTCATACTAAGGTCTCCGAATTAATACACTGAAATAAAAGGAAACTCAAGAGTTTGCAGCTGTTTTTGCGAGTAGATTATCTCTTTCTTCAAACATTTTGTGAACATAAGATATACAAGTTTGCAACACATCATATTCTTTGATTTGTAAAATGTATCTAAATTTATCATCATCATTCATGATTTTAAAGGAAGGTGTGATGCCTTCTACCTCAGCAAAGAATATTTTCCTGCTATCTGATAAAGACTGGCATTGTAATAAGAAGTGGGCTTCAGTTTCAACTTGTGATTTACAAAGAGGACAAATTCTGTCTATGAAAGGTTTCTTTTGGTGCCTACCCTTTTCAATTTGAAGATTATGTGCACTTACACGAAATTTGGCAAATGATGTAATTTGTTCTCTGGGCAAATCATTTATGCGCAAATACATTTCTTTCTCATAATTTATCTTAAAGGTTCTGAAAGTTCTAAGTTTGTTATTGCTATCATCAAACATACATTTTTTCCAATAATGTACATAAGATTCTTTTAGTTTGTTATAAATTGAATTTTTCAGTTTATTTTTGGAGAATGTGAAGTGATTGTTCCATACATGTTCAAATCCAATAACCTTCATAAATAATTTAAATTTACTTGCGAAACCTTTGGAAAGGGAGCAACTATCTAAATATGATTTGTATGCAAGAAAATTCTGATTTAAATTAATCAGATGTGTCCAAAAGGCACAAGTATATTTCAAACCGTATACAGCCAAAGGAAAGATTCCAAATTCGTAAAGTGAAGTTGGAATAAAAACAAAAGAAGATACCCCCCCCCCCCCCCCCCCCCAAAAAAAGAAAATTATCTTTTGTTACACAATGACGCGATTGACTCATATTTGACAATCATTGAATGTGTCTTTGAAGTATCGGTTTTGTTCACTGAAATAATTACCAATAAACCACTTGCTTTCAAAAAATTTGTGTCAATTCGATTTTTTAAAATCAGATGTTAAGATATGAGAGGTTACCAAAATTTTCAAATCGCAATTTCTCGTCATAACTCTATTAGCTCAGTTGGTAGAGCACCGGACTTCAAAGCCATTGAATTTTGACCGCGTTAGTTCGATCCCCAGGCTGGCACACTAACATACTAATTGTCTTTCGGATGAAACGTTAAACCGAGGCCCCGTAAGACGGTGCTTTTCACGGAGCACGTTAAAGAACAATGGCGGATCTCAGCAGTAGTTTTGTCATGTATCCTTGCACTATCCCATGTAACAACTAACCGTCTTCTGGGGGCGTCGCTCATATGGGCATGTGCTACGGTAGCAACAATAAAATAAACGGAAATACATACACTCTATGTTGTGGGTTTCGTTTGAAGACAAACATAAGAGATAGACGATTGCTAGAAAGGCTTTATATACCGGGCCGCAGAACATATGACCGCACGTTGGCCTGTATGCATGGATCCAGGCATCCTCGGAATCCACGGGGTCTCCCTATTTGCTACGCTATATCTATATAGCGTAGCAAATAGGGACACCCCGGGGTATCGGAGGATGGGATCCAGGATGGAGGTCGGGGTTCCGTACCTGGAACTTTTGCAGAAATATGCTTACTTCATTGAAAACTCAGAAAACCCAAAGCAGCATTAGGTCAGTGAGAGAGCAAATTGTCATAACTACATCTTTTTTACAAACTGTAGTAACGACGTAACGTTCTCCAGCTGGAGATAATTCTAAGAATCTTAATGGTAAGACCTCTACTTCCACTCCGAGAAGAAATTCCGTAGAGCTGCTCATGGCCTATCCTACCGGTTACACCCACCCACCCCTTTATAACATGAATCATTACGCTATAGTATGCCTAAATGGGGTCACAGAATTTGAAAGCTAATTACACCTCAAAAACAAATAACTGAATGGTTATTCAAAATCACACAAGTGTATCGTCTCTGACGCACTGTCCTCAAATACTAGGACATTTAAATTAATTGACTTTAAACAGGGACTTTAGAATGCGTAAAATCATACTGTTAACGAGCATTATCATCGTTATTCCGAAATACAGAAACACGTAATTGCAAGTACATAGGCATTCGTTACGGCAATATAGCTTACTTAAAACGTATTTATATTACATAGATTGGGAAGCAAGTTCTCACTGCTTAGAATACTACCTCTAGATTCTGTTTCATAGAAATTTACCAGTGCGGTTATATATCTAACACGAGCGCCGCCTACGGCCTCAGGTCTTCTTCGAAAACAGCCGAGCTAATAAACAGGTAAGTTTACTGCATTCTGGCAAGAACGCACATAGCAAACACACAGGCAATTGTTGCATAATCTAAATGTTGGTGAATAGGTAATGAAATAGCCTTTAAGAAAAAAAATAGATTATGAAATTATCACCTATGAAACAAGAGCCGATAGAGACGGATTATGCTCCCAGAATAAGGCATTGTCACAAAAACAAGAGCCATGATTTACCTCCTATAAAATCTAAGTATTAAAAATAACAAAGGGCAATAACTCCAAAATTATGCAAGCAAGAGTTGTAGTTCTGGTGTATTGCAACTCTCCTCCACGAGATCTATCCACCCATAAAGATTAAAATTGATAGCTATTATACTTTAGGAGATAAGCTCCAGATATAATCTAAGTATCAAAAATACCAAAGGGCAATAACTCCAGACTTATGCAAGCAAGAGTTGTAGTTCTTGTGCACTGCACTTGTCCTCCCTGAGATCTATCCACCCATAAAGTATCAAGTTGAGAGCTATTATACTTTAGGAGATATGCTCTGTGGTCAGATTGCAAGAACTCAAATAAGATGTTATCTAATACAGCTAACATAAAGGTAAAAAACATTAAACCCCCTTTTTGCATGACATATTTTTAGACACAAATTTCAAATAGTTAATGGTAAAGAGTATCTGATTAGCTACTCAAATTTGAAATTTCATCAAATTCTGAACAAAAGACAAGGAGAAATGAAAAGAATAACTGTATTTTACACGCTTACGTAAAGGTAACAAACATTTAGCCCCCTTTTTCCATGATTATTTTTTTTTTACGTTAATTTCAAATTGTTTATAGTAAAGGGCATCTGATTTGCTACTCAAATATGAAATTTCACAAAATTCTGACTGTTAGACTAGGAGGAATTTGAGAAAAACTGTTTTTTACCTTAAGTCCCCTTTTCCCGTGACGAGGCCTCAAATCCAAAAACCGTCACAGATGCATCAACACTATATCATTGGAAGTTCACATGGTAAGTTTCATTTGATTTAGCCCAAGGGTTATGGAGAAATAGGTGGGGACGGACGGACGGAATTACGGACGGACAGACGAAGCGGCGGCTATATGCTCTCCCTTCGAGGAGCATAAAAACACATGAAACGATACCAGATGCAATACATAAGCAATAATGAATAACTTAAGGGAGACTGACAAAATAACAGCTAGAACCGCAAAGTAATGCAACAACAGAGAAAGGGCAAATTTTGCACGCAATTTCAGCAAAATATCGTATTTGCAATTGGATTCGTCTGTATTTGCGAGATTTTGATGACCCGACCATGTCAAGTATAAAGGGGACTATTGTAAAATTTAGTTTAATCTCATATTCCCTTGATCCCTTGACCTTTTGAAAAATACAAAAGGGAAATAGAAAGGCGGAAGAAAACTTGCATGGAATCTTATACGACCAAATTATAGTAACTTCATCTTAAATTAAGCTGTAGTTACGACATTTAAGTTGCCCGACGCCGATGAGTAAAACCCTTATAGAAATAATTGCCAGGTTTTTGACACTATCTCGTAACACTTCAAAGCTTCCATTATTACCTTTTGGTGTATGTATTAACCCTTTGCTGTTTAATCCCTGCTTTTTACGCGCCTGTGATTTTATGACTGAGAAAACATTGTGAAAAAAGAAGAAATTGCTTCTGACAAGCAATTTCTTCTTTTCCACACTATTTTCTACCCTACAAAGTAGTTATTTTTCAAATTAAATCCACTTTTAATTTTCGTCTGCAAAACCTTTGAATTGGGACTGGTCCAAAATTTTGTAAAACAGGAAAGGGTTAAGTCAATACGTTAAAATACTATCTGATGAACCATACACGGGCCCATACTATTCACGAATTTTAAAAGTAAGTCTACAGAATAATATGAATGACTCAAAATATGATATAGGTGAATCAGAAACAATGAAAACAAGGCCTGGAATTGACGGATCGCCGGTCACACCCACTCGCCTCTGACAAGAAGTTTCAACGGAAATCGATTTTGAAAACAAGATGTGTTTGTGAAACACAAATGCCCCCGTAACGGCATTTTTTTCAAAGTTTGACCTTGACAGATGACCTTGACCTTGTCACATGACCTTGACTTTGGTACCAGCGGATGCGGATCATTGAGATCTATCATCATGCCAAATATTAGCTTTGTATCTTGAATAGGCTTGAAGATATTGGCAAGGTTAAGTTTTCGGGTTAAGTTTTCGGACAGACGGACGTACAGACAGACAGACGGACCGACAGACAGACAGACAGACAGACGGACATGAGTAAAACAATATGCCCCCGATCTCTCGATACGACGACATAAAAAAGTGATTTAGATGAATAAAGTTTGCGAACGATTTAGTATATACCCTGATTTGCATACGAGTACATCTGCAAAACAGGGTATCATTTCCCAAACGTTTCGTGACATTTGTCATTCAAACGCAGGGCTGGTGCCAAGGTTTTCGAACGAAGGTATTATCAGTAAGAAACACACAGAAAGGTATAATGACCCATTCAAGTGTTTAAAGGTCTTCTATTTATTCAGAGATGGACGAGCGGTTTGAGTACAAACACTTTAAGGTAGTGGACCCGTATAAGTTCCGCAACATTTCGGACCTCAATATCTTTCACAATGTAAACCGACGTTTCCTAATGAATATCATTAGGAAACGTCGGTTAACACTGTTAAAGTTCAATACTTCTGAATCGTTGCGCAGCTATTAGGGCCGACTACCCTAAGATACGTTCCGAGCATGGACCTCAAAACCATACTCTCACAACATTACCCATTTAGTTAATAAAGGTCACGTTGTTGAATTTTGTAAATGCATGTGTGTTGAAACTTTAATCATAAACAATGCAGACTTTTTAATTGAAATTGGGCGTTACCAATATATGATATACGTACTCCAATATTTGGTTAAGTGGATCTTAAAGGATTCAATTATTGAAGATAATATCATAAACGTGCTGTCGTCGCTTCTTTGTGACACCAAACTGTTGCAACGACTGATTTTTCAAAGCTTTAATTACAACATTACGTTCAAAACGACCAAAAAAATATAAATGAGATTTGATGAAGATCGAATAAACTAGGGGAATTATGTCAATTATTCGAAGTAAACGAACTTTGTTCAGCGCAATATTTAACATGTGCTTTCTTTATATGAATATATGAAGTATTTCGCATTTAAGATGTTCAGACAAATAGGAAGACAGACAATCATAGTAATTGTTACACCGATTGTAACTAGGCGACCAAAATATAGTATCAACGACTTTAATTCAACCTAGACATAAGGCATTTTGGTCACCCGACGACAACATACTCACAGCCCTCTGCAGCGAACGAGAATTTCTACAGTTAACAACATCGTGAAATTGACCATTTGAATGATTTAGGAATGATTTAGGAATGGAATTGAATGAGTGTGTGGAGCGACTTTTGAGTGAATTTCTTGGGAGGTAATCCTATATCGCTAATTTTGTTCATCCTCATTGATTACGTCCCTTTACTAACAAAATGCATACAAGTTCTATACATAACTTCCTATTTCTTCAAGAACCTATGAGACGCCAACAATTTGTGTCAGTGAAATGGCGATTTTTCCCCTATCAAAATTTATTTTAAATGACGTTGATGATGCTATATTTTTCAATGGGTTTGTGCGTTTTTGAATGGTTTGAGTAAGTGTTCGGAATGAATAAATGGAGCTCTAAGTGAGCGATTAAGAATTGTTTTGATTGAGGTGAATTTCAATTTAACGATGTAACTAACTGTATAAAGAGGGTTCGAACTAACAAAATAGAGGAGCGTTTCCCTAATATAACGCAGTTTTCATTTTTTTCAAGAATATGAAAAAAATGGGCTGAACTCTGTACGGGATTTGACAGCGTCCCCGACGCCATTGTTCGACAAGTCGTCGTCAACGGAGACTAGTCGAACAATGACGTCGGAGTCAAACCCTGGATAGATGGTATAATAAGGTTATGATAGGGGTCGTTTCAAACAACCCCATCGCCTCAGAATCCGCCACTGGCCCTTTCATGCCCTTTAGGGCTTACGAGAACTCAGCGACAAATACACAGTCATGACTAGGCGAGACCAAAGGGAATCAATATCTCAATGACTTCAGTGTAATCAACACTGGCCCCCAACATTCCTGATGGATAAGCTAATCCTAGTCGGATCAATGATACTGATAGTGACCTACTATAATAGTTTGACCTATGTGAGAGAAATGATTGATAAATTGGGGTACAACCCTACTGCTTTGTCAAATTCAGTCAGACCTGTCATAGCGGCCACCTGTATTCAGCAAGCAACCTGTATCAAGCAAGCGGCCACCGAGTTCCCAAATGAACCAATTACACTGAAATTAACCTGTATCAAGCAAGCACCTGTCTTAAGCAAGCGCTTGGGTGCTTGCCTAGGACAGGTTTGACTCTTTATCAAAATCAGTGTCCACTAGATCTCAGGCAAACAAAGTGCCGTAATTTCAGCCTCATTCAAGAAATTTTAAGAAAAATACTCTTCGGTTTGACGCCTCCATCTCTAGAAAAAGATAGAGATCCGTGCGTGGAAAATACAGAGTATTGCATCAAAGGTCCGGAGGGCGTCACCACTCTTAAAACAACATACTAGGTCAACAGCGACGACAACGACGACGACGACACCACGGCTTTAGAACTACCTCGGATTATCTCCGTAAACAACCGAGCTATAAAGGCACTTACAAGACGATTCCAATGACTACCAACAACATAGGGTTTGTGATATTATTATTGAAATACTACAACCCAAAACCCCACCCTCTGTGTAGCTCTGGTATTTGCTATTTACAGTAAAGGCCGGAGGGTGTGACCACTCTATATACATCATTGAGGTCAACAAACTTGGCTAAAGACTCGCTCATCATTCACGAGTCGCAGTAGGAACTCATTCAATTCAATATCGCACAGTCGACTCAACTCTTTGATAAATTAAATTTCATATTCATAAATTTATAATAAGTAATGAAAAGTATCGAAATTATAATATTATGATGAATTTTGGGGTCAAACGCCTTACTCCGTTATTGATTATTATATTTGTGTATGAAACGGTCTAAATTAACTCAATTTCGCCTGTTGAGAAAGCAGATATTTGTAAAGTTTTGGAAAGCGAAATGTACGTCACTCATCGATAATAGTGAGACATTTTTACCATGAAGTTCAAATTTAAGGCAATGTAAGTTGAGGAAAAATTTTTATAAAAAAAAAACATGAACAATTCAATGATAAATAATAAACCTTTTTGCGAAACCCAAAGCAACTCTTTTTATTAACTTAGGCTCTTTAAAACTTACACCAGCCAATAAGATTTGGGATTTTTGGAAAAAAATTATCGATTTGAATGAATTGATGACCGATTTAACGACTTTGGAGTGTTTTAGAAAATTATGAAGCGATTTTGAATGGTTTGAGTAAATGTTTTGAAAGAATAAAAGGCGTGCTGAGCGAGCGAGCGATTAAGAATGGTTTGAGCGAGGTGAATGTAAATTTCACGATATTTTTAACTGTATTGGAAATTAATAAAGAATAATTCATGAGCATGATTGTATCATATTTCTATGGGTTTTTTTTCATTCATAAATACAATGTATGGGCGTTTAAGATCTGAAACCGCAAAGGTCCGGCTTCGTTCAATACACCCAGTATTCTAACATCGACAAATATGCGTGACAACTGATAATTCAAAACAGAACAGCCCTGTTTCTGAATCGTTAATACGTATCCTCTTTCGAATCTAGAATAAAGATTGAGAATGTATCAAGCGTCTCTGTCAACTTGTGTTCGTATTATAGTAGCGGCTGGTTCTGTTTGGTACACCTGACCATGGGTTCCCGTTTTTTTACCGTAAATTCGATAACAACATCCTATCCGAGTTTGAATCTGCTCATGAAACTGAAGCTAACATTTATTTATTCGTTTTATCTATTTATTTATTTTTTTTATTCATTTATTTATCTATCTATTTATTCATTTTGCTTGTTTGTTAGAGTATGGAAATAATTAAGTATTTTTTATATCATTTTTTGGTGAAATACTGGTTAATTGACGAAAAGAAAAAGGTTAAATTATGATACATGTAATTATGTCCCGTGATGCGAAAAGAGCCCCTCTTAGAATTCCGAAAAATTGAAAATGGAAAGGGCCTTTATCCAGCTTAGGTCAACAACAGGTCGAATTTCAAAAAAAAAAAAAAGGAAAAAAATCTTGTTTCGGAAAATGAGCAAAGATCGAAAAGATTCGACGTTGTCTACCAAGGGTCGATACTTTTCGCACTTCCCAGATGGCCCCTTTTCGCAGGACGGGTCATATTTGCAGAAGAATGCATTCCAGATATTGACCAGTAATTTCAAGTGAGGGATCAAAGATCAATTCTACATTACAAAATGATACGCGATAACGGTTTCTGGAACCTCACTATTACTTGCGGAACTATACATTACTGAATAAAAACGGGTACCTATACAGAAATTTATCTGCAAGCATACTCATGAAACCCTTCTCTTTCCTACTTAAATTAGAATTCGCATGAATTTATATAGTAAAGAATCCAATATCTTGGTATGCAATTAAAAATTCATTACACACCCGTCTTGCCCTGTCTCTTTTATAGTAAACAATGCATTGGTTGTTTTAAAGAACACATTATCAATGAATCACCGTAGTAACAAGTTATACTACGTATGACAAATTGATGACCACCGTGTTGCGCTTTTCCTTGTCATTTAAGAACAGATTGAAGGTAACATTGCTTTAAAAGAAAAAAAATGACTAAAAAACCCTCTTTTTTCTCAATATGCTTTTTAAATGGATTAACTACTCGGGAAACTAAATTGTCGGAGATGATGATGTATTATCGTTCAAAATACAGGGGTTTAGAAATGCAATAAATTGCAACAAATTGCAAAAAAGTTAATGGTCGAACTCTACGTTGAAACTGCACATTGTATAATGAGCCGATATATTGGCTTTAATGTCAACTACATAACATCATACTTTTTTAGAAATGTGCATGCGCAGCTCCAGGTGTTGTGACCGAGTAGGAACCTCCTGTAACTTTGGCAAAAACATTGTTATCAAATTTGAAAATCTGAAAGAAAATGAATTATATGGTGATTGAATTACAAACTAGTAACAATTCTGTACATGATGTTTGAGGCGCATGTTGCCTTTCCGATCAGAATAATATATGGTCGATTGATCTATCCTATTTTGCCGTTTTACTCATTTGGTACCATATTTGCCGAGAGAACTCATCTGTCGATTGATGAAAAAATCGAAAACAGGAACACTTATTTATTCATTTTTTTTATTTCTATCAAGATCAAGTACCGAGCCCTATAATGAACTTGTAAAACGTGAATCGAAATAGCGAGTAAACCCGAGTAAATAAGAATTTCATTTCATAAATGGGCTTTAAAATTCCTCAAAGTAAACTCTTCACAATGACGTTTATTTTGCAATTTGAAAAGATCCATTTAATACCCGAAGATGGGAGTGCATTGAATAGAAACAGGTATGCCCCAACATGTCACCACAATGCGGAAAACTCGTTGCCGTTTTTTCAACACTCAATTAATTTCGGATCAATGCTATCTAATCGCTGCGACAAATGCTTTATCAAAATGACATAACGCATGCAGCGACAAATAATAGGAGATAAATTCGCACATAAGCACCGAAATCGTCTCACACAACTTCGTTAAAAAGTCCCGTTAGGCATACAAATGTAATTCGCAATCCTCTATATCATACGATGACAAAAATAAAACAAGAGGACTAGAATGGCCCTTAACCGCTAGATATTGATAGTCATTTATATGCCAAACAAGTAATATTCTAGTAAAGCTTCGTTGAAACATCTAAATCCTTGAGGAGATGATTTTCAGAGAATTCAAAGTGTCACAAGGTGGAAAATTGTTACAAAAATCGCCCATTTAACTGCTGGATGTCTAAATACAGTTGAGAAAAACCATGAAATTGACAAGATGAATGATTTTGGACTGATTTTGGAATAAATGAGTTTTGAGTGAAATTCAAGGCAAGTAATCCAATATCGCTAATTTTGTTCAGGATGAACAAAATTAGCGATATCAATTACCTCCCTTTAACAAAATATTTATACAGGTTCTATAAATAGGTTCCTATCTCTTCAAGGACAAATCAGGCGCTTAAAATTTCAGTTATGTAAGTGAAATCGGGATTTGGTTCTTTCTTTTTTATTTAGAAGGTAGTCATAGATCTTTTACCTTTTGGTAATTTTGAGCGTTTTTGAATGGTTTGAAATCATTAGGAAAACTCGGTTTGACACTGGTAAAGTTTATGACTCTCAAAACGTTGCGGAACTATAACGCGTCCACTACCATAGGAAAAAGATCTCGCAAGTCGCCAAGACTTGTAATATACCAAAGAATATTAGGCGATCTGTTACTCAAAATCCATGAATAAAAATCAAGACACATTAACAAGCTTGCGCTCCTAGGAGTGATATAATTTGATTTGGATCGATTTTGACATAACGTGTTCCCTATAAAGTAGATTTGTGGACTATAAAGTGGCAATAAAATGGACATAAAAATCATTCCTTTATTGCGGGTACATCACCACCTAATTAAATATTGATTTGGATGGGACCCTTCAATGTTAGTTATGTCCATCCATTAGTCTATCACTCTTTTATTTATGATAGTGTCGCCTGCTACCCAAATAGGAGGATCTAAAGTAATCGTTTTTGGTGGACGTTTACTTTCACCAGTGTTAATACCGCGTAAGAACAATCCTGTCAGATGTTAATAGGTTTTCAAAACAGTAGCGCTCACTCAGATTCAATTTACTCTTTTTTAAGAGTTGTATCCGTCTTACAACTATGCATCTTGAAAATGGAGTGAAACAAGGATTCTACATCACTTGTTGAAACCTCAAAGACATCTTTGAAGTGCGCACTCATATGCAATTCTGAGATCGGGTGAAGGTTTTGCTTGTTTTTTAATGGCCAAAGTTTACACCTAATTCTTTAATGCTTTCCGGTGGTTTATGGAGAAATAACGGTAGATAATCACTTGATAAACTCACCGCAAACGCAGTGAAATTATCAAAAACTTATACCCTGCTTTTGTGCATTTCATCCTATCTGATGTCATCTATGCGGGGCGAAATAAGTGACGTCACAATGAACGTTGCATAGCAATCACGCACAGAATGACGCGCTTTACGAAAATTTGTCCTAGAAATTTCACATTTTGTCTCATTTTTGCATTAAAGAAATAGAATAATCGTTTGTTTTTCGAGTAAGATCGATTAATATTTCATTTCGTGAAAAACAAAAGCTATATTTTCACTCGTGGCTCTGTCACTCGTGAAAATGTAGCTTTTGTTGTTCACTCAATAAATATATATAGATCTTACACTTAAACAAACGATTATTCTCTATTTATAAATTTTGAAATCGGCTCGGTATCGGGAATCTTCGGAAGACATCGGATAAACAAGCATTTCCAGGGATGTGGAATCCCCATACCCGACTTGTCCGACACGGCCTTTACTACCTGCGGATAAGTAAATCTTTCGAGGCTTCTTGTCCATGGACAAGTGAATACCGGTGTTAATCTGGAAATGGCACTAAATAGATAGAAGATATTAATTATCCTTATGTAAAAAAGGGTAAAAAAACATTGTTTTTAATGAAGAAAATGCTGGATTCCAGCATTTTCCTCCCTAAAAACAATGATTTCTTGAAATTTACTTATTTCCTTATTTTGTGGACAGCTTCGTCCTGATCCTGGACAAGTAGAAAATAATATTTTATTCGTCCAGGGACAAGTGGAAAAAATCTGCAATTCCACATCTCTGATTTCCAATTTTACGTCATCGTTTTGTACACTTTTCTAAAATGACCAATTTGGTTTAAACTTTATTTTATTTCCAATAATTTGCAGTATATTCAATTTATAACAAATTTGAAAATTTTCCGGGATCGGAAAACAAGCTACTTGCTTATATTAATTCCTTTCCCGAGAAAATATACAAAGACACATTATACACAAGTTTAAGATGTCATGCGGAGGTGAGTTATAATTTAAGTTTTAAATAAACCAAAATATTTTATTTCGACTGTGGTCTGTGTGCTGGCGACCCAATGCTTCGGAGGTTAGAATGAAAATACCATATTGTTAAGAAGAAAACCTTTTTGTAGATACGATGAATCGATGTACATCAGCAAATAGACGTTTGTTTTCGTCTAGTGTTAGATGGTCATTACCAAATAATAAGTTATTTGAAGTTAATGGACAAGGGATGTTGGATAAAGTATTTAAACGAATTTGGTGGTATCGTTGACAATGAACTAAGAAGTGATCAACTGTTTCAAAATGACCAATTTAGTAATGCCTTATATGCCCAGTCTGACAAGGGTCGGAATTTTTCGCTTTTGTCTTAATTTTATAATCCAGAACAATCATTTTACCTTACTTTATAAGAATTTTCAAAATGCTAAATCCATTTGACCTGTTCTGAAACGACCCTTTCTCAAAAATCCATCTAAGGGGATAACAATATGGGACTATTTGGGTTGACGAGTCACGTACATCAACTTTCCGAAGTCCCCAGGTGGCCCCCTTTTCGCGTGATTTAGGCAATGAATACAGTTAAAAACATCGTTAAATTGACAAAATGAATGATTTCGTAATGATTTTGGAATGATATTGAATGAGTGCGATGAGTTTTGAAATGAAATGGAGATAATCGAATATCGCGAAATTTTGTTCAGAATTAACAAAATCGGCGATATTTATTACTTCCCTTTCATAAAATATGCCTACAAGTTCTATAAATAGCTTCCCATTTCTCTAAAAGCCAATTAGACGCTTATAATTTAATTATGTCAGTGAAATTGCGATTTTTTTCTAGCTACTTTTTTTTAACGTAGTTGTTGATCTTATCTTTTTTAGTGATTTGGAGAGTGTTTGGAGTGAATGGTTTGAGTGAATGTTTGGAATGAATGGATGGAGCGCTGATTGAGTGATTTAGAATGGTTTTGATTGAGATGAATGTCAATTTAACAATATTACTTACTCTAACAGTCTTTATAGAATATGGTAAGCTTATAATTTTAACAAGATTACAAAAATAAATTTTGCAGAAGCAATTGATGCTTACATACATGCAAGTCGTCGGACCCCGGAGATTATAAGTCTTCTTCCTCTTAGATGTCTCCTATAATAAATTCAGTATTCAATGACCACTCATTCAATATCCTCTATATTCAGAATATATTCTTCGCAGTCTGACTAGGATCAACACTTTACCCACTACCCAGATGTTCCCTTTTCATCTGACGGGTCATTTATACATGTATAGCTATGAATCAAATTGCGGTGCGATTAAGTTATGAAAATAAGCCTAGTTTTAAGAAAATTTGTCGATTTGATTGTCACAATAATTGACTGTGGCCCAGTGCAAACTACATGTAATCGTGACGGTTATTTCGGAAATCGGTATAATCCTTGCAGTTAACGTCATCTAAAATTTCTTTATTTGGTTTTGGCTTAATCTTTCTTTTTTTCTATTTCGCATCGAGAGGGGAAACAATGTCCTACAACTTAGATTAATCCCTCTCGATTCTGCTTCCGATAAAATCCAACATTAATCGTGCCGAATTTGTGGACCAATGAAAGACCCAAGATCAATACAGGGGTCCAGATAAGAGGGGGTAAAGCTAGTGTAAAATCTTTAATTCCAAGTGAAACACTATATTGTGGGTACTCATTTGAATTGTCTCGACGAGACATTTCAAATGAGTACCAATAACATAGGGTTTAAGGTAGAAATGATGAAATGTATAAATTTGAAATTCAAAATACCCCCTCTATCTGTAGCGCTGCCAATAGCTCTCCAAAGAATCGAACTTTGAGCCTCTTGGTCATATATGCCGCTCGAACACGAGTTCGACATGCCTCTTTATTTCGCACTACGATTTTTGTGTGTGGTGTATTTATTTACATGTTTGACTTCTTAAGTAAAGTTAAACAATGATTTGCATAAACAAACGGATTTATGCCTTCAAATCATATCTTCGATATACAAAATGTTTTGTAATAGTGATAAGAGAAAAACTAATTATTTTCGTTTTTATAAAGAAGGAAGTCGTATTATTCCACTGTATTGACACGGGACTTCAACATTTGATTGTTATTTTAAATATAGAAACACAATGGGAAAATAAGTCTGTATTGAACTGATACCACTGACCTGATACCACCTGCCTTATATCATAAAATGATATCAGGTGGTCTATTTTTATAAAACATTTTGCATATTCATAACCTTAAACCCGAGAACAATCCTCACGGGAATTTCTTTGATTTTTGATTTCAAATATGTTATAAAATTTAAGCCATGAAAAATAATTGCATTATAAAAATAATACTATGATAGTGTGTTTCAATATGAATATTATCTGGCATCAACTGCGAGAAATTATCACGACTCGGCAAAACATCGTCATGGAAAACCCTCGACCAGAAAACAATCACATTGAAAGACACTAACATCGCATTCTCTATATACAAGAAAGATTTTGGAATTTAAGATATGGATATATGGATAAATACATGTAGATATCTGCTTTCAACTCATACCCCCCTCCCCTCCCCATATTGTCCAACAGTTTTCACCAATAGGTCATTTATTTCTGATACTACAAGAAATGGGCCCGATACAATGAGTCGTTTTTTCGTACTCAACTTAAAAATTACTACAACTTCAACTTGAGACTGAACCTGTCTTTCTAATGAAATATTATAATAAATGTATGAATGAAAAAGATAATATCATTACACTGATACAAATGACAACTTCTTTCACGTTCATACTTTGATTAAATTCTAAGTTAAAGCAATTTCTCAGTTGAGAACGAAATTGTTTTACAATCTTGATCCATGATACAGTTATCAACATCGGGAAATTGACAAGGTGGATGATTTTGGAACGAGTTACAAATTAAATTGAATGAGTGCGATGAGTGAGTTTTGAGTGAAATTAAATGGATGTAATTCAATATCGCTAATTTTGTTCAGGATGAACAAAAATAGCGTTATTTATTACATCCCTTTAATAAAATAAACCTTCAAGTTCTATAAGTAGTTTCCTTTTTCTTCACAAACCAATCAGACGCCTACAATTTCAATCATATCGTCGATATTGCGATTTGTTTTCCTATTGATATATTTGAATGTAGTTGTTGATATAACTATTTTAGTCATTTTGGTGCGTTTTTGAATGACTTAGTGAGTGTTTGGAATTAATGAACGGAGCGATAAGCGAGTGATTTAGAATGTTTTTGATTGAGATGCGTGTAAATTTCACGATATTACTAACTGTATTAGAGACTCTTCTAATCTCTTGTGGATACGGTTAAGTCCTACCCAAGTGCAAGAATTTTACCCGATAATGATTTAGAAATAGTGAGACTGTCCTATTGATTGGATTACACTCATCCCACACACGCAAAGGAAATCAATTCATCATTTTTAAGTCTTGTACATGCTTGTTGTTGATTGTTATCTTCTAGCTATTGAGAGATGAAAATAGTATTTTTTTTCGAATTCATGGAGATTTGAAACCTTAAATCTAAGCACACTGTATGGGCAAGTAATCTTAGCATGATACTAACAAGAGCTGTCACTGTAAGATGACAATGCCCCCGACACCGCTTTGATTTAGAAGTTATGGCCAATGTTAAAGTTTTTGGACGGAATGACGGACGGACGGACAGACGGACAGACGGACAGACGGACGGACGGACAAGTCAAATTTATGATGCCTCCCTATCGGGGGATAAAAAGCTTATCACTTCAAATGAATGCGCGAAAGTATGTGTATGTGTGTTTTTATTATTATTTATTTTTCAGTTTGTTTTGTTACAAACCCCCACGAATTTAGAAAAATATCTTCAAGTCGTAAATTTTGATATCTTAAAAAAATGGGAATACATCACTTCAGTGATAAGATTCTTGATACTTCCAAGATACATGTATACATATATGTGCTTAAAATTGTTTGAATCAAACCATTTTTTAGTCAATCAGATTGCATGAAACTTGACGAATGCATATAAAAGGGAATTATTTTAGAATGACAACACATAATATCTAAACAATCTCTGAACATCTGCGAAATAATAGCTATTTTGCTGCTTATAACCAAGATATACTGACGTCACATGTTAACGGACTTCATTTGTCAAGTTGGGACTCCCCCCCCCCCCTCTCCCACACGCACACACTTTCCGCAGTTAAGGTAGTCGACCCGTAATAGTTCCGTAACAATTCGGAACGCATGTTCTTTCACAATGTTGACCGAGGTTACCTAATGAAATCATTAGAAAACCTCAGTTAACACTGTTAAAGTTCATGACTTCCGAAACGTTGCGAAGCTATTACGATTCCACTACCTTAAGCGTTAGTCAATCTGAAAGTATAGATAGATTTTGTGGGGAAAGTTTGGTAACGTATTTCGTATCAGTGAAATAGTTATTTACTAAAGGTCCAGAGATACGGCTAGACTTCAAATTTCGCCGAAGAGTGATAATTGTCGCATAATTATATCATTGACCGGCAAATTTCCTAATGACCATAGGGTCAATATGCTTCAAATTTACAAATGACCCGTTGGGTGCAAAACCCTTTAACAAAATCGAGAATCGCAAAAGAGCCAGATTCGCTTTAACATGATCAAGAATAAAGAGATAAATCCGTTTGTCTGCCATTTGGCTATCTAAAAAACCAAACCAAATTATCTAAATTGTATGAACTTCAACCTAGTATAGTTCGAATAATACGGTAGCCATCGCCGAGTCACATTTCGAGATTTCAAATAACGCAAAAACTTTAATTGTAAGTACCTATAAAAATATAGGCACTTACAATAATTTCGAACTAGTATAAAGTATCATGAAATTGACACTCGTTCCGATCAAAACCATTCTAAATCGCTTACTCAGCGCTCCCTTCATTAATTCCAAATACCCTCTCAAATATTTTACTAAGTTTTGGACTTTTTTCGCAGAACTATTTTTGAGTACAGGCGTACAAAAACTGCGTACACTTATTTTTTCTTCTCGGAGGTATGGATAAAGAAAATAAGAAATTTCTTTTTGTATGGACGAATCCTAAATTAATTATTTATGCATGAAACATGTCGTGATTAGAGTAGACTTTGGATAGGAACAAAACATAAAGAACTTGAAATCTTGCTATCGGATGAAAGCTTGAAATATGCACAAACTATTATGAATAGATTCGACAGTATGAGGATAACCATAGGCGTTGATATTATGCAAACGCATTATGCGTGAGAACGAATTATGCTATTCTGTTTTCGCTGAATCTAAGGTATTGGACCCTTAATGGCTCCACAACGTTTCGGTAGCCATGAGCTTTAACAGAGTGAGCCGAGGATTCCTAATGATTTCCTTAGGAAACTTCGGTTATCATTGTTAAGGAAAATGAGTTCCGCGGAACTCTTACGGGTCCACTGCCTTAAGATTTTTTATTGACCACTACATGAGAACTGCTTTATCCTTTGAAGTCAGAGGTACCGATAAGAGGGGGTAAAGCCGGTTTAAATCTTTATTGCCCAATAAAACTATATGTTGTTGGTACCTAATGGAATCGTCTCGACGAGACGAATCCAATGAATACCAACAGTAAAGGGTTTGTGCTGTAATAATTGAAATACTTTGATCCTAAATCTGAAAAAGCATCTCTTTCTTTAGCTCTGTGAATGCGTAAACAAGGGCATTGCCTGAAAAGGGACTCTTTTGTTTACTCTTTCCGATTGTTTTAAAAAAATATCTAACAGGCTGTAAACAACAAAAAGATCATCGCCTACCCGTGGCAATATTCGGCAACAGATGCTGGAAAATGCGAATTATCGGAGTCGAAAAGGGGCAAACGTCGTAAAATAATTCTTTCAAAGTTATCCCCCTTGATAGGCTGGATAGCTCTTATATTTTGAACTTGAATGCAACGTTTCATAAAGATGTCTTTCATTACAACAGAGAAATGACCAATATTGTGTTAGTCACGTCAACGCCAATACCAACGACGCCAACGTGAAAGCAATAACTCGGTTTCTTACCGTAAACAGCCGAACTATAAATAGGGAAGCAGTTTGAAAAGAAACGATCCGTTTTGGTAGAAAATATTGTTGGAAAAGAAGAAGGAGAAATTGCCCGCCATTAGCAATTTCTCCTTTTTCCACGATATCATCTCGGGTAGGTAATTATAGGAAAGTCAAATCCAGATATTACAGTAATGGTAAAACAGTTATCTGACAAAACCATTACATAACAGGGACCACCTTTCGACTGTTTATGGAAATAGAAAGGGGAATCAAAACTCAAAATTGCTCCAGGGTCGTACCCCTCAACATAACGGACTTTCATTGTGGTCATGATTACAAATGCGAAGTATCCAGGAAATATCTTCTGAAACAGTTAAATGTTTATTTAAAGATAATCATAAGACAATTCCGTAACACTTACTCTCAAATTTACGACGACTTTATTGTTGAAAAAGTTAGCCAATTTATATTCCGTGCAGATTTAACAGGGCTGATACTTTACGTGTTCCCCGCATGGTCCCGATTTGCCTGTTTTGGTAGGTAGAATAACTATATTGAGAAAAAAATGCCAAACTTTGAAAACAATTGACACTGGCCAGTCTGCACACTTTGTGCAGGCTGACCAGGGTCGACAGTTTTAACATTTGCGGGAAAATCCCTTTTTGCTTCACATGTAACACCGGAGACAAAATAAGACTAAAAATCGACCAGTCCAGTCGATAAAGATACATGCAGCGTCTGCTAAATAATGCAGTGCAGTTTGATAGTTGAAAGTATTGAAAATCTATTACAAGACGTCCTTATCAGTCTGCACAATCAATGGGCTCCTCTTATAATTGCTTTTACAGAGCTACATACAAGAGCAGGTTAGGCAAGTCTAAGATTTTTATTTCTAAATGAAAGCCTATGTTGTGGGTACCCATTTGAATTGTCTCGACGAGACGATTCCAATGAGTGCATGTACAACAACATAGGGTTTATACTTAAAAAAGTGAAACGCTTTGATCTTAAATCCAAAATTCTCCCTCTCTCTGCAACTCTGCTTCTTTTTTCAGTACTGAAAAGCTGTTTATAAAGCCCATAGTAAACCATTACCATACGTTCACATACCATTACACATTTTGTCATAAATCTTCTTTTAAAAAATGTGACTATCTTTAAAAAAGTTTGATTCCTCGGAGAACCATGTTTTTATTGTATCGAACAATTTTTGGATTCATCAAAGCTTTAAAGATAGAGATAAAAAGAAAAAAAAGCCTAGCACAGGAACTATTTTTTTTTTCACAAAATGTTCATAGCCGTACATAAAGCACGCTAAGTGTGTAAAAGCGTTTTCCCAAGTCTCAATGGCTAAACGACAGTTTTCTGGCCAAATTTTTCTCGCAGAACCCGGAGATAAAGTAAAAGATCGGTCTTCACTTGATGTTTAGTCTAATCTAAGCCAACACGACCAGTTTGTTCCGTGTAAGACAGTATAGCTTTTAAAACAGTATCATATATACATCAATAAATCGTAAGAAGGCGGCTAAAATTGTTCAAGCTGTAATTATGACATTTTTGTCGCACATGGACAAAATTTACTCTATTAAGCCAGTACTCCGATGCTTTCCATTTTATTTTAGAGTTATATAATAAAAATGAAACCATCTGGATAGTGCGTAAAGTGTCGTACCTTGTCAGACTGCCCGGATCGTGCAGACTGACTAGGGTCGAAACTTTCCCACTTTACTTATTTTCTGAATCTAGAATGATCAATCTACCTTCCTGTGAAAGAAATTTTGAAATGCGACCTCCGGGTAACCTGTTCTAAAATCAATCTCTTTTTCAAATATCAATTTTACGGAGTTCCCAGATGGTCCCTTTTCGCAAGGCGGGTCACAAATATTCAGCATGAAAAGGGTTTAAATGAAAAGTAAAAATCCTACCTTGTTACTCAAACGATAAATCCTAAATAACAGCCTCTTTTCTCCGAAATAGAAAGGAATTAATCAAAGTATCCAATTATTCGGGATTGTGAATAAATAATTTTATATAATTAACAAAGTTTAAATAAATATACACAGCTAAATCTAACGTATTTCCTTTATACAATATCAATTCCCCGTTACAATGATAAAATAATTCCTTTCTTTTATATTTCCTTTTTTCGCAAATATTCCTTTTACGTCGCTGTTTTATCTTCGATAATGCTTTTCTAATTAACCACTATAAGGGTAGTTTAGTTCCCACTACTGATTGATTAAGTCAGGACACTTAACGGGCTTCTACTTTCGTTAACGAGTTTTCGAAATATGGATTACAACCCGGGTCGGACCGCTTACCCAAGGAAATATTCTATAATTAGTAAAATGAAATTGACAAAATTTTCAGCCAATATCAATAAAGGGAGCCACCTTTCATTCAAAATTAAGTCTCCAAAACGAGGCGCGGTCGGTTCAAGCGTATCTTTTATGTAAACGCTATTACCGTTGAGTAAAGCCATTCATAGTTGAAAGATTTCGTGACCCGTCCAATGTTTTGAAATGGCGTTTTATCCCGCTTTCAAGGTAGTGGGCCCGTAATAGTTCCAAAACATTTCGGAAGGCATGAACCTAAGCAGTCTTAACCGAGACAAAACGATTTTTTATTGAACCTTTACGTGTTATAATGCTCAAAGTCAGTAGATTTGTCATACTGAAACGGTCAAAATACAGAGCAACAGAGAGAGGGCGTATTTTGGGCTTTAGATCAAAAGATCTCAAAAATTTACGCAGAATTTCATGTTGTTGTTACTCATAAAAATCTTCTCGTCTAGACGGTTCTAATGAGTACCCACAACATAGGGTTTCGTGGCGAAATTAAGATTTTAGACTGGCTTTATACCGATTTATCTGTACCTCTGGATCTAAATACATGTAACTTTTGTATCAACATAGGTTTCAATAAGAATAATGCAAATAACAACAAGAGCACCCACTACGGGTGCATACGCTCGGCTGTTGAGTGCTGGAGGAGGAAAATATATAAGTCGAAAAAGGGGCATAATTTGTACAAAATGCATCTAGAGTTATCCCTCTTGATAGAAGAGTGCTATTTTGATGGTGAGCTCGTGTGCCAAGTTTCATGAGAATGTCTTCAATAGTACCAGAGATATCACAAAATGTCAAAGTTTTCGCACGACGATGACGACAACGGCGACGACAACGACGACACCAAGGCTATTGCAATACCCCGGGTTTTCTCCGAAAACAGCCGAGCTAAAATGGCACATTAGCCCTTCGTAAACGAATTTCTGGTAAGGTTCGCTTGATATAAGTGGCCGATAAAACGTGGTAACCGCTCAGCTAGATATTGATTTCTCTACACCCTAATTTTTATGAACATTGCAGCTTCAAAAATACCTTTTATATCAAGATGCTTTACCTTACGAACATTGGAAACACTATTAGAAAAAGAGAATTTGAATTTAAATACATCGTTTTACAGAAAATGTTTTTCTTATTACAATAAAGTCATATAACTAGGAGTTTAAATATCGGATAGCGTGTCGTGGGGTTAAAGAGAAATCAGACCACTTGAAATTAACATTGGTTATGTATTTCAACAAGAGGGACATGATTGTCAGACAAGCCCTACAGGTACTCTGAATTTCTTCTGATATTTCTCATTTTCTGAAACAAAACTAATATTGTTGATATCTATGGTATATTACAATATGAGAGGTAAGCGCAAAACTATTGTAAGTGCTTTTATTTATAGACACTTGCAATAGTTTGGCACTGATCCCTCGTATAATCCTTATAAAAAATGTAATGACCCATTCATATAAATAATGGATTATTTTCTTGTATTTTGTTCCTTGACGCAACGCCATGCAGTTTTAATGCTTGTAATATTATAAATTTGACACTCACCCCGATCAAAACCTTTCAAAATCGCTCATTCAGCCCGCAATTTATAGAATTCAAATCAATCTCTCAATTCGTTCAAAAACGCGCTCAATCCGTTCAAAAAATCAACCAATCCGTTTCAATTGATTGATAAAATTAAGTTTTACACCGATTTCAACATTTTATCAGATATATTGCGGCGGCAGGAGCACCTAACAATGGTTTCCTGGTATTTCTCTCACCAGTATAACCATCACTTATTTTCCTAGCCTCCAGCTGCTATCTTACATAGGTCTACGATTATCAGCCCATTGGTGAGAGACAAATAGTCGGAAGAATGAGTGCCGCCGTCGGGGATCGAATCCGGGATCTCTAGATTGACAGGCCGACGCGCTACCACTTGCGCTATGACGGCGGCTCTCAATCCGTTCAAAACACACTCAATCCGTTCAAAGATGCACTAAATCCGTTCAATAACGCAACTAATCCGTTCAAAAACGCACTAAAATTGTTCAAACGCTCCAAAATTTCCTTCAAGTGTATCAAATCACACCACTTTTATATTGGTATGAATAAGGAAACCTCTGATTCGTCGGTGACGACACACACATATATTTGTGGAACTCCATTGAAGAAAAGTATTGAAATTATTAATGTCGTCCAACTGAAACGAAATTTAGCGATATATTTTGCCTTTGAATAAATTTTTCAAACCTAGGTCAGCCCACTCATTCAATTTCATCTCAAATCCATTCTAAAATCACCCACCTCGCCAATTTTACCGTGTTAAGTTAGTGCTTATCGCAACAATACAGCACGCAGTTGTCACGCTGTCAAAGTCGAGGAAAGGGACACAATTTGTACAAAATTACATAAAGAGTTATCCCCATGGATATCATAGGTTGCTGTTCTTAAATGAACATATATTTAAAATTTCAATCAAAAACGTTTAGTGATATCACAAAATATGTTTTTCTCGCATGACGACGATATTTAGCAATCTCCGACAGCGAACCCAAGGCTGAAGAAATATCTCGTCTTTTTTTTCTCCGAAAACAAACCGTCTTAAAATATAATAAAAAAATTTACTCTAGTTCAATATTTCGACATGAAGCCTTTATCAAGAAAATCAAATAAAAACATTAAACTTTCACATATTTTCTCTCACTGACCACCATTTTTGAAAAACAAACTGAAATGACGTTGTCATTAAAATCATGGCGTCATTTTGGCGTACTAACGTCGTTTGGCGCTTTAACGTCTTTTGGCACCAAAACTTTTTTATTATATTCATTACATTCCCGTAGGAATATTGTGTAATTATATTGCGTCTTAAAATAGACCTTCGAAAAACCAAAGTGGCATCGTTTAGACTTCTGATTTCAATAATTTTGGCCTTGTCCCTATGTTTGAACTAGGTCAACAAATGGGCAGTGTGGACTTTTCGGGCGTTGGATGTTAAGCGAGGAAACCTGATAGTATAAACAAAACTAAATAAGAACAAGCAATTCTCTATTGGTTTTTGATCGAAGAACTAATATTGAACCATGGATTATGGTCACTCTTATGCAAATGCCGCCGTTTGCTCTCTAAGCTTCCGTAAGCGAATTTGATTGAAAAATTGCTGGAAATCGAATAAAGGAATAAAATATACACCCGGTGTGTATTTTATTCCTTTATTCGTTTTCCAGCAATTAATCACCGCCACTGAATTTTTCTTAACAAAATTAAAGAAGACTGTGCACACTCTTACAAACGTATGAAAAGTCCCGTCAAGGGTGAGGAATTAGTATTTCGGTTAGTTTGTTTAACTTATAATCAAAGTTGTGTGATTTCTACAGTGTATAATATTTTGATCTCATAACTGCTTCCTTTAAACATAGAGCTAGCATGAATAAGTATTTTTTCTTGGGCCTTTGGTATTCGAAAGTTTGATAATTTAGTTTTTGTAAATACAATTCCAGGTAATAGCATCGTGCCTTAAAGTACGTTTTGACGCCATTTTACAAACGGCGTATGTTATAAAGTCAATTCATCGCAAAAACTGGGTCATAGTGCAAATGGAATATCATATGTGTTCAGAAAATGCAAAATTTGTCCATGGAATAGTAAATTGCCAATTGCCTACTTGTCCAGGTTCAAAATGAACTTGTCCGCAAAATAATGGACTGGTAAATATTGAAAACACATTGTTTTTAATAAGGAAAATGCTGTAACCCAGTGTTTCTTCATTAAAGAAAATGTTTTCTAACTATTTATACAAATGTGAGGATTACTTTTCTCCTAGATCTTTTTAGTATTATTTTAAGATTTACTCTAGTATTAACTTGTGCACGGACAAGTAGCCTAGGAAAATGTACTCGCCCACAAATGGAAAAGCCCGTGTCAGACAAATCGGGCATAGGAATTCCACACCCCTGTAGAGGTTATAGAAGTATCATCAATATCATTGTTTCTATCATTTTTATTGCTATTGTGAATTGATAATAATCATCTTTTTTCAATGTTGTTGTAAGTAGTGGAATCGAAGGTAGTAGTATGATCAATAGCATTATTACTATTATTTTTATTGCTGCTGCTGTTGTTGTTTGTTTGTTTGTTGTTTTTTTTTTTTTTTTTTTGTTTGTTTGTTGTTAGTTTTTTTTTGTTGGTTAATGTTAGCTTCTTTTGCCAGTCAACAATTTTTCGTCTGGTTAATAGTAAAGACCTAGACGCTGAACAACGTCCGTCATTGCAAATGTTTGACCGCTAAAGGTGTCAAAGAGTACGTTTATCAATGAAGAATGTCGGCTCTGGATTAACCTTATCTAACTAACTAACTACTAATCAAACACGGCCCTTTTCAACGCTCCCAACCCAGTATTTGATTAAATATTAATTTTGTAAGGTTAGTTTGGCTTCTTGAGGAAGGTTACGTCGTTATATTGAAAGGTGGATTGGCTACTCATTTTGGTGAGCTGAGAGGTCCAAGAAGGCCAGTATAGCCCAACTGGTTTAAGTAAAAGGTATCTTCAAAAAGTGATGATTTAATTTACAGAATTCATGCTGATTGGCCGAAATAATGGGTTGGCAGCTTATTTATAAGCTTCGACAAAAAGTAGTCCAATAAGAAATTATTTTTATCTATGGATGAAACATTACTATCTGGCCTCATGATATAAAATAACACGATAGGAAAAGAGTATTTTTGCATTGTTTTCATACAATGCGGTTAGGTTTTTAGTTTCATACCTCTGCAAAATCCAATAATATTCTCTTCCTTCATCTCTTAATTGAATTTACGCTACCCCCCCCCCCCCCCCCGCCTCAACTCTGTATAGAACGCTTCATTAGAATTATAAATAACTTTGGATTCCAAGATTTATGGTCGAGGATATTGTAAAACAAGAGGCAAAAGAGGCCTTGTACCGCTCCATTTACTCTTGGATCCGAAAATGTGACATAGACGTTCATAACAATAACGAATTTCACCAATGTATCGTGATAAATGAACATCACTAACTCATTCACGATTGTGTTGCTAATGTACGCAAAAATCACACCAAAACAAAAAAAGAGAAATAGCAAAGAAAATGAAAAAAATCTAACTCATACATTGAATGGAGTTGAGACGAACAGATAATAAACAAGTAAAATTCTCCGTGGAAAATCCACATTGTAAGAGGGGAGGTAATAACTGTGAATACCGTAACCCTCTGTATGATAAGAAAGATGGACAGCATCTTCATAAGCTTCGCAGAGAGATAGGGTTGCATTTTAGCAACTAGCTTTTTTCTCTCTTTGCAATTGCTCTGCAGGAGTTTAGCGCCCAGTGGTACTTTTGGACCTCTTTAAGAACGTTTATTCTTTTTATTCATTTATTTTAATTTGTTTGCTTATTGCGTCTTTGATAAGTGTGAAGCGCCACACGAAGTGGGGCCATCTTAGTAGTGCTTAAAGTGTTGACCCTGGCCAGACTGCGCAAAATGCGCAGTCTGGCTAAGGTCAAAACTCTTAGCACTTATTTGATTTTCTGAATCTAGAATGTGAAAGAATTCTGGAAACGCGACATCTGCTTTACCTCCACCAAATTCAATCTCTTTTTCATGTATTCATTTAAGATGTTCCGAGATGGTTCCTTTTCGCGTGACGGGTCACAAATATAAAATTGTGTTTTTGCGCCAGTCAAGAAACAAGAGGATCGATATGTCTTATATTGCTTAGATTCTGACATTTATAATGTTTGTCGTTTCCCTTTTATGCATGCTAGTATCATTATGTTTTGACTATAAACCAATGTGCTTAATGTCGAAATAAAGAATGTAATGTTATGTTATGTTATGTTATATCGCTCAATTGAGTAGCAGGACAGGTTATTATTTAGATAAAATTTGTAGAGGACCATCACATGTTGTCAAAAAGAAAATATCAAAGCTCTATGCTCTATGAGTTGGTAGATTTGGTAGAAAAAGGGCTTTTTTTAGAGTTCCTTCTTTGTTTCTATTTAAATTTGTGGTGTGCCTTGGTGAGTCGAATATACCCGAGGGGGGAAAGGGGGGGGGGTGATTTCAAAACATTTGTAGAAGACCACCACTTGATGTTATTTGCAATTTTTCAAATCACTAGATGTAAATGTTGTTTAGCAAATTTTGTTTATAAAATAGTTCCTTCTATGGTTCTATGTGTCTATAGGGTGTATTTTGGCATAGCCAACATCATTTGTAGAACCGTCAATGCTTGATCTCACATGATAAATATCAAAGGTCTAAGACATATGGTTTTGAGTAAGAATACTTAATAAACTTCTTCCAGTTTTGGGGGGGGGGGGGGGTGTATGAATTTTGTTTGTTTGAATGGGGGTTTACGCCGCTTTGAACAATTTTTCAGTTTAATCGTGGTAGCTGGAGCACCTAACAATGGCTTTCCGGTATTTCTCACACCAGTACAACCATCACATCCATTCCTAGCCTCCAGCCACTATCCCACATATGTCTTCGATTATCGAACCATAGGTGAGAGACAAATAATCGGAAAGAATGAGTGCCGCCGGTGGGGATCGAACCCGGGACCTCTAGATGGACAGTCCGACCCGCTTCCAACTGCGCTATGACGTCGGCTGGGGGTGCATGAAGATTAAGCCTATAATTGTGGAGTCTCAAGGTCCGTCAACTGATATAATAAGTAGATTATCAAACCTTTAGACCAAAGAGGATAACTTTTCAGATTTTCTTCTTCATATCTATGTTAATTGGGGTGTACCTAGTCCAAGCCCAATTTAGGGCCTCATAGTCATTATTTTAAAAACATCTTTAGGGAAGCGTCTCGTTATGTCAACCTCTAGACTTCATGCCTAAATCACAGAAGGACGTGTAAAGATGGCATCCCTTTCTATATTAAATTGGATTTGCTCAGACTGAACCCTTATGTAATAGGGGCATCACCTTTTGCATTTTTTTAAAAAAGGCCAAAACTTGATTTTACATGCAAATTATCTTACTTAAAGACTTTTTTCAGGAGAGTTATTTTAAAGATGTTCTTCTTTATTTCTATGTAAGTTTTGTTACATTCGGACAGAGCATATATTGATCCCACGAGATTTATTTACAGGGGACAATGTAACAAGCAAAACACAAGTCCTTCAAATCTATAACAGCTTGCATGTATGCCTCATTGTGTGGCAAAAGAAGAACTCTTCAAGTTTCTTAATTTACTGCCTTTCTGGTACCATGACATTCAAAGTTTTTGATGGCATAATTCTTTTTTTTTTAAACGAATTCGATAGAACTTCACATAAGTAGCATACCTGCTTAATTCAGGCTTGACAGACCGAGTGGTTTAAGGGGAAGGGGGCGAATGACAGACGAATAGAATAATAGTTTCTTTACAAGGAAGATCGAATGATATTTCATGTCGTGAAAAAGCTATATTTTCACTCGTGGCTCCGCAACTCGAGAAAACAGTTTTTGTTGTTCACTCAATGAAACATTAATGCCATCTTACAATGAAACCAACGATTATCCTCTGTATAAACCACTTTCTTTATTCCGTTTCAGACAGGTGAATTCGATAGGGTCACATAAATTGTATTCCTAGCAAGTTAATTCCGAATCGCACTAGTTCCTACTAACGTTATATCCCATTTTTTCTTCTTTTTTTTTCGTTTGTTTGTTTGTTTATTTGTTTCGTTTTTTTAACCTGAATACTCTTACCCGCCACGGCCCAAATTAATAATTGAAATCGTAAGCGCCTGATTGGTTTTTGAAGAAATAGAAAGCTACTCATAGACCTTTTTTGCATATTTTATTAAATGGTAGGTAATAAATACCGCTAATTTTGTTCATCCCTAAACAAAATTAGCAGTACTGGATTACCTCCCTTTAATTTCACTCAAATCTCACACAACACACTCATTCAAAATAATTCGAAAATCATTCCAAACTCATTCACCTTTTCCAGTTCACGATGGTGTTGACTGAATCCAACACAGGTTTACGATTATCAACCCATTGGTGGGATACAAATACATGAGGTCGGCAAGGATGAGTTCCGCGGTCGAGGATCGAACCCTGGACCTCTAGATTGACAATCTGACGAGCTACCAACTGCGCAATATAGGGATAAGAATGGTCATTCTTGATCAAAAAAAAAATCGGCCAATTTCGATAAGTAGCGTTGCATGGTCTGACTTTAGACTCAGCGCAGTATGACTTGGGTCGAAACGTTGTCTATTAGCAAAATGGTCCATTTTTGCCTGACGGCCATTCAAACTTAAGAACGTATACAGACAAAAACTTTGAATCATGTCGGACATTTTTTAAAGCGAGCAATCATTATCTGTATCTCTTCCCGTCATGCGAAAAAGAACCATCAGAGTAGTGAATCGACTGTCGATCCTGGTCAGACAGAGTAGGCTGACAATTGGCGAAACTTTCGCGCTTGGCAAAATTTCCAAACTAAGCATGATCATTCTACCTTCATGTAAATGATTTTTGAAAAAGCAAACCTCCGTTTGATACCCACAAGAACTGAGCTCGTTTATATATATATATATATATATATATATATATATATATATATATATATATATATATATATATATATATATATATATATATATATATATATATATATATATATATATATATATATATATATATATATATATATGAGCCAGCGCGTGAAATTTTAAACAATTTGACCTGTGCGTGAACGGACACCATAAAGCGGCATAGACAGCCACGAAGCGTAATTAGAAGATTGCCTGACAGTTTTAAGACATTACAAGCCCTTATCTTTCTAATTAAAGCGAAGTAAAGACTCTGGTGAGACTGTGCAGATGCACAGGCTGGCCAGAGTCTTTATTTTGCCTACATTTGAAATTGTTGGAAATGTCACTCAAAGGCTCAAATTTTATTCAAAAGGGTTCCAAGAAGGCCCCATTTTGCGTGACGGGTCACATATTTTAGGTTTAATGTCTTGACGAGGCGATTGCAAAACCAGACAAAAGTATATGGTTTAGGTCCTGACTGAACCAGAAATAGAGGCGGTATTTTGAATCTTAGATCCAATTTTCCTAAAAAAAGCAAGGACTGTTTTGTTGGTAGTCACTGGAATCATCTCACGGAGCCTTAGAAATGACAATTAAAGAGCTTGAGGCTTATGAAAAGGGTAAAGAATTTGAACATATATGGAGCTTGTGGATTCGATATTTGTAGAAAGGAAAGCAAACCCGTATCTATCAATCAAACTGAATGTTTACTTTCAATTTTCACAGCAAGAATTATGGTTTCAAAAATAAAAGCCCCTTGATGTTTCGTATTAGCATAATTTTAGGTGGACACATAATTGGGTGTTTATCATTACTTTATAACCTATTACAGTTAATAACATTGTGAAACTGACACCCATTCCGATTAAATCATTTTAAATCAGTCACTCAGCGCTACAACCTTTCATTTCAATCACCCATTCAAACCAATCAGCAACCCTCTAATTCAAGTAAAAAACTCAACGACTATATAACAATCTCGGCCTTACCCCCCCCCCCCCCCCTGAAAAAGTCCATTTTATTACTGACTTGCTGGAATTCGGAAACGTGTGATTGTTTCTAAAGATATAGAAATCTACTAATAGAAAGTATATGTTTATCTTTTAAAGGGAAGTAATACATATCGCTAATTGCGTCTATCTTGAACGCAATTTGCGATTTTGTACTGCTTCCCTTTTATTCTATCCAAAATTCACTTAGCCCACTAAGATAGTATTACATTATTAAAATTGAATAAAAGTTGCGGACCACATTTCTTTTTAGATTATTCAAGAAATTGGTATTTGCTAATTTCAGGAAGGTATGAAACACGCTGAATGAATACGCAAAACGACTTCATACATGAATGAGGTTAGATTTTAGTTTCAAAATAAATCCAACTTTTCAGCCAATCAGAATGGATTATGCACAGACCTTAAAGGCAACAAAGCCAATAAATTGAATTATATCAATTTAAAAAAGAAAAAGGGAAAGATATTCATAAAACGCTTTGTCTCTTTTTGTCACTATGTTTCAAGCTATCTTTATAGTGTTTAGTGTATGAAAATGTTTGATCATGAAGTAATAGGAAAAATGGTAAGAACAAATTTCAAACAATACATTTACTACCGCCTGTGATGGAAAATTAGCGTCTTTTCATTTCTGTAGGTATTTTTAAATTTTTGGTGGGTGGAATCAGGATTCGTTAAGAGATCAATTCATCCATATATAAGTTCCAGAGAGGAAAATTCACTATTCCTCGTGCTATTACATGTATACTTGATTCCACCGTGAATTTGACAAGATGGATGGTTTTGTTATGGTTTGGAATAAAATTGATTGAGTTTGATGTGCGAGTTCTGTATAATTTTCAAGGGCGAAATTAGCGACAATATTTTACCCCTCTTTAATGAATTCCTCGAATTTTCTGATTTTGCGTCTTCACGGTCAAACGTGATTGTTAGCCGCGGCAATAGCGCAGTTGGTAGCGCGCCAGACTTCTAATCCAGGGGTCTATATTCGCACGGGTTCGATCCCCGGCCGCGGCACTTACTCTTTCCGACATTTGTCTTCCACCAATGGGTAGATAATCGTAAACCTATGTGGAATAGCAACTGGAGGCTAGGAAAGGGATGTGGTGGTAGTACTGGTGTGAGAAATACCAGGAATCCATCGTTAGGTGCTCCAGTCGTCGCGATATAACTGAACGATTGTTGAAAGCGACGTTAAACCCCAAATCAAATCAAATTCACGGTCAAATCAGACACATAGAAATCAACACCAGCACTAGCAACAACACCAGCATAAAAATTAAGTAATTATGACCGATATCGAAGTGTCTTTAACCCTTGTCATGCTGAATAAATTTTGGCTAAAAATTTTCATCAAAATCAAAGGGCAAAAAGCACTTAAAGTATCAACTGTAGGTCAATTTTTATTTGAAAAACTAAATCTATTGACAATTCTGGTTTGAAAGTGAGAAACAGGTGGTGTAGACTAACATCAGACTGCACATATGTGCAGGCTGATGTCTGTCTATAGCTCCTGCCAAAGCAGGAATATTCCTGGTTCAGCAAGGGTTAAACAATTTTAGAGTGTTTTTGAGTGATTGAGGTGAGTTTTTGGAATTAACGATTGTAGCGCTGAGCGAGGGATCTTGAATGTTTTTGATCGGACTGATTGTCAATTTTACGATGTGATTAACTGTATAAGAGAAACGTTTAGATTCCTTTAAGGGATTGTTAAAAGTGGCGTAAAACCTCATTCAAATAAACAATATAAAAACACATTTCTGTATCCAGACATGTTCTTCAATCTTCCTAAATAAGTACATGTATTTAACTTTCTCAAACACGAAATGTCAGCGTACTGTTTGATTTGTTGCACGGCGACGTATGACGGACCATAAAATAACTGTATAATCACGCAATGCATGTTCTGATAACACACGTTATCAGTATTTAGGGTTTGCAACAAGGGCGTGGAAATGCTGTTTTCTCGATCGAAAATAAATAAATACATGCTATAATATGATTCTAATAATATTCACGACTTAAGATTCTGTAGCACCAATTTTAATTGATACCGTTTAGAACATCGTGAAATTGATAAAATGTAAGTTTTGGAAAGATTTCGAAAGAGATATATTTCACCTAAATACGTATTGTACATATTAATACTGTTTATTTATCATCCAATCAAGATCTCTAGGATGAATCTGAAACATGAACGCATAATCAACATTCCTACAAAATACGTTGCAAAAACAAGGGCACCGCCTACTGGTGTCTAGGCTCGGCTGTTGAATGCTGGATATTGGAAAAAATCTAAGTCGAATAAGGGGTATAACTTTCACAAAATGCATCTAGACTTATCCCCCCTCGATAGTATTGATAGCTATTTTGATGGTGAATATGTGTGCCAAGTTTCAAGTGAATACCTTCAGTAGAAAAAGAGATATCACAAAAATGACAAAATTCCGCACTACGATTGATTGATTGATTAAATGGGTTTTACGCCGCTTTCAACAATTTCGCAGTTTTATCGCGGCGGCCGGAACACCTAACAATGATTCCTGGTATTTCTTTGATCTGTACTACCATTACAGCCTTTCCTAGCATCCTACTGCTATCTCACATAGGCTTACGATTATATACCCATTGGTGAAAGACAAACGTCGGAAAGGATATTTGCCGCCACCGGGGATCGAACCCACGACTTCAAGACTGGTAGTCTTATGCCTAACCAACTGCGCTATGGTGGCGGCCCTCCGCACGACGAAGACAACGACAACAAAGAATGTGACGACGACGAGGATGAAGGAATACCTCAGGTTTTTACAGCCGAACTAAATAGAAGATAATCGTTTGTTTCAGTGTAAGATAGATTTATATTCATTGAGTGAACAACAGAAACTATATTTTCACGAGTGGTGTAGCCACGAGAGAAAATATAGCTTTTGCTGTTCACGAAATGAAATATATATCGATCTTACTCGAAAAACAAACGATTATTCTATTTCTTTATTGCAAAATGAGACAAAATGTAAAATTTCTAGGACATATTTTGGTAAAGCGCGTCATTTTGCACGTGAGTGCTATGCAACGTTCATTGTTACGTCACCTATTTTGCCCAGCTTAGATGACATCAGATAGGATGAAATGCACAAAAGCAAGGTATAAAAGTTCGATATCTTCACTTCTTTTGCGATGAGATTATCAAGAGATAATCTATCGTTATTTCTCGATAAACCTCCGAAAAGCTCTAAAGAATAATTTGTTGTTGTTTCTATTGTTATCGTTGTTGTTGTTTTTATTTTTGGAAAATTAATAGTTTCAGCAAAAATATGTGAAATAAGTTAAGCTTATGAAAGGCTCAAATAGAAAATGGTCGATGTAAAGTGAGACCAAGTTTACTGGTATTTCTTTCTCTTTCAAAATCAGAAAGTACGTGACATATCTAATAATTCAAACATGTGCGAAACGTTCAGTCAAAAATCGGCCTGTGTATCTGCCAAGTCTGATCAGAGTCTTCAGTACACGCTCAATAGATGAATATAGCCCTTTAGTCTCTGTTCACTACCAGTGAAAACTTTTCAATGCACTGTGTGGTCGACAAGACTGCTAAATGACATACATCACGCACGCAATAGTTATTGAAAAAGTAACAAACAACATACATATTTAAGGTAGTGGACCCGTAATAGTTCCGCAATATTTCGGACCACATGTTCATTCACAATGTTAACCGAGGTTTCCTAATGAAAATCATAAGGCAACCTCGGTTTACACTGTTAAAGTTCAATACTCCCGTATCGTTGCAGAATTATTACGGGTCCACTAACTTAAATATGAGATGTCAACCTTAAAACCGAAAACAAGCAATAGCATTGTATACCAGATTAAGTCATTACTCACAATCTTGAAATGATTTACAACAAAAGTTTCTATTTCTTTTATTCGTCAATACTTTTATTTATTCAATAAGTGGGATTGCTGAAACATCAAATACGAATCAAGTGCTTTATAAACAGTTGTGTAATCATTTGATTTAATATTGTCTCTGAAATACATGTATCTATACAGTTAATAACATCGAGAAAGTGACAATGTGAATGATTTTGGAATGATTTAAGAATAAAATTGAATGTGTGAAGGAGCAAGTTTGGAGCGAGATTGAAGGGAGATAATCCGTTATTGCTAATTGTAGTCAGGATGAAAACAAGAGCACCGCAAGCGGGTGCCAACGCTCGGCTGTTAATTATTTCTTAAGCAGATGCAAATATACGAACTTGGTACCTACAGAAGGGTCTTGTACAATGATCATGTGAAATATGAAGGCTCTTTGACTAACCATTCAAAAATTATGACCAAGGTTAAATTTTTTCAAACAAATTTGACATTGAAAAATGACCTTGACCTCGACTGATGACCTTGAACTTGGTACCTACAGAAAGGTCTTGTCCCAAGCAATAATCATGTAAAATATGAAGGCTCTATTACTTACCATTCAAAAGTTATAACCAATGTTAAATTTTTCTTAAGAAATTTGACCTTAAAAAATTTAACCTTGGTCTTGACTGATGACCTTGAACTTGGTACCTACAGAAAGGTCTTGTCCCAAGCAATAATTATGTGAATTATAAAGGCTCTATGACTTACAATTCAAAAGTTATGACCAAGGTTAAATTTTTTCAAACAAATTTGACCTTGAAAAATGACCTTGACCTTGACTGATGCTCTTGAACTTGGTACCTACAGAAAGGTCCTGTCCCAAGCAATAATCATGTGAAATATGAAGGCTCTATGACTTACCATTCAAAAGTTATGACCAAGGTTAAAGTTTGTCACGCCAACGCCAACGCACACGCCAACAACAACGACAACGCGAACGACGCCAAGGTGATCATAATACCTCGGGTTTTCTTCGAAAACAGCCGAGCAAAAAATGCGATTTTTATCACTAATCTTTAATAGATTATGCAAACACGTTTATGTATAGCTTTATATTTTTTTCAAGAACCAATCAAAGCTTACAATTTCAGTTATGTCAGTGAAGTCGGGATTTTTTCTAGCCTTTTTTTATTTTGAATGTAATTTTTTTTTTTTTTTTTTTATTTTCTAGTCATTTTGAACTTTTTTGGCACGAGTAAGTGTTTGGAATGAATGGATGGATGTTCAAGATGAACTAAATTAGCGATAATTATTGCCTTCCTTTAATAAATTAACCAGATAGTTCTCTGAATAGCTTTCTCATATGTCTTTAAAAACCATTTTTCACCTACGAAATTCAATTAGGTTAGTAAAATCGTGTACTTTTTCTAGCGACTTTTAATTTTGAATGCATGTGTTGATCTTACCATTTTTAGTGATTTTGAGCGTTTTTGAATGTTTTGAATGAATGTTTGGAAGGAATGAGAGGAACTGGAATTGGGTGACTTAGTATGATTTGATCGGAAAGACATTCAATCTCACTATGTTCTAAACTGTATAAAACGTTAAAATCCATTCTTGTTTGGATCAAATAAATTATACAGTTAGACATATCCCGAAATTTATACTCATCCCGAAAGCATTCTAAACCTTTCACTGAACGACCCATTTTTCATTTCAAACACCCAAACCATTTCAAACGCTCCAAACTCACTGAAATCGACAACGTCATTTTAAATAAATAATGCTAGAAAAAATCGCGATTTCACAGACATACTTTAATTTATAAGCGTCTGATTGGTTCTTGAAGACATAGGATGATATATATATAGAACTTGTATGCATATTCGATTAAAAGGGAGGTAATAAATATCGCTAATTTTGTTCATCCTGAACAAAATTCACTCGAAACTCGCTCCAACCGCTCATTCAATTTCGTTCCAAAATTATTCACCAGGTCAATTTCACAAATGCTCACAAATTTTGTTTACTATAATAGTCTCAAGATCAAACAGATCTTCAAAAAAAAACTATCTCAAACATAAGCCTGTAACGGCCGATTGCGAGATGTTTGTGTTTTGCCCTGGCGTGCAAAATTCTATAGACAATACCTGTGCAGACAACAAACAAAAAGAAACCAAACAACGACTGAGTCCTTAATTATAGATGAATAACACTGTATTGTACAAGACAAATTGCATGCTGACAACTTCCTGATTTCTCAAGGGACGGGTCAGTACAGGGGAATCTTAAAATCAAACAATATTCGGCAATAGAGAGAAAAAAACAAACAAGTTATAAAAATCCCGTTGTATAAGAAGAGACCAATGTTTGTTGGTTTGAATTCAGTTTTGCAGCGCTTTCAACAATCTTTCAGTTATATCGCGGCGGCAGGATCATCAGACAATGGATTCCTGGTATTTCTCACACCAGTACTACTTTTACATGCTTTCATATCATCCAGCTGTTATCCCACATAAATCTACGATTATCAACCCTTTGGTGAGAGATAAATAATTGAAAAGGATGGGTGCCGCCTTCGGGTATCGAACTCGGGATCTCTAGATTGACAGGCCGACGCGCTACCAACTGAGCCACGACGGCGGCCCAACAAGATACAATAGAGGGCCACATCGCTCCACTACCAATTAATCTAAGGCTCCACCGGGTATCGAACTCACGACACCGGGAATGAGTAACCAAAACATTACCGACTGAGCTAACCATGTTCGATCCTTGAGACAGGGTTTTAATGGACGCAGATTTCGTGAGGTTGAGACTCATAAATAAGTAGTCAGGATCCGCAAGCCAATCTGATATGAGTCCCACTGACCCTCAGAGGCACAACTTCAGAAAAGAATTGAAGATTGTTGTAAACAGTCTTCACTTTTCCCGAAGTTGTTCCCTTAAACGATCATGTATATCAAACACTTTCACTACCTTAAACCAGGGAAAAGCTCTTAATTCACATAAAAACAAGATTTTTGCTTGAATGAAACAGTATATTTCAAAAGCAGGAACTCTCTAACTTTAAGAAAGGACACTTTGACTAAGTCACTGAGTCCTTTGAACCCCTTTTTATTGGGGTCAGACTGAAACACTGCTGGAGTGATGTCAGTGAAGGTGTGATATTTTTTCGCTTCCAAATAAGCCCCTTTTCGCGTAGCCACTGACATTTTGAAAATAACAGCAACAATTGCGTTCCCAAGGTACATATCGAATGGAGACCATTTTTATCAGCCATCTTTGAAATAAGATATCTGAAAATTTAGCACTTAACTTAGCACAATTTAATTATCAACAGAATTTGGCATATGAAACATGAAAAATAACCCACGCCTAAAGTTGCAGAAGAAAATTGTTAGTTGTGAATTTTTTATCAATCATCTACTTTTTTAGAGAAAAGGTTGCGGACGGGGAATAAATAAGGCGATTTCTTACTTTGCCACATTCTTTTCCAGAACCTTTTCATTCGGTACCTTGGGATTGTGTGGGAATGTTTCGCTATATTCAATGTTGACTTTATATATTTAAAAAAATCGTAATCATCATGTCAAAACGCATTGACCTTGTCAGCTGACATTGAATCGGGAATCTACATCAAGCCTTATTACGTGGAATACACAAGTTAATTTTAGAGGCATTTTGATTTTCCCTAGTTCCATGCGTTTCCAATAAACAGGACATTAAGCACAAATTGCGCAAACAACATCTCTAACATTCAGCGCAGTATTTGGGCGTTTTCGGTGGCTTCTTACTCTGTATGTACTTCTATGTGATTTCGCTTGACACCCCTCCCGTCCAGAAATGGATTCTTCCGTCGGCTTAATTCGGTGGATAGAATAACTCAATACGAAAAAAAATCTATTGCCTTCTTCCACCCCTGTATATATTTTTATCATGCCATACATTTAAGAAAATCTGTGAGTATTTTGGACTTCGTATAAATAAGCTGTACAGTCGCAGAAGCCTTGGAGAACCTTGTATAAATAATTACAAAACCGCCTACGTTTACCAGCACTCGACTTCAGGAGCAGGATAATGGAAAAAAATCTAAATTGAAAACGGAGTATGATTCTATCAAACATGCTTTCGAAATTATACCCTTCGATAGCTCTTGTGATAGTGAACACACATGTCAAGTTTTAAGAAGGTATCTTAGATAATAACAGAAATATTAACAAGGTTAAAGTTTGTCACGCCAACATTAAGACGCATGCGCCAACGGAAATGACGCCAAGGTGATGATAATACCAGGCTTCGGGAATAATACGGGTGCAACCGTGAAGGCGCGTCATTTCGCGCGTGGTTTGATAAGACGTCGCAATTATTATCAACCCTCCCTCAAAGTTGACGTTGCATAAAACAAAATCATGAAAAGAATAAAATTGAACATATAATAATACGATAACAAAACGCAGAGTTTTTCTGCGTTTTGTCATCAAATTATAATATGCACTAAAGATCTCAAAAGACGATAGGAGAGAAGTAATAACAAGAGTTGTCCGCGGACAACGTAGCTCGCCCAAACAGCTGCTTGTCACAAACAGCGCTTGACCGAAGACCGAAGTTCAAAGTGGTTTCTTTCAATGTTAAAGTCCATGATCTAATATATATCTGTTTCAGTAGTAATTAAAAAATATAAAAACTGTTTTGTTTTAAATTGCATGTATAAGGTTAGGGTAAAGTGAAAGCCTACAAGCAGATGAGGCTACCAATGGAATTTCTTTGTATCAAACATGAAGTTTTTCTTTAAAATTTTTCTAAGTCCACAAAAGGTCAAGATCAAAGTCAAATTGTGAAGGGCCTTGGTCTCTGTAGAAGCCTATCACCTAGTGAGTATGCGTATGAAGTAATAATGTCTCTGAGTAAAGCATTTAGAAAATATAAACAAGGTTAAATTTTTGGTTAAAGTTTTTCAGTTTAAGTTTTTCCAAGTCCATAAAAGGTCAAGGTCAAGGTCAAATTGTCAAGGCCCTTGGTTTCTGGTGAAAGCCTTTCATCTGGTGACTATGTATATGAAGTAATGATGTCCCTAGGTTAAAGTATTCAGAAAATATAGGCAGTGTTAAAGTTTTTGGTAAAAGAATTTCGGTTAAAGTATTTCTAAGTTCATAAAAGGTCAAGGTCAAATTATCAAGGACCTTGATCTCTCACAAAAGCCTATCACCTAATAAGTATGTATATGAAGTTATGATGTCCCTAGGTTAAAGCATTCAGAAAATAATTAGCAAGGTTAAAGTTTTTGGTAAAAGTTTTCAGTTAAAGTTTTTCTAAGTCCACAAAGGGTCAAGGTCAAATTGTCAAGGACCTTTGTCTATGGTGAAAGCCTATCACCTGGTGAGTAAATATATGAAGCTATGATGTCCCTATGTTAGAGCATTAAAAAAATATATGCAAGGTTAAAGTTTTTGGTTAAAGTTTTTTGGTTAAAGTTTTTCTAAGTCCACAAAGGGTCAAGGTCAAGGTCAAATTGTAAAGGACTTTTGTCTATGGTGAAAGCCTATCACCTAATGAGTGTGAATATGAAGTAATGATGTCTCTAGTTTAAAGCTTACAGAAAATATAAACAAGGTTAAAGTTTTTTTGGTTAAAGTTTTTGGTTAAAGTTTTTGGTTAAAGTTTTTTTGAAAGGGTCAAGGTCACAGTCTAAAGGTCATTTCTTCATGGATGTTGGTCTCAAATGAAAGCCTATGCCCTAATGAGTGTTTCTGTAAAAAAATAAAGCCTGTAGGATAAATATTGATAGAAATAAAAACTTTAACCTAATGCGGACGCCGACGCTGACGCCGACGCCGACATCCGAGGGTATGACTTTCGTCCCGGGCGAGCTAAAAAATGATTTTCTTCAAGCGTGTTACATGTAAATAACCGAAGTTCCACCAGAAGCCGGTTTACGGAAAAGTCGGAGCGATGTTCCGATTACCTTTAACATCAACTATAACATTTTGTAACACGAAGACGAAGACAAAGATCAACTGCTTTGTGTCTTCGCGTCAGATCATTGCCTCTGATTCCACTATGTGAGTAGCTAGAAACATCGTGAAATTCACAATACCATCGTTCGAAACCGCTCTCTCAACGCTCCATTCATTCATTCAAAATACTCTCTCATAATTATTAGAAACGCTCAAAAATCCTCCCTAAAATACACCAGAATCCTTCAAAGTGCTTAACAACTTCACTCATACCGAAAATAATCTTTCTTTCTTTCATTCTTTCTTTCCTTTTCTCTCTTTTTTATTAGCTGATGTTGATTTGCAATCGTTCGCGAAGACAAAAAAATCCTTTTATAGAAAAGTATGCATACTTTTTTAAAGGGAAATAATAAAATATTGATACTTTCGTCCAACTTGGACGAACTAAGTGATATTATTTTACCTACCAACAACTTCATTCAAAACTCGCTCTATAATTTTTTGAATTATCATTCCAAATCCATTCAACATGTAAATTTCACGATGATTCTAACTACATTACAAGCACTCTTCTTTACGAAATAGATTTTTCTCGCCTCCAGGGTTTTAAGGGACGCAGTTTTTGCGCATCTTAGATGCAAAAATTAGTAGCCAGGACCCTCAAAACTATGTGATGTGAGTCCCAAAGACTCTTTAAGGATCAATCTCAGAAAAAAATTAAAGACTCTTTTAAATAGTCTTCAATTCTTTCCCATTATTAAGCCCCAATTTGTCATATATTTCAATCAGTTTCTTTACCTTTTACAAGGGATAAGCTCTAAATTTATGGTATACAAGGTTATAGCCTGAAAGAAAACGTCTACATCTAAAGCAGGGACTCCGAAAATTTAAGAAAGTACCACCAAAAATTCTAATGATTGAGTCCTTTGGACCCCTTTATGTACATATCAGACTAAAACAATAGGCCTCTCACCAATTCCTTCCGCTATAAAGTTTGGGTTTTTTTTTTTTCGTTTTGGATCAAACTGGGTTCTAAATGATGGACCCTATTTCGACGTCCCAGCGCAAACCGTTGTAACTGCCTATACACATAAAGGCAGTTACAACTATTTCGCACAGAGCCATCGAACTGTATTCAAAGCAAGTTATGACGTTGAACATCAGTATGGTATTATTAAGAGCTTTTTACCTTCAAACAAGGTGGCAAATTGTTACAAAATATGCCAGTGACATGGCTAGATCTTAAAGTTTGAAAAACAACAAAGGGAAATGACTCAATAACTAAGCTAGGTAGAGTTACCGTTTTAGCACACTGCACTCCCGTCCGTAATAAAGAGGGGAACATAACTATGAAGTTAAAAGTCAATCGGACAGGAGGTTATGCTCCGGAAAAGGAAGTGGACACCGCCCGTCCGCCCAAAGGCTAGGCGATCGGGCTCACCTGGTGATCTCATGATACGACCCATCTTTCGACGGGCGTACAAAAAACATGGACTTGAATTTTGAATGAGCAAGTAGTTCTTTGACCAACGAAAATATTTTTCATAATATCATTTTTAGAGAATTTCAATGAGTTTTGTTGGCGACAATCGCCTTTATTATGTAAAACCTATAATTATTGCCTTTAAATGTTGTATTTATCATATTAGAAAGGTTTTAATCAAGCGTGTGCAACATTATGCACATTATGTTGGAAAACTGCGACCATTACATTTAACTGTACATGATCTTTACAAGCTAATATGAGCTATTTCATAGATGAATGATATGGAATAGTTTGGGATAAACAAAATGAAGTATAATTGCTTTCATTGTGTAGGCTTTTACGATATCACATAACGCCAAACTGACTGATATTCAGACAGACAGGCGGATAGACAGAAAGAAATACAGACAATGGTACAACCGCATGCGACTGATAATCTGATCGTTTGATAAGGGTACAAAACTGTAAAGAATCACTATTCAGAAGAAAGCAATAGGGGAACTTACCGAATTTATCAACCAATCTGGGAGATGAATCACCGATGAATTTTGAATCTTCCGATACTCCTTTTCCAACAAATTTCAAGTGAATCGAACACTTTATTAAAATAAATTATTCCGAGACAAAAACAGATTCTTATCCAATTCCAATGGAGTCGATGATCAAATTATCTTTGACACCGTGATAGGTAGTTAACAAAACGCTAATTACATGATGTACATCGTGTTTGTTGGAGTGACATGTTCTCCCCTCGTGTCGCACGTGCACAAAATAGCTGGATGGGCGTGGTGACCACTTTATAGTATTTATAGTCCGTTTGACTTCTATATGGACCAACCCTTTCAACAATTACATAAAATTGTGTTTGAATAAAGGATTTGTATGTAGTGAAATCTTAATTTCAGCTTAATACCATTCCAAAAAATATTTTTTGAAAATAAGATGATTTCAAAATAATGATTTTGTCTATCTAGTTAATGTTAATATTTTCGCATTACCCGTTCTTAAACACGAGGGGTGATGGAGGCTGTTCAATAGTAAGAAAATGTCAACATATATAGTAAAAACACGTGGTTTTATACTAAACTGTTGACAGATGAAATGTCCATTATTCCTTATTTGGACATGCTAATTAGCATATCGACGGTCATGTCATCCTAAACTTAAATAGCACGTGATTTTTACCGTTAGTACCCGCCTTTTCATCAAGTTTTCCCCGTGAAATTCCCAACTACTTCGTTTAATAATGCTTTTTGATTGGTCTTAACATGTAAATATAGGGTTCATCTCAGAATGAATAAAATCAATAATCAATTATCTGGTCAAACAGTTTCTAAAGAAAGAGAGAATATACACAGATTTGATATCCAACGGTAGCAAAAATCCTAGACAAACTTAATTATATTGAAAAACTCGATTTTAAAGTAATACAATTCACTTAAAATATTACTTTTTTGACTCGGCCCCTATGCAAATCAGTACTATTTTTGGTTATACAACTCGCTGTTCCGTTTAATACAGTAACAAGTAGGTATGAATTGCTGAAAGTTAACATGTAGACGGACGGACAAAATCATTATTTTACATTCAAAAATTCTGAAAAAACAAAATTCGTCATGGTATTAGCTGTGAAAAATTATATGACAAGAAAAATATGCGTTTCATTAATTAATTTCTGAGATTTTCGGCGAAATGTTGGTCGATATAGAAGTCAAACGGACTATACCTGTGTTTTCATTACAGTATTACAGTTAGAAAGTACAGTAACTTCTTGGAAGAAATTGTCGAAGTTGAAAGACCAAAAGCCGTAACCGAAACTAGAATCAAGCTGCAGTTACGTGGTTTTATCGTCCAACGATGATATGTATATGCGAGTGTCATTTATTTTTTTTTGTTTGGCGGAAACAATCGTTTTAAACAAAACCAATAAGGGCCACATAAGAACTCTGCAAAACAGAAATTTGAAGCAAAGGGATTGCTTTGGAGTCGATGTCATTTGAGCACAGACCCTATTGAAAGTCCTTGATTCGAGAGACCTTTTTAATCATTCTGATAAGGTAGAATTAACATTCTAGAATAGATTAAGAAACTAAGTGCGAAATGATTCTATCATCCTTTACGCAGTCTGAGAAATCAAAATAGTTTCGACGCATAATCATTAATGCACTACATACGATGTACCTTTTTCGCTTGGCGGGTCATTAATTTCTCATTTTAATAGTGAAACATTCTGTGATATCCCTGTGTTCAGTTTGGAAACGTTTTGGAGATGATACCCCGCTTTGAACGTGTAGGGCATAATTTCAAAACGTTTACAAACTTTTTTTTCATCCTAAACGCAGGGCAAGATTCGAACTGAATCTCCGTGATATCAGAAGAAAGGGTTCCATACAGCTTATATCGTCGATGTTATTCTAAAACCTCGTAACTGCAGCTTAATCAAAGCTGTAGTTACGAGGTTTTGGAATAACAACGACGAATTATCTTTCCTGCACTAAGAATAACTAGGTATAAGTTCCTCGGAAATGGTATATCTATACCCTGTAGAGCGAATGTTAGGCATGTTTTAAAATGGAGGCGCTCGCGAGCGTTTTACTATCTTGAATACAGGGCAAGATCACAAAAAAACCAAACTGTAAACAACACCGCCCACATAGAAATTGATTTTGAGTGCCATGTTTTAGTTCCAACGAACGCAATGCAGCGAACACTTATCATTGTAATGGTTCCGTCGGGAATGTGTCTGTGTGTGCTTACAAATGCCCGTACACTTTTTTCTTTTTTTTTTTCTTTTACACTTTCTTCTGCTCGAGATTCATTTATTAGAAGTCATTCAAATTTCACAGGAAACTTACTTAGGACATGTTCTCTCGGTTTCCGAATCGTTTCCTCCTTACCTTTTAAGAGATATGAACGAACTTTGAAAGGAATACTTCTTGGTTAGCTTCAAAACCTCGAAAACTCCATCTTATTCAAAGACCTGATCATAGCGCAGTTGGTAGAGCGTCGGAGTCCTGATCGTGCATCTCGAACTCGATCCATGAAAACTACCATTTGGGTTTTAACCCTTTGCTGTTTAATCCCTTCTTTTTACGTGCCTGTGATTTTATGATTGAGAAAACATTGTGAAAAAAGAAAAATATGCTTCTGACAAGCAATTTCCTTTTTTTTCCACACTATTTTCTACCCTACTGAATGGTTATTTTTCAAATTAAATCCACTTTAAATATTGTCTGCAAAACATTTGAATTTGGACAGGTCCAAAATTTTGTAAAGGGTTAATCTAATACCTAAAGTTAGAAACGTCATGAAATGACAAGCTTAATGATTTTTGAATGATTTTAAAATGTTATTGCATGAAGCATGTGGAGTGAGTTATGGATGAAATTCAAGGAATGTAAGACACAATGCCAATTTCGTCCAAATTGAAAGAAATTTTGATATCTCATTGCATCCCTATTAAAAATCTACGAACTTTCCTATCTGTGTGCTTTTACGGACTAATAAGACGCTCTAAAATTCACACCACCCAATTAAAAGATTTGTTATTTTAAATAAAAAAAATGATCGTTATGAGCGATTTCGATTTCTCTCGATTTGTTGTAAACAATTTCGGGTTTTTTTACGTTTTTTTTTTTAGTTATTTGGGTGAATGTCTTGTATGCATTGAATGGGGCGCTGGGCGAGCAATTTGAAATGATTTTGATGAGGTTGATGTACATTTAATGATGTTACTACAGTGATTGGGCAGAAGCAAGAAGGGTATAACTTGGCTAGGTTCCACACAGTTCTATTAACCATGAAGACCAATCAAAAAGGTTCTTTGTGATTTTTTTCTGGCATCATTCTGACCCATGGGTGATTTTCACCTTGGCCATTCTTCATACAGTGGGTACCTATGATAGTCAAACCACACACCAATGAATAAATGTTTCGTTAACAACAACGGAGATTTCAAGGGCATAACTACCATTACGCATATTACGCACATTACGCTCGTGCTTAATAGAAATAAGTCATCTTTCGAAAAATATCGATGATGAATGATCGTAAACTCGAAACTACAGCTTGTTCAAGATCGTAGTTACGATGCTCTGATTATCTACCAACGCCAACATCATAAAAAAGAGGAGCGGACGGAGGACATTCGTCTTTTATCACAGTCCACATTTCGTCTTTTTCTTATATATATTCACCTGAGTGCGTATGGTTTTCAAAATCCTAGTTACGCTAATGGATATGACCACGGTAAGCCATTTACCATTTTCCGATTTATAGACTAATCCAAATTGAAAGATGGTTAAAACAGAGGGACACGAATAGTTGCTGCAATTTGAAGAGAAGCCGTAACGTGTCTTTAGAATTTGAAAAAGGAGACGTTGCCTGTTCCACTTCTTCTGCTAACGCCATATCTTTTGCTGTTCATTCCAGGAAGGCTAAATCGATTTTACACTGAAAATTTATCATCTGTTTCTTTTAGAAAGAAGAATGTCATCAGTGGACGACCTTAAGCTTGATTAAGATGGTTGGTTGAATTTTTTTTTCGGACCAGGGATCAACTTGTCTCAAATATAATTAAGGTAGTGGACCCGTAATAGATCCGCAACATTTTGGAACATTTCGGAACTCATGACCTTTCACAATGTTGACCGAAGTTTTCTAATGAAAATCATTAGGAAACCTCGGTTAACACTGTTAAAGGTCATGACTTCCTTAAAGTTGCGGAACTATTACGGTTCCACTACCTTTAGACACAGTTTCTTTTTTTTTATACGTTAATAAAAATTTAGAATGCCCCAAACGGAACACCGCGATAACGCGAGTTAGATGACATCCTGGTAATACTATCACAGGCTATTGTTGATTATTCTAAATTATATTGAAAATGAGATAATTTTTCCAATTTCTTCACGTCTAAACACTGCCAGAATTCTTCGCATTTTCAATTTATTGTTACGTATCAGTTTTTCTGTCGTTCATCGTTTTCCTGAATAATTTTCCATTCCTTTAATATGTTTAATTTTCTTGTATGGCGTTTAACGACACTTTCAACATTTTTGCAGTTATGTCGTGTCGGGTTCACTACTTTAATCGAATAAATTAAATTCTCATATTATCTTCAACAATCTTTTGTTTGCATTTTTTTCTTATCATGTCAACACTTATGTCTCTAATTCAAGGGATAACATTTTTCTATACAGACACGAATGACATTGCATAGGCATTGAAAGCACGCTGAACGGTCAATCGAATGCCCCGGATTCGATCCCCGACGGTGGTGCTCATCCTTTCCGAATATAAGTCTCCAATCAATTGTTGTTAATCGTAGACATATGTAGGATAGCAGATTGAGACTAGGAAAATATTAAATGGGTGTGACAAATACTACAGTTAACAACATCGTGAAATTGACAAGCTGTGATTTGGGAATACTTAAGGAATAAAATTAAATGAGTTTGTGGAGCGAGTTTTAAGTGAATGGGAGGTAATTATATATTGCAAATTTTGTTCAGGATGAACAAAATTAGCGATATTGATTACCTCCCTTTAATAAAATATGCGTACAAAGCCTATAAATAGCTTCTTGTTGCTTCAAAAACCTATGATTCGCTAACAATTTGAATTTCTTCAGTGAAATCGCGATTTTTCTCTTACAAAGTTCATTTTGTATGAACTTGTTTATTCTATATTTTTCAATGGGTTTGAGCGTTTTTGAATGTTTTGAGTGAGTGTTTTAAATAAGTGAATGGAGCGCTGAGTGGGCGATTAAGAATGGTTATGATTGATGTGAATGTCAATTTCACGATGTTATTAACTGTAAGAATCCATTACTCGGTGCTTCGTCCGTCTCGATATCAGTGAAAGATTGTTAAAAGCGGCGTTAAACCTCAATCAATCAGACAACAAACAATGCATTGGTATTGAAGAATCATGCACTTTTACGTACATTAACTTTTGAAAGCCTTGGTACGTCCTTCATTTACAGTTAAAAACATCGTGAATTGACATTCGTCTTAATCAAGACCATTCTAAATCGCTCACTCAGACGTCGCGCACGCTAATGCCTAACATTTTGAAACGTCGTTTTACCCTCAAGACGTTACTACAACGCACTTTTTTCTGACGCGCTCCTTGTTTATCGCGCGAAGGTTTTGCTATGAGTATTTATTTTATCTGCTTCATAGAAATATAAGTAATATACCAAATGTAACAGAATGCTCTTATTTCTCTGTTGATTGCACTTGATTACCGATCGGCGTTAAAATATTTCGTCTTTGATTACTGAAAAAATCAAATCGTGCAATGAATTAACGTTGAACGTTAAAATGAAACGTTTTTGAAAGCTGTCCAGACGAACAAATCTTAATATTTCCATAATTTAAACGCATCACTGCGATTTTTTGCAATGTGATGTACGAAAAATTAATATTTCAATTAATGTAAAATGATATTCAAAAATTTGCTCAAATTTGGCATTTTACAACTTTTTAACTGTCAATTACTGTAAATATCTTTCAATTGTTTGGTATTTATTAACCGACTGCCATAATATTCTACCTGCGTACATGTTGTTAATTCTCGCGTACATCTTAAGATTCTCAAAAAGTTTGCTTAGCAATTTCACTCTTTTTGAAGTTTTTAAAGAAATCTATCCACATATAATTTGTTACGTTTTACAGACATTATTTATGACTTCGGGTGACAAACAAACTTAATTTAACCCGAGCATAATTTTCGTATATTTATATTACAAATATATATTAAAAGGATGTTTTCTGTGGCTCATTTGGTATAAAGAACTTAGGAATTGGCTAACAGGTTTGGAAGAAATAGCAACCTGAATTTAACGGGAGACGTGCGTTTTCAACTGTTTAAGCATTACCGAGCGCGACGTCTAAGCGCTCCATTCATTCATTCCAAACACTGACCCAATCCGCCCCAAAACACTCGAAAATTATTTAAAAATTTTACAATCAACAGCTTCATTTCATTTGAATATAGATAGGAAAAAAAAGTCCCTTTAATTTCACCCAAAACTCGTTTCTCACAATCTTTCTATAATTCCAATTCTATTCACCTTGTCAATTACACATTGTTTGTAATTGCACCTCAGTGTAATAAAAAAAAAAACTCAAAATCTTAGATTCATGTCTTTCGTGAAAAATCGACATGAAAAGAAATGAAAAAATGAAACGGTGGAGTTTAGGTTCCCTTTTTGAGAACCAAGTTACAGTGAAGTACCCCATTTTGAAAGTGTAAGATCGTTTCCCGGACGAAAGTAAACAGTTCCATTGAATGGACATGAATAGCAGGTTGATAAGCCCCCATCAGGTCGTTGACTTTAACGCCATTCATGTCGTCTTCTGTCGATATTTAATGTGACTTACTGGGCTATAAATTTGTCATCTATCTGTCAACGCCCATGTTTACAAAGGCAAAAATGGCTTTTTTTCATGGAATATCAAATCGTGGTTAATTTGGGCTTGGTATAAAAGAAACTGCTCTGTCTGATTTCGGTTTTATTTTAACTTTCGCTTTCTCCAGGACCTTTTGAGAACAAATGAAAAAAAGGATTTTATTCATAAAAACATGAATGTGAATTATGACTGCGCAAACTAGCAGAATTATGAATATGCATTCATCTTTAAGAAAAATCAGAGAACACAAAACTGATAATATAAGAATGGCTGTATACTTTAGAGACAAGTCGAGAGGCCTAGGTAAAGCTGTCATAATTGTTTCTTCAGATAATTACATTCAGAAATTGACACGAATCGCGATCAAAACGATTCAAAATCACTCCCTCAGCGATCCAATCATTCATTCCCAACACCCACACCATTCAGAAACGCTCCACAACCACTTAAAAGATAAAATCAACAACTGCATTCCATATTAATATAGCTGGACAAAAGCGCGATTTCACAAACATAATTGAACCTATGAGCGACTGATTAGTCCTTGAAGATATATGATACTAGAAATTGTATGCCTATTTTATTAAAGGGAGGTAATTTATATCGCTAATTTTGTTCATCCTGAACAAAATAAGCGATATTAGATTACCTCCAATTATATTTATTGGGGACGGATGTAAAGAAAAAAATAATAATAGTCACGCGTAAATTTTCTCTTTGAAGTTTTTTAAGCTCTTAGGTCTAGGTCATAATTTAAGCCAGTTATTGAATTAAGCTTTTCCGAACAGTCTCTGCTGTGTTAAAGTGCGGATTTCAGAATAAATGGGGGATTTATTGTTTGTTTCAGTGTAAGATAGATTTAAATTCGGATTGGGTGAACAACAAAACTACAAAATTTTACGAAACAAATATCTTTTGTTGTTCACGAAACGAAATATCAATCGACCTGACTGGAAAAACGAACGATTATTTAATTTTATTCACTCAAAACTCGCTCCTCACACTCATCCAATATCATTCCAAAACCATTCACCTTTCCAATTTCACGATTTTGTTAACTGTAAATGTGAAGCAAATAGGGACAATCTGCGTACTGCGACAAGTCCTTATTTGATTGTCGGCTGATAACGTTTTCGCTTTTGTTATTTTTTTCTGAAAAATAAAGAAAATACACATAATTAAATTTCTGACTCATTTAAAACTGTAGACTTTACACGAACATTTTACGGAACATATGTTTCAGTGTAAGATCGATTTATATTTGATTGAGTGAACAAAAAAACTAAATTTTTACGAGTGAAAATAGCTTTTGTTGTTCACGAAATGAAATACCAATCGACCTGACTGGAAAAACAAACGATTATTTTATTTTATCTAATGCAGAAATGAGAACATTTTGGGACGGCGTTTCTTAAAACTCGTCATTTTGTGCGTGAATGCTATACAACGTCCATAATGGTGTCACTAGTTGGACTCCGCTTAGATAACGTCAATGGGATATATTTTTTAACGATTTCGCTGGTTAGGCGGTGAGTTAATCAAATGAAAACCGACCGTTATTTCTCGATAGCACACAAAAAAAAATACAAGAAATGTTGTTGTTGTTTCTTGTTGTTGTTTGTTTTGATTTTCATTTTTATGTGTGGTTCTAATTTCAATGTCTAATGAACAGGTCAAATGTTAAAAGAAAAAAAAGAAATGTCACTTATGTCGTATCTATAGCTTTAATTAACTTGAAGATCAGAAACTGGTATGTGCCAACACAAATATTATTTGAGATAAAAGTATCAATTTAAGACACAATTTCTTCCTTGATATGATTAAGCAATGAGAAACCGAGTAAGAAATTAATTCAATGTTCGTTTAAGCCAAGTTTTATTAATTAACAAACACATGTCAAATTTTCCGACTAATAGTTGATAAAAAAGGCAGAGGGCGGACATTGCAAATAGAACTCTTGTACGTTCTCTGTGAAATAGGTATCTTTTAATACTATTTTTCACTTTATAGATAACTTACTAACCCGAAGACCATAGTATGCATGTCAAAATTTAAACTCTGATCAAGTTAAAAAGAAAACGTTTCCCTCCTGAATGATAGCGTGCCTTTTTCTCATTATGAACTCAGAGCAAATGTGGGCATTAAGTCTCGCTTTCGATTTCAATACTCATAACGTAAGTCCATTTATTTAACGTTATGACGAGTAGCTTAGAAGAGCATATAAATTTACAACACCCTGAAATTAAATCTCATTTCGATCAAAATCTTTCTCTATAACTCACTTAACGCTCAAATCATTCATTCCGAACACTCACCCAAACCAATAAAAAACGCCCCAATATCACTTAAATATGCTTGCTATACAATAGACAATATTTTATTGACTTAAACTTTACAGTTTCTCGTCATAATATGTTTTAACAAAACCACAAATAATTAGTCACATTAGCAAAGTATAAGCATTCAAGACATTTCTGGATCCATCAAAAACTAGATTACGTTATCAAAAGACCCAAAATATAAGTATCATAATAGATCAATTGGAAGAGAAGCAAGTTCTTAATACAACTAATGACTGAACTGTTCAATATCTTATCTTACATTACAGTCATTACTCATTTAGTACGTTATTTATCAAACTTGATCGTCGTGCAAAAGCTTCTTTAATAAACTTAGAAAGATTTAATAGAGTCTTTTTATTCTTGCTCTTAAGGAGTATAGACAACTTATATACATTTGGGCGTAAGTAAAAGAATTTATCTATGTAAATACGTCTTATATCAGAGTATTTATTGCAGGCAAGAAGGAAATGAAACTCATCCTCTATATCGTTTGTATTACACAATTCGCAATAACGCAGATTTCTCTCAATTCTACAGTTGCCGTATCTGCCAGTCTCAATTCTTAGAGCGTGAGATGAAAGCCTTATCCTTGAAATGTAGCTAAACCATTTAAAGGGTAAAACGTTCAAATAATTCTCTATTCCGGTACTGGTTTTTAAATATTTGTAAGTAGTTAAAACAGTGCTTGAACTAATGTATGCGTACATATTTTGTTGAAATTCGTCAATGACTCTATTTTTAAACATCTTATAAAAAGATTTATGGTTTACACAATAAGGGTCAACCCAAACATAACCAAATCCATATTTGTATAACATATTTTTAACATTCATGCACCAATTTCTTGTTTCATTATCTTGATTTATTAAACATTTATACAAAGTATTGATTATTATATTATCTGAGGATATAACTTTCCCCCAGTATTTAATGATACTAGCATACATTCGTATATATAGAGGGTACCTTCCTAATTCAAAGTAAACAGCATAATTACAGGTTGAAGACTTTACTCCGAGTATCTTCTTCATAAATTTTAAATGGATTCTTTCTATATCATTAGCTTTAGAAAAACCATGGACTTCACATGAGAAGCATAGAATAGAACCGACAAAGGCGTCAAACAATTGTAAAATAGTAGACGTGCTAAAGTTTAATCTGCGTGTTTTGATACAAAGCATATTTAAAGCTTTCAGACCTTTGCCAGCTAAAAATTTAGAATTACGGTTAAAAGAGCCTGTATAACTAAACAGAGTACCAAGATAATTAAATTCGTCAACTATTTCTATTTGGTCGTTATTATAGGTCCAATTTTCATTTCCCCTAAGGATGCCTCTTTTTCGAAAAACTACAATTTTTGATTTATCGGTATTCACCTCAAGTCCCCATTTCATGCAATACTCATGTAATTTATTAAGACTTAATTGTAAACCCGATGGATTATCACTGAGAATAACCATATCATCGGCAAAAAGTAGAAGTAAAATGTTAATGTTTTCAATTGTTAATCCGCAAGAAGGATCACCTTGCAAAAATAACTCAATATCGTCGATAAAAAGAGCAAAGAGAAGGGGCGACATTATCTCACCTTGTTTTAAGCCTATCAAACTTTCAAAGGGGAGGGACAAAAAGTTATTAAGTTTGACATAAGCCTTTACTTTTGAATACATATCGCGAATTATTCTGAGCATTTTTCCTTTTATTCCTAAGTTAAATAGTTTAAACCAAAGCCCATTTCTGTAGACGCTATCAAAGGCCTTTTTTAGGTCAATGAATGCTGCATAAAGCCGCTTTTTTTCTGAAAACATTTTTTGAATAAGAGAATAAAGTATAAAGCATGCATCAGTAGTTGAGCGATTTTTCCTAAACCCAAATTGCGCATCCGATAAAACATCGTTATTTTCACAAAATAAACTCAACCGTCTATTCAAAACACCTGTGAAAATCTTAGATAAACAACTCACGAGGGAAATACCTCGATAATTGTTCACATTGTCAGTATCTCCCTTTTTATGTAAGGGAATAATAATACTCTCGGTCCACTTCTCAGGGAAAAACCCAGATCTAAAAATAGCATTGAAAATATCGGTGAGATGAGATGCAATAATGTCGTAACTTTCTATAAAATATTCATTAAGAAGACAATCATTCCCAAAAGACTTATTTCTTTTTAAATTACGAATTATGCATTCGACTTCACTCGTATTAATAGGTTGGTCCAATTCCTCAAAATTACAATAGTTTGAATTAAAATCATTTTCTTCGCAAAAGGTTTCCGAGTTAGAATCGGATACTGAATTAATGTCATCGGAAAGTGTTGAAAAATATTGATAAAAGTCATTTATTGTTAAAGAACAATCAATGTCTTTTTTCTTTTTACAAAAGAGTTTCCAAAAATCTTTTGGGCGCGAATGCCGTAAATTTTCTATAGATTTGTACTGTTCTCTTTGAAAAGCATTTTTGTGTTTACGCACAGTTTTCTTATAAATTTGTTTCAATTTGCACATATTTTCTCTATTTTCCGACGAATGGCATTTATTGTAGAGCCTTAAAGCTTCAATATACTGTTGCTTTGATTCTCTGCAGTCCTTATTGAACCATGTAGCTCGACTTTGATTTACCGCATTACTGCTATTATTCGAAAAGCATGACTCTTTTGAAAACATCGGATCTACAGAATTGCGAAAAATAGACACAAAATTATTCAACATTCCGTTAATATTATTTCTATCCGTAATATCAACATTTGATAAAAGATTATTAAATTCTGGTAATTTAGAAATTAGAATGCTACGAAACTCCTGTTTTTTGTCGTTTTTCCATCGAAAGCTAGTGAACGGTGTTTTTCTAGGGACATCCTTTCTAACATTGCACCACAACGAAAAGGATAAAGGGGCGTGGTCAGACCACTCATTAAAACTTTCAATGGAAAAATTGCAAACAGAGGAAAAAATATTTTCTTTCAACAACAAATAATCAATAACAGAGTGAGCATTTTTTCTTACAAAAGTAAATGAACCACCACGATCGTTGCCAAGCCTACCATTTGCAATCCGCAAAGAAGTAGCCTTGCAAATATCGAGTAATTTAATTCCATGACTATTCGATGCAGGATCGAGTGAGGAGCGAATTAAGGGCGTATCAGGTTCGTACTCTTCGGGGTCTAAAGAGGAAATATTATTGTCATTTACGATATAATCTGACTGATTCCCTACTCTTGCATTGAAATCGCCACATACATAAACATTACCAATTGTATAAAAATGCTCAATATCATTTTGCAACAAATCAAATAAATCAACATTATACACTGAAACCAGGCACTCAAAACCTGTTTACAAACTCTACCAATATGGAATACATGGAAACATTCACAAATGGCTATCAAACTTCTAAACAAAAAGAACATTGAAAACAGTGGATGGGGAGATCTCAGAAGAAACAAAAGTTGACTCAGGTGTGTCTAAAAGTATAGTATTAGGCCAACTGGTGTTTTTATGACACCTAAATGACTTTCTAGATGAAGTCACATCATCAGTGCTGCTCTTTGCAGATTATTGTCGCCTTTACTGAAACATCAAGAAATATGAAGACCATACTAAACTTCAAAATGACTTTAAGAAAAACAGAAGCATGGGCAGAACAATAGGGAATGAAATCCAATGCCAAAAAGCCAAAACGTGCAATACAATGTCCATCAATCTTCCAAATTCTATGAATTAAATAATCATATACTCCAAGGGGTACAGGATAATCCATACATTGGACTACAAATCTCTAGCAACCTAAAATGGAAGAAGCATATCAAAATTGTCTCAAACAAAATAAACTCTAGTCTTGGAAAACTAAAAAGAAATCTAAAGAAAGTACCAGAATCATGCAGGAAAACAGCAGACATAACACTAGTACGATCTTTCATGGAATATGGAGCAACAATGTGGAACTCTTACAAACAATCAGACATAGATAAGCTGGAGAAAATCCAAAGCAAAGCTTTAGGATACATCAAAACGACTAAGCAAGAGGGCCAGAATGGCCCTTAATCGCTCACCTGATATTTATTGGTCCAGTGGAACTCATCCAAGTAACTCTCTGGCAAAGTTTCATTCACATTTGCCTAATTTTTGAATAGGAGATTTTATTCCAAAATTTTAAAGTGACAAAAGACGCTTCCCACCCATTCATTACTGAGGAGACTCAAACTTAGCCCCTCCCAGCCACGCTTATAATTAATGGCCAATCAAATGTTTGCCAGCAATTTTTGAAAAGGGTCACCCAAGGAACATTCTGGTAAAGTTTCATTGAAATCGGCCCAGTGGTTCAGGAGGTGATACGGTTCAAAGATTTTGGGCTCAAAATAAGCCCCTCCCTGCCACGCCCGTATAAACAGGCCAATAAAAATTTCGCAAACAATGTTTGAAAAGGGTCACCCAAGGAACATTCTGATAAAGCTTCATTGAAATCGGCCTAGTGGTTCAGGAGGAGATATCGTTCAAAGGTTTCGGGCTCAAAATATGACACTCCCTGCCACGCCCATAATTTCTAAATTGTTGACGACGGACGACGCACGACGCACGACGGTCTCGGGGTGATCCTAATAGCTCCCCTTGGGCACGTTGTGCTCAGTTGAGCTTAAAAACTAGAGTGCCAGGAACCATTCATCGCGTCAAAAGGAATTTGAAGTTGAGACTTGCGACGTGTTGTGTACAGGGTGATTGATGGGTAAGTACCGTCCCTGCCTGCATCCAAATTTCTCACTTTCCAAAAGCCAAAAAGGTCAATTAGAACAAAGAAATACACTGATCACATCAGCTCAAACATAGTCAAAAACATGTATGCAACAGCACAAACAGTTTTGTCATAAACGCTGCAAAAAAAAACACAATACAAACACTCATTTTAAGTAATTACCACTATGCAGTGGAATCACCTGTCAAATGCAACAGTGCATACACGCTCGTTAGCTGCCTGCAAGACGCCCTCAAAAACGAGAGCCAATGATACGGCAAGACATACTTCCGTTGAATGAAAGCTTTTTACGGATTCTATAACGTACAGATGAAGAAACAGATTCAGAAAACACGCTTCGAAATCGTTTGAAAACAATTCGAAATCATTTAAAACGATCGAAATTTCATTCAATACGATCACATCACTACATGATTTCATTGACCGGTGCGGCGGCACTCATTCTTTCCGACTATTTGTCTATCACCAAATGGGTTGATAATCGTAGACCTATGTGAGATAGCAGCTGGAGGCCAGGAAAGGATGTAATGGAAGTACCGGTGAGAGAAATACCAGGAATACATTGTTAGGTGCTCCAGCCGCCGCGATATAACTGAAATAATGTTGAAAGCGGCGTAAAACTCAATTCAATCAATCAATTTATTGACCGGTGTGAATAATAAACCACTGGTTGGTCCGTGAAAACACACAGAGAAACAAGAAGGTTGTATCAAAGGGAAATAATAATAATAATTATTATTATAAATAATAATAATAATAATAATAATAAAAATAATAATAATAATAAAAATAATAATAATAATAATAATAATTATTATTATTATTATTATTATTATTATTATTATTATTATTATTATTATTATTATTATTATTATTATTATTATTATTATTATTATAATAATTATTATTATTATTATTATTATTATTATTATTATTATTATTATTATTATTATTATTATTATTATTATTATTATTATTATTATTATTATTATAATAATAATAATAATAATAATAATAATATCTTTATTTCATGAGGGTAGAATATTAAGACATATTTCAAATAAATAGTATGAAAGTAGTCGTTTTTACAGTGTGGTGTTGCCTTCAGTATTAATGAAATATGATTAATATGATAATGATTGAATGATATTAACATGCCTGAAAAATTGAGAACAACATATGAAAAATAAGAGAATCTCGTCCCATGTTACGAAATCAGCATAATACCTCCCCTCAATTTCATTCAAAACTCGCTCCTCTCTATATCAATAAATTCCTTTCTGAAATTATTCCATTATCATTCATTACATCAATTTCATTATGTTCGTACTTTTAGATCGTATTATTTAATTTTCCCCTAATTTATTAGTTTCGGGTTTCCTCCAAAATAGTTGAAATCATAACCTGGAGATGAAAACAAGTCCGTTGGGACACGTGTTCACAAAGAGATGAAAGAAAAGAAATGTTTTGGGTTTTTTAAATGTTTAAAACAAGGATCTCGCATAGTCGGAGCAATATAGGACCATCATGACCCGCATAGCTTCTTTTCCTGTCATGTAACATGCATGAACTGGAAATAATAAATTCAACGTAACCGCCTAGTTTTATTTGAAGAATTCCTACGTGAACCGCGCTCTCTGTTTCCTCAATATACGTGTCACCTATCGATAGTGAAAGATGTGCGTCATGCTTCTTTTTATTAAAGACTACAATACTTGATTTTGATGCGCTAATTTCGAATTTCCATTTGCAGGCGTATTGATAAACAATATTTAATAGTAACTGTAACTTATGCGGGGATAGCGCTATTAATGAAAGGTCGTCGGCAAATTACATTCACTAAACGTTTGAGAAATGTGACCCCACTTAGCACGATTACTCACGTGCAAAGCGACTTAGATTTTCTGAAAAGTTTGCAAACGGTTTTTTTTTTTTGCATCCTAAATCAAAATGTAACTGATTGTTTTCTCTTGTCCTATGGCTATCGTACAATCAGTAGCAAGTAGAACTCTTTATCGGGAGGTTTCGGAGTCGATCCACGGCCCTGGATAATTGTTATCCCTTCTTTTATCTCGTTAGATCACGTTTGTAATAACTTCGGTCACGCCCTATTGGACTTTTGTAAGAGTACAAATATGCGCATTGTGAACGGTCGTTTACATTCCGATGCAAATAACGGTGCATTTACATACACGAGTCCTCAGGGTGCTTCACTCATTGATATGTTGTTAACATGCGAGAACAATTTTCAAAATATTAACACGTTTCGGGTTAACCCGTTTTCAGAGTTTAGTGATCATTCTTCGATCGCCTTTTCTATTAAGTGTAATAATTCAAATTATCATGAAAGTAACAGAGAAAGGTTTGCTAGTTACAAATGGAATCCTGAATGTCGAGAAATATTTCGAAATCGACTTATCGGGCAACTTCCAAGGTTAAACACGATTTTACAAAATATCGATAAGTTTAGTAAAAAGTCAATTAATGACATGGTCAACAATTTTTCTGATACGTTAGTAGAGGTTGCCTCCCCTCTTTTTAAGAAATTTTCTCATGAAAAGGGTACATACTTTACAGAAGATGGCATATGCCAGGACGCAGACTGGTTCGACCGAGAATGTAGGGAAGCGAGGAAAACATTTTTGTCAGCCAGAAAAGCTTATCATCGTAATATGTCACATTTCAACAGAGAAAAATTCTGTGAATATAAGTCAAATTATAAAAAAATATGCAAGTCGAAACGCACTCAATTTCGCAGAAAGAAAATGGCTGAAATAGAAAATTTAAAATTTTCAAAACCAAAGGATTTCTGGAAATATTTTAAGCAAAATAAAAATACTTCCAATAATATCGAATTAAATGAATTTGCAAAATATTTTTCAGATATAAGCAATGAATCTTTTATATTTCAAAACGAAGCATCCGAAACGTTTTGCTCAAGTAACCTTATTTTTGACTCCTTGGATGCTGACGATGTCTTAAATCAGCCAATCACCGTACAGGAAATTACAAGTGCGTGCAAATCATTGAAACGCGGAAAATCGTACGGCAACGATTTCATACTTAATGAATATCTTATCGAAAGTTGTGATATACTTGCAAGTCATTTATGCGACATGTTTAATACAATTTTGAATTCCGGAATTTATCCCGAAAGGTGGACCGAGGGAATCATAGTACCTCTTCACAAAAAGGGCAATACGGAAGACGTAAATAATTATAGAGGCATAACGCTTCTTAGTTGTTTATCGAAACTGTTTACTACTATTCTAAACAAACGCATTGTATCGTTTTGTAACGAATATAATACTATTTCGGATGCACAATTCGGTTTCAAAAAAGGTAGTTCTACAATTGATGCATTATTTATCTTGACTAACATAGTCCAAACATTTGTTAACAAAAATGAAAAATTATATTGTGCATTTATCGATCTCAAAAAATGTTTTGATACAATTTATAGGAATGGGTTATGGTACAAAATGTACAGTAAAGGTATACGCGGCAAAATATTGCAAATATTTAAAAATATGTACGAAAAAGTAAAATCCTGTGTTCGAAGCGGGAATAAATACTCCGACTTTGTGGAGTACGCTGTTGGACTTCGTCAGGGGGAAATTACTTCCCCTGTCTTAGTATCTTTATTTCTGGAAGATATCGAGTTATCGTTATTATCAAATACTGACAGTGGGATATTGATTGAAGATCTCTGTCTTATTTTATTACTATTTGCCGATGATATGGTCATCTTCGGCAAATCACCCGAAGAGTTACAAAATAATTTAAATCTTTTATATGACTACTGTTCCAAATGGGGTTTACATGTAAACACGGATAAAACAAAGATAGTTGTATTTAGAAAACGTGGAAAATTAAATCAAAATGAAACCTGGTCGTACAATGGCGAGCAAATAGAAGTTGTAAACGATTTTAATTATTTAGGTGTCGTTTTAAATTATACTGGAAATTTTTCTTTGCATTGTAAGTACGTTGGTGGCAAGGCAATAAAAGCTCTGAATCTCCTATTGTACAAATGTCGAAAATATGATTTTTCACCGAGTTGTCTGCTTCAACTTTTTGATGCCTTTGTTGGCTCAATTCTTTCGTATGCAAGCCCGATCTGGGGATTTACTAAAAACAAGGAACTAGAAAGAATTCATTTAAAATTTTGTAAAAAAATTTTAAATGTACGTAATTCAACTAGTTCAAGTGCAGTATATGGTGAGCTAGGGAGGTATCCTTTATACGTTTCTAGATACACGGATATGATAAAATATTGGTTTAAAGTCATAAATTCAAGTAACGTTATAATACAACATGTTTATCGTAGTGCTTATCACGATTCAAATAATGGTTCTTCGAACTGGGTTTCAAAAATAAAAACTTTATTGTTCGAACATGGATTTAATGATATTTGGAATAACCCTTACAATATTAACGTTAATTCATTTATCACTCTATTTACGCAAAGAGTCAGAGACAACTTTATCCAATCGTGGCACTCTAGTATAGATACATCTGAATCTTTGAAACTTTATACACAGATAAAACATGCCTTGTTGGTCCCGATCATCTTATTTTATATACACAAATCTACGTTTTTTTTTCTAAAATTTTCCAATAAAATGTATTGAGTTCCATTTAGCTCGTCCTCTACCAAACACTGTATCACGTGATGTATGTTTATTATGTTTGTATTTATTATGTTTTTGTAATGACAATGTACTTTGTACACGTCTTTTGAATAAAATGTTCTGTTCTGTTCTGTATCTCCCACGAATGACAGCCTATTGGTGGACAACTTATACACGGACACTTTTCAGGTAGAAAGAATATTTATGGCGTAATTCTAACTTTTCTCCATGGAAATTTAATAAACAAAAAACAACCCCACTCATTCAAGATGCAGAATGGGTAAAAAATGCATTGATATTTTGCTCGAATAAAATTTACAGGGCATTTAAACTGCACCATACTTACTTTAAAATTAACATTGATGGGTGGGGAAATTTTCACAATTTTGTCGTTCGTAGGAAGCATAGTAGAGGTGTCCTCTTTTGGCCTTCGTATTACACTTTGCATATGCATTGTCTGTCAATTAAACAGAATCAAAAATAATATTTGAGGGTGCTTAATAGACTGGCTCCCGTCCCACTGATCTGAAGTAACAAGAAATGAGAAATTTAACTAATCTAAGAATAAGTATACTTTCTTATCAGCTTTTATTTCTCTTACTGGCCCATCAATTTTTTGATAATATGGGAGGTAATTTGAAATAGTAAAACATGAGTAGTGTACCTTATTTACCACTAAATGAGAGCCTGGGAGCCAGACTAGGTGCTTAATTGTATCGCCAATTTAAAAGTTCACCGATTTATGGCGATTTTGTGACTTTTTGAATTGGGAGTATCTGTCTTTTTCTCATTCTTAAGGTAGTGGAACCGTAATAGTTTTGCAACGTCTAAGAAGTAACGAACTTTAACGGTGGTAACCGAGGTTTCCTAATGGTTTTCATTAGGAAACCTCGGCTAACATCCTGAAAGAATATGTGGTCCGAAATGTTGCGGAACTATTTCAGGTCCACTACCTTAACAACACCCTTTTCATTGAATACTTTGAATCTTTTTGCCGATGTGCAGGAAATTAGTTTCACTTTAGTGCAAGGGCACTTGATACAGTTAAAAACATCGAGAATTTGACACTCACTGCGATCAAACTCATTCAATATCGCTCACTCAGCGCTTAATTCATATATTCCAAACACTCACTCGAATCGATCAATAACGCTGTGAATTTAATAGAAAATATTTCTAAATCGTTCAGATCGATCAATAATAAAATCTGATCGATCAAATTATTTCTATACGTTTATTGGCTGTTTCGGATTTTCAAGCATCTGATTGGTCCGAGAAGACACAAAAACAGAAAAGAACGTATATTTTATTAAAGGGAGGTAATACATATCGCTAATTTTGTTCATCTTGAAATGTTCATACTAAATTATCTCTCTTTAATGTAATAATTTCACTCAAAACTTGCTCCACACTCATTCGATTTCATTCCAAAATCATCCACATTGTGAATTTCACGGTGTTCTTAACTATAAACAATTGGATGGCATTTGGTATAACTTTTGCTTAGTATTTTAAAGTAAGTGACCTTTAATCTGTGATATGATTGATTTGGCAGGGCGTCAGCACGTGCAAAATGACGTGCTTTAACAAAGCTTGATCCAGATTTTTACATTTTGTTTCGTTTTTGCATTAAAGGAACAGATTATCTTTTATTTAGAATATTTGAGTTGTGCACCGTGACGCTCATTTTCTGAATCTAGAATGATCATTCTAACTTCTTGTGAAAGAAATGTTGAAATTCGACGTCTTGTTACCTATGCTTGATCCAATCTCCTTTTTTAAAGATTTACTTTGCAGAACGTCCCTTTTCGCGTCACGGGTCACATTTTCATATTAAACGCAAAAAACACTCACAAATAAGCAGAGTGAACGAAATCGTTTTTCTGCGTGGGTTTGAACGCTATATTGTAACCCGTTAATGCGCAAAGGGGTCACACGTCTAGTTCATGATGTGCCGACCCTAAACTGTGCGGATTTCATAGGCTGACTAGTATCTAAGGTAGCAGATTGTACTTTTTTGGGACGATTCAATGTCCGAAACACACTAATAGACTGGAAAATTAAAATAATTCCTCAGACACCAACCTGAAATAGAAAACAGTCTTTGTTAGCAGGAATAGGTAGTAAAGCTGCTTAGAAATCATAATCATTTACATACTTGCACTGAGTAAATGAAAAAAATTGCAAATAAAATCATTCGGCAAAACTTCGAAAAATAGCGAAAATTTGGCCGTTTTCCGACAAACTTGTCCAGTATCCACACGGGAAATGATATCCTATTCAATGCTTGCTGCCTCTTAAGCCGAGACAGTGCCAAATCTCCTGGTGCATTCAGAAAAATGAAGTATCCCTTTACTTTTTTTACAATTTTTCAAAGCATTCCTACCCTACAATATCAGCCTTCACAGATGCTGGAATTCTGCAACCCCACCCACTTCTCTCAATCATGTCACAGGGAACCAGCAAATCAAGAAAAGCTACTATTCTATCAGTTGCGCATTCAGAAATGATTCTTAAATTGATATTTGCCATGATTTAAGGCAACACTTTCCATTTTCATTTTCAAAGAATCAATCAAAACTTAACATTTCCTAATATTTGTAAATTTTACCCTGGCCAATTCGAATAATCCTACATAAACTACAATCTGTCCCCTAAACTTTTCGCATTTGGCTGATTTTCTGAATCTAGGAAGATCATTTAGTTCTACCTTTCTGTGTAAAACAATTTTGAAATACGATAACCAGTTGTTCTACAGTTAATAATGTCGTGAAATTGACTGTCATCTTGATCAAAAGCATTCTAAATCACCCGTACAGCGCAGCATTCATTCATTTGAAACACTCACTCAAATCACCCTCAAATGGCACGTACCCTTTAAAAAATACTTCTAAATCGTTTAAAGATATCTACATTTTCATTCAAATTTATCAAATTCTCCCACAGTTTTATTAGCTGGAATTGATCATAAAGCGTCAAATAAGTCCGTGAAGGACAAAAAGCACCGAAATGTACGAAAAAAACTTTTAAAAGGGAGGAAATAAAATATCGCTTATTTCGTCAAGATTGGACTAAATTGGCGATATGTATTACCTCCCTTAAATATCATTCAAAACTCGCTCCTCCCATTCATTCAATTTTATTTTGAAATAAATCCAAAATCATTCAACTTGTCAATTTCATGATGCTGTAAACTGTAAACTGGAACAAATCTCTTCTCCAAACTTTATCTGTCATAGTTCCCAGATGTCCCTGGCCGCCGTCATAGCGAAGTTGGTAGCGTGTCGGACTGTCAATCTAGAGGTCCTGGGTTTGATCCTTTACGTCGGCAGTCATTATTTCCGACTATTTGTCTCTCACCAATGGGTTGATAATCGTAGACCTATGTGAGTCAGTAGTTGGAGGCTGGGGAAGGATATGTTGGTTGTACTTGTCAGAGAAATACCAGGAAACCCTTGTTAGGTGTCCAGCCTCCGCGATATATAACTGAAATAGTGTTGAAAGCGGCATAAAATTCCATTCAATCAATCAATCCCAGATGTCCCCTTTCTCGTGACGGGTCATGTTTTCGTGTAGAATAAATGTGACACAATAATACAGCGTTTGAAATTATTGAAAGAAATTATAATAAATTTTGGACAGAATAAAAAGAAGTCATATAAATCTAAATGATGCAAGGCTAATCGATATTCCAAATGCACATTGATATAAAAGATCATTCAATACGTTTTGATAATTTGATAAATTTTATTTAATTTCATGGAGTGAATGGGTTTCAAATAAAGAATACAACTATGAACGGAAGGAATAGGGTTTAAAATGGGTATTCAGAATGCGAATACGTTTCCTAACGACCGAAAATATTTTCCCCTGCATTGTATGTTGGTACATGCTCAAAGGGGGGTAAAATTGTCGAGCGTTTGTCAGTCAGTCGAAACTTAAGACAATTTAATACATGAACCGTCACGCGAAAAGAGACTGTAGCAACTCAAGGGTATTCGAAAAAGATCAGTATCTGTCACAGATCAATTGACGTTGCTATTTCACCTTATTTTTGTAGTTTGATACCAAAATTACATTTTTATGCGTAGAAGACCTTTAGAAACAGCTAAATGTTCTATCTTGATCGGGCACATTACGTGCAGCCTGATCGGTTTTATCGTTTTCGGAAATCCAAGATGATCTACGTTTACATAATTGTTTCAAATATGTCACCCGTCACGCAAAAGGGACCATCTGGGAATTGCGTAAAGTATCGACCCTTTTCAGACTGCACGGAATGCGCAGATTGACTAGGGTTGAAACTTTTCGCACTTTAGAAACTAGAACTCCGCTTTCAACTTTTTAACATCTAAAAAGCGGATTGGACGAAATAAGATATATTTGATTACCTCCCGTTAACCTCATGCAAAATAGCCCCTCTCAATCATTCCATTTCTATCGGAAATAATTCAAAAATCATTCACGTTGTCATTTTCACTATGTTGTAAACTGTAAGCACCACGAAAATCAAAGTTGAAAATACGAGATTGGGGAAATGAGACGTTGTCGGACAAACTGACTGATTAATTATCCCTTGTTTTAAGTTGTCATTATTCTCATTATTTTCTTGTTTTTTGTTTTGTTATCTTTAGTGACCGATATTTGTTTTTAAGAGTACATGTAATACAATTATTGAAATGTTGCAGGTATTCATTGAGTGCTAAGCCTAGAACATATTACCGAGTTAATCAATTTCCAAAAAGTGTAGTTCTTTTCCCGTTCAGAAAAGTGAAGACAGAGAGCGGAGAGAGAGAGAGGGAGAGAGAGAGAAAGAGAGAAAAGTAGAGAGGGAGAAAAGGAGAGAGAGAGAGAGAGAGAGAGAGAGAGAAAGAGAGGGAGGGAGAGAGAGAGACAGATAGAGGGGGAGGGAGGGATAGAGAGAGGGAAAGATAGAGAAAGAGGGGAGAGAGAGAGAGAGAGAGATAGAGGGGGAGGGAGAGATAGAGAGAGGGAAAGATAGAGAGAGGGAAAGTTAGAGAGAGAGAGAGAGAGAGAGAGAGATAGAGAAAGAGAGAGAGGAGTATAGACGAACAAAGAGACAGAGAAAAAAGGATCGAGATGAAGAAATCTGTTACGGTCCTGGGGTTTATACATTCCCTAGAAACAAGCTAATCTTTCCAATATGAAGGGAAGTAACTCTCACTAGGATATTTCAAAGTTCAGTTACAGTTCTTTCCCATGGATACATTGGGGCGTACAGACATTTTTTTTTTTTTTTTTTTTGCGAAAAAAGGTTTACCTTTCTTTGGATGAATCATTTATTAAAAAATGTCGAGCTTTTCTTTTTCCCACATGTTTCCCGACAAATAAACGATACGTTCGATTGATTATCCATTAAAGAGAAAAATTCATCGAGACGATTCGCATGAGTACCCACAACATAGCTTTTAGCCGAAAATAATTATTATAGGATGGCAATATCCCACATTTAAAACATCTAGTTAAAATTTGGTTGAATCTTTGCAGTGATAAAGGAAGGGTCTCGATTTTAGAAAGGGTTACACAGAAACAAACAACAGGTTCCCGGAAACGTTTGAATTGCCTCATTAGTATAAGCTTTAGTGGGTAAGTAGGGCATAAAACGTTCATTCTGAGAATCTTCATTTTTTTTATCACCGACATAAATGATACTGCAACTATCTATTTGAAACAGCGCACATTCGTTACTACATTTTTTTCAATGTTGTTGTTGCGTGTTTCTTCGTACGTTCGTTCATTTGTTCATTCGTTCGCTCTTTCATTTGTTTGTTTATCTGTTTGCTTGTTTGTTTGTTTTTTCGTTCGTTCGTTCGTTCCGGTTCGTGCGTTCGTTCGTTCGTTCCGGTCCTTGCGTTCGTTCGTTTCATTGTTTGTTTGTGTTTGTTTGATGAGGTACATTTTAGTCTCATCCAAGTTGTATACGAGAAAATAAAAAAACCTTCATCTGAAATCAATCATATAAAAAAGACGTCTGGCACTACGAAAACTGTCTAATTAACTCTGTTTTCAACAATACGGACGAAACGCTCGGAGCACCATTTTAATACATGCATGGCTAATTGAAATGTATACGGGTACCTGTTTTAAAAGGCAGTTGTGATTGAGCGCTCTCTTACCTAGAAAGCAGGGCTGGTGCCAATGTGCACAGCGTAAACACTGTCCACACTCGATTTTTTGGCGTTTGCAGATATAGTACTGTACTAATCGTTCTACGCAAGTAGTTATTCTACCTCACTATAAGTTCCTTATTGACCCGTTACGCAAAAGACGTCAGGGAAATCTGTAAAATAAGTACTTGGAAAAAGGATATGTCCCAGGGGCTTTACTATACATCTTACGATCATTTTTGTGTAAGACAAAAAACAAAGTTGCTTCTACAGTAGTATCTAAATATGGAATTCTGCCATGCATCATCTCATTGGAAACGTCTTCTAAAGACGATTCAAATGAAATATAGCAAGGCAGAATCTAATATTGAATGAAAACTTTAGGTACGTTTTGTGAGTTTGACTTACGATTATTTTTTTCGTAAGAAGTTTAGTAAAACAGGCTCCAGGAGAGATAAGTCGTAGAGTATATTTCAAAAGTTCTTATACAGGAAAGTAGAATGGTCATTGTAAAGTCATAAAATCTGATAATTTGGAAAAAGGTATTAACTCCAATCAGCCTTCGCTATCTGACCATGGTCAATATTTACACACTATACAGATGGCCCATGTTCGCCTGTCGGGAATTTTTTAAAGTGTTGTTGTTGTTGTTGTTGTTGTTTTAAAACAAACTTTTTTTAAGTATTTTCTGAAGTCGCCAAAAGCAATAAAAACCCGTGAAAGTATTTAAAATGGGACTCGTAAGAGTGCAGGGTTTCAGAGAAAATTCCAACAACTTTTATGAATGAAACTCCAAAAATAAAGTACGGGAAATTGTTTTAGGTCAGGAAGCGGGTTTTTGCTGCTTTTCAATGGTTGGTTTGTTTTTGTAGTGTGCGAACGTAATGGAAATGTAATTCACGCCAGCTGCCTTGAATATTTCAATTTTGCCTTCTGTTTTGTCCCTATTTTAAACCAGAAAACATGGAATCATCCAATGAAGGCAGTCCTAAGTACTATACGACAGTAGAAACATTTTCAAATTCTATTTCATACAATACTCATTGTTAATTCAATTGACATTTAGTCTCTACAACATGTATTTGTGACGCGTCACGCGAAAAGGGAACTCTTCAAGATAGATATTTGAAAAAGAGATTGGGTCCAGCACAGGTCAACCAGAGGTCGCAATTTGAGAATTCCTTCACATGAAGATAGATGGAGCATTCTTGATTCAGAAAGTAAGCAAATTGAGAAAAGTTTCGACCCTAGTCAGTCTGCGCATTCCGCGCAGTCTGACTAGGGTCGACACTTTCAGCACTACCTACATGGTTCTTTTTTGCGTGACGGGTCACATTTTTAAGAATCCGTATTTTACATTCGGTGGCTTCATGAGTTTAAACTGCACCTTACAGGTGGCCGTCAAAGCGCAGTTGGTAGTGCGTCGGACCGTTAATATAGAGGTCCCGGGTTCGATTCCCGACGGCGGCACTCATCCTTCCCGACTAATTGTCTCTCACTAATTGGTTGACAATCGTACCCTATGTGGGATAGTAGCTGTCGGCTATGAAAAGATGTAATGGTTGTACTGGTGTGAGAAATACCAGGAATCCATTGTTAGGTGTTCGAGTCGCCGTGATACAACTAAAAGACTGTTGAAAGCGGCGTAAAACTTATTCAAACAAAAGCACCTTCCAAACTTCAAATGAAATGTAAAGTTTAATAAATGAGGTCCTTCTGTGTTGCGACCGGGGCTATATTTCAAGAATTTTATGCGTTATTAAAGAAGTACTATTTGAAAATCCGATAGGCAAGCCATTTCGTTACAGGGAATCTGATTTGATGAAACAAACGTAAGTGTAAATATATTTCAAAACAAATTTTAATTTAAGGAAGTGGACCCGTAAAAGTACTGCAACGTTTCGGAAGCAATGAACTTTTGCATGTTAACTAAGGTTTCCTAATGATTATCATTTGGAAACCTCGGTCAACATTGTGAAAGATCATGAGTCCTGAAATATTGCGGAACTATTACGGTTCAACTACCCTAGTTTGCTTGGTTATTACGCTCCCTAGAATCAGCTTTTTCCTTCACGTGTTCTTTTCGCTGAAGGTTCCACTGAAGGGATAAAGTTTCATCTAGGAAGTGTAGAAAGAACTGCTCTACATTCCGGATGACAAAACGGTACAAACTGTTTGCAAATTTTACCCCGCTTTGCACACAAGTGCACCTGGAAAGCGGGGTATAATTCGCCAACAGTTTGTCATCTTGAACTCAGGTCTGACCGTAACCTGGGATTCAGGCCCTGTTTTTAGAAGTTTGTAACGTGGTAGAAAACAAAGTTGAACCATTCAGACCTTAAAATGAGTAAACTTCTCTCCAAAGAAACATCAGGCTTTCAGAAAGAAGACATTGACTTTAAATTACATATTTTCAATAACGTACCTCTATTTAAAAGACGACTACCAGTCTAGCCTGACCGTAATCATACTGCACGGACTGTGCAAGAAAACTATAGTCGAAGTTTTGGCTGTTGGACCCGTTTACCATTTCCCAGTGGCTGATTCAGAAGAGGTTCTGGAACCCCTATGTACCCAAAAATACTTCATTGTTGTGAAAAAGTTCTTGAAAATTTTGTAATACGAGGAAAGCGATCCCCCTTTTTGTAGTGTTTGGACAACAGGAACTTGAAATTCTACCAATAAAAGATATCTGATGAACTGAATTTGAGCAATTAAGACCATAATATCCCTATCTATAATGATATGGATACTAAAGAACTAATTACTCGAATTCTTTGCCGACAACGAAACCCCTTTTATGAATACCTCGATCCGCCGCTGAGTTAATAAAATAGCCATACTTTGCCCTTTTAAATGCCTGTATTTTCTTCCTAGAAACGCTTTGTAGATTATCTAAGCTGATTTCAATCTATTTTTTTTTTCAACTGGAATCACTCTTTTGAATTAAGAGCATCTAATAACTGTATCCTATGATAGTAAAAGAAATACGTTTAATGGCACTAAAGAGATAAGATGTTTATGTGCGAAAGGAATCTGTTCCTCGATTTTGTTTTAGACATGCTGATCTCAACCGAGTCTAGAATATGAAATTTTTCTCTTAAAACATAGAATTCTACACTCGGTTTAGATAGCCTTGTCTCAAACAAAATCTCAATAGAGATCCTGTTTATAGGCTATTGTATGCATTTGACTCGGGTGAATTTATAGACATAAACGGTCATTAAATATACAGAAAACAATTAGTTTTTTTTTTTTTTTTTTTTTTTTTTGGAAAAAAGAAGCACTTAGTCCTGCCCTGCTTCCAGGATCACCAAACGATTCAAACAGTTTTCTAATTATATCCCGCTTTGCACGTGCACCTACGTGCAAAGCGGGGTATAATGGGAAAACTGTTTGCAATGTTTTGTGATCCTGAACGCAGGGCTGTTTTCCGCCCATGACACCAAGCAATGTTAAGGGTCCATCATGGGAACCCTATCAGAGTAAATGGGTTTAAGGGTCAATTAAATTAAACGAGTTTATAAAGACTCCCATGTCAGGAGCCCCCGTCGATTATTGGCGGGAGATGACAGCTTGTAAACTGCATCGGGATTTCATTGGTCAATTGATGAAGATTGACAGCATGGCATTGTGGGAAACCAATTGCGTAGACCATGAAATTCACACGGTATTTCTTCACTTTCACATATTATTTCAAAGTATTTAATCGATATAATAGAACGAATAAGAGGGGCTACTAAAATCAAATTAATGTCAATAATGTGTTTGTTTCACATGGCTACTCAATTCAATTCGAATAAAGGCTGCCGTCATAGCGAAGTTGGTAGCGCGTCGGACTATCACTCAAAAGGTACCAGATTCGATCACCGACGATGACACCTATCATATCGTTTCCGACTGTTTGTCTCCAACTATTGTGTTGATAATCTCAGACCTATGTGGGAAAGAAGCTGGAGCTATGAAAGGATGTGACGGTAATGTCTGTGTGAGAAATACCAGAGACTCATTTTTAGGTGTTCCAGCCACCGCATATGAATGTAAGATTATTTAAAGCGGCGTTAAACTCAATTCAGACCAACAAACTCAATTCGTATTACCGTTAACTGGTGTTAGCTACATAAAGGTTGAATCTTACTTTTTGGAAGTAGATCATTAACAATACCATACATTAAAAAACAATTGCATTAAACAATACTTTAAAGGTTACACCAAGTACATATTTATAGAATAGACAAAATGCAATACGTGAATTTACAGAAGAACATTATAGAAAATGGAATCATGTCCTTTTTTTAATTTGCACGAGAAAAGGCATGAAAAAGAAGCCGCGTATTTCAATAATTTCATAACAACGAATTTTTATCTGTTTGAGACAAGGGGCCCGTTTTACTAAACATCTTCCGATCATTTTTTGCGTGAGTCAAAAATTAAAGTTGCTTCTATAGTAGTAACTAAATATGGAATTCTGACATGCAACATTTCATTGAAATCGTCTTCTAAAGACGATTTCAATGAGACATTGCAATGCAGAATCTAACAGTGAATGAAATCACCAGGTACGATTTTGATTTTGACTTACGATCATTTTTTCGTAAGAAGTTTAGTAAACGGGGCCAAGCTTCTGAATTTTTTTAAATAGTTGGCCTGTCCTCAGTTCAGGGTGAAAAACCGGTTCAAATTGTTTACCAATTTCATCCCTTTTTGTATGCAAGTGCAGGTGCGAAATGGGGCATAACTTGAAAACATTTCACACCGTTCTGTCATCCTGAACGCAGGAAATGTCTGACAATATCGTTTAATTAAGTTAGTTCTTAGATCGGAACAATTTTGATAAATTAGTACAGAATGAAATTCGGTTTCGACTAAATTTGTAAATACGATATATTGGCTAAGCATCTTTGTAATCTTAAAAGGTATGAAAAAATGTAAATACACATGTATTTTACAAAAATATCCTAATCTCAAAGACCCGACTTGAATCTGGAACATTTTCAACTTTATCGCTCCCAAAACATAAAAGCGCTTCCTACGGATATGTTCTTGCGATTAATGAAGATATCGATTTTTCTTCATTATTTACAATATATAAATGTAATAATGTTCTGAAACGATGATGCACTTTGTACAATCTTTCAATAAACTTATCTTTCTGTTTGTCTGTCTGTTTTCATCTTCAATTCAATAAAATTTCTTTACAGGACTATAAAATCATTTACACACACTCAATCACTCTCTATTATTAAGTTCCGGACTATAATTTCTTCGGATTCGAACTGTCATATTCGTTATACCATATGCCAAAGGGATAATAGCATTTTTTCACTTTCTTTCATTTTGGCCGACATCAAAATTCACGTGCAATCAAAATTTGACACCGGTTGGTATGTGAGAACTAGAATTAAGCTGAGTTGCATTCCCATGATCTTGGTAGACCCTTATCAGCGATTCTCAGACTGCCCTCGTAGTCGTGACCTTAAAATACAGAACTGGAAATGTAGAAAAAAGTGTTTCTGTAGCTGAAGTTCGTTAAATGAACAACGTTATGCTATGTATTCACTCGTGGAGAAGCCGCGAGTGAATAGGCCTATATAGCTTTTGTTGTTCACGAAATGAAAGATGTCCGATCTTAAATGAAAAAATAAAATAGAATAAAGAAAAATCGAATATTCTGTTTTTATTTTAATAAACAATAATTCAAAATGTGAAAACTTTAGGATGAAATGTAATTTCGCGCGTTACTGCCATGTCAATGTGATGACGTCATGACTATATCGAGTCCGTCGTAATTGCCGTGAAATAAATGATCATGTTTAAATCGATCAAAGCAGTGAGTTATCATTTTGATAATTTCACTGCTTAATTATCAAGTGGTACTCCATCTAGGAATTGCGAAGCAGTGACGAAAATGACTTTTCTTCGCATTCTACCAAAAAGGACGTATGGTTTTCTGTGAAACATAAATTAGAAGTTGTGACCATCACGATCAGGGAAAAAGTGTGTATCTGAGAAAAAAAGTATTAAGTAAGTCCATGCATCAGGCTAGAAGGGGTCGAAACTTTTTATTAATGGAGGGTATAGAAATCTTAATCGTCATTTTACCTTACTTATTACGTTACAATTTAAACAACTGCTTGACCCGCTCTTCTAGATTTGACTCTGTTCTTAAATATTTGTTTGGGTAGACACCTGATTGTCAATCGTCGCGTGACTGGTGAGTTGACTGAATTTTGAAAGAAACTATATATACTCGTATGTTATTGGCGACGAAATCATTTCTATAGGTCACCAAAAACACAAAAAATGCAAAGCAACAATATGTTTTTGGGGAGGAGTGGGGTATTGGGATATTTAAGCAAATGTGATCTGTGATTCGTGAACATACATATCATTTTCATTTGTGCTAATGTATTTGTATTCGTCGGCAAGTAGACTAGAATTATACGTGCAGTTTATGCCTATCTAAATTGTCACTACTGTACCAAAATTCCAAAGAATTTAAAACTTTCTCACCATGCCGGGGCGCGGGAAAATTTACAAAGACTAAAAGGAACGACCTTGAAAAGATAAACATTGATTTTATGAGACTCCAACTTTCGGGCGATACAAGTTTTTGACGCAAAGAATATGAAAAATACACGACCTCCCCCCCCCCCCCCCTCTGCACTAGGTTGCAAATGAACCATCAGCTGTAGAGTACGGCAAGCATCAAGTCACAGGAGATTCCATAATCGGAATTCTTGCATTAGAAGCGATTTCATACTTTTTCATACATGAGTGTGATTAGGTTTTTAGTTTCATACCTCCATGAGATCAACAAATATTATTATCATATCTTATAATTTATTATCATGAAGCAAACAAATAAAGATTTGTCAGTAAAGAAACATATTTCTTACGTGACTATATTTTACGGAAGCTCACAAAAACAACTGCGTACTCGAAATTTTTTTCATTGGAAAATCAAACCAACTGTTCAGCTAATCAGAACGCACAGATATCGATGAACACAACTTAAATTAAATTATTAATAATGATAAAATATGAATCATTATACGTAATGTATGTGTCACACTTATTTTTACCTTCATATTTTATAGACAAAATACATGTACGAGTACATGCACATCGAATCGGTCACCGGAGTAGATGACACATAAAAGATAATCTTTTTTTTCCATTTTTCTTTCAATCAGTGCTATTAATTTCGGATCATTTTTGTTTTTAGATTAGTAAAGAATCTAAATTATCTTTAGAAGCAAACTGCACCACGAAGTTATTTGCTGTCTCAAAAAATTAGAATGAAAAATCAGAATTATTTCAACCTGTTGTTTAATTTTACTGTAAACGAACAAATAAAATAAAATTTAAAAAAATCTGTACGCCAAATGTATTTACAATTTTCTCATGACCAATTTCCTAACTAAAGAAATTTAATATTTTTCTTCACAAACGTTCTCGTAGCATTATAAAGCTGATAAGCCTTTTTGACATATTACGAGAGTCTAGGAAAGCGACGCTATGTTTTGTACTTGAAAATGGAATCTAACAGGTGGTTGAGAACGCTCAGAATTAGTCATGCATACACATAAGCTCTTTTATACAAAGAAAATATTATGGTTGATAGAAAACTTTTCTCATAACGGGTTTTTGGTACCATTTTCTGCATCAACAAGACACATAGTGCAGATTACAATGAAGATTAAGACTAGCGTTGTGAATGAAATAGAGCATAAACGGTTGTTTCAGTGGATGATCGATGTATACTTAACTGATTGAACCAGAAAATCTACATTTTTACTAGTAAGCCACAAGTGAAAATCTAGCTTTTGTTGTTCACGAAATGAAATATTAATCTATCTAATAAGAAAAACAAACGATTATTCTATTTCTTTATTGTAAAAATGAGGCAGATTGTGAAACATTTTGTAAAAATGTGTACAAGCGCGTCATTTGGCACGTGATTGCTTTGCAACGTAATGGCGTCATCCGCTAAGATAACGTCAAAAAGGGTGAAATGAACAAAAGCAAGGCATATGTTTCAATAATTTCACTGGTTTAGCGGCGAGTTTAGCAAGTGATTATCTACCCTTATTTCTCGATAATCAAACGATTCTTTCCTATTATTTGTCTCTCACCAATGGGTTGATAATCGTAGACCTATGTGAGATAGCAGCTGGAGGCTAGGAAAGGATGTGGTGAGACTGTGGTGTACTGGTGAGAGAAATACCAGGAAACCATTATTAGGTGCTCCATCCGCCTCGATATACTTGAAAAAAATATTGAAAGCGGCGTAAAACTCCATTCAATCAATCAATCAATAATCCACCAAAAAACCTTGTAGAAGATTAAGTTTTCGCTTTCGTCAGTTTTCAAAAACAATTCTTGACATGACTCCCCAACTTTTTCATTTGCTTAATATAAATAGATCTTAAAATATGTAAAGTTTATGCCATTATGAATTAATTTTAGACGATTTAACCAATTCTCGTGAATTCTAATCAGCTGAAAAATAGTTTTATTTCTAAATGAAAACCCTTTTGAGTACGCAGTTATTTCTTAAGCTTCCACAAAAATTGATTTCATGGAGGTATAAAACTTAAAACCTTATGACACTCATACAGTGTGATTAGGTTTTAAATTTCATATCTCCATGAAATTAACAAGACTCTATTCATCTCTTAAGTAGTACAGTTGAGATAAATCCAGCGTTTTGTGCTCCAACCGCCGCGATATGACCGACACCTGTTTAAAGCGGGTTTCAAACCCATAAAACAAAGAAATCCAGATGATGAGCTAAAAAGATTTCTTTGTGGTTTGTTTGGGTTTTTATTTTCACTCCAAAAAATATGAACGAAAACTTTATAAATCTTTATTAGAATTTAGTTATCCATGCCGTTGTTCGAACTCAACTTTTTTTTTTCATTTCGAAAATCAATCGTTCAACATTCAGTCTGAAATTTCGTTGGAACTGCAAGAACGGGAGTTGGTCAGAAGCCAAAGAGATAAATCGTATTTTTGTCTATGATTTCGACATTCCACACAAATATTTTTTTCTAATAGAAGTGATAAAAGAACAATTTAAGATTTCAGGGTTCAAAACAATCATTTGTGCGATTGTGTCACTTTTTTTAGGGGATAGTCTTTTTCTTATAAACATCCTTTTTGTTGAAAGCTATGAAAACTTTTACCGATTTACCCATCATGTATACATGTAGGTAATCGGGAAAAAAGTCGGTTGGTACACGCATTTAGTATTTGAAATTGTAAAATAATCGAGTGGCCGTTTATAACAGTTTTGCTTAAATAGTGTATTTTTTTCAAGTGCAACTGAACGAAGATTTTTACCTAGCAACCGTTTTCACACAAGTATGCAGTTACTAACCGTTAAGAGGTCATTTAAAATCAACACCCATAAACTACGGTAAAAACTTTCAAACAAACTTTCAAACGTTTCCCACGAGAACGAGTGTACAACTATGTGCGTACCCACGCCATAAGGGTCAGTGATGCGGACAGACTGACCAGCTCAGTTGACCAGCGTCCATACCGGTCAGATTTCATCCTTTACATCATACCGGTCAGCTGTTTTTTGTTGTTGTTTCACATCTGCTAGGTTCGATGCGCAATGCCATTGTGAGAAAGTGATGAAGTATTGTTCCCATTCCCATTCATAAATCCATAGATCTTTTCTGCGGGAAGAACTTGCTTATATGAAAATAAAATTGAAAGTAGACAAAACCCTTGTCATGCTGAATACATTTTAACAAAAAATGCATCGAAATCGTAGGACAAAAAGTACTGGAAGTACCAAATATTGGTCGATTTTCATTTTTTCTTATGACAATTCTGGTGTGAAAGTGACATATAGGTGGTGTAGGCTAAGATCAGACTGCACATATGTGCAGGCTGATCTTTGTCTATACTTCCTGTCAAAGCAGGAATATTCCGGGTTCAGCATGACAATTAAACTGCAATTTCAAAAAAAAATCAACATTTATAATGGATAAAACAAGAAAAATAATATGTTTATACGAAAAAGGAATTAGGTGTTTTGTGCTTGTTATGCAGTCATTTTCTGACAAATCATATGTTTAATGAACTGAATAATAAATAATGAAGAACATTGAGGAAAATAGAGGTATTGCCATTTTGTCCGCAAATTCTCTCTTTTTCCTCGATTTTTTACAATATTTTACAGTCTCTTTGAATATCTTTCTTTAGTTTCATTCAAAACTCGCTCATTTTACTTATTCATTTTCTTTGTCTAGTAAATGATAGTTATTTGGGCCTGTGCGTGATATTTCCAACAATTTGACTTCTGTCGGAGGTGAACATTTAATAGCCCAGGCAGTTACATAGAGTAAATTGAAAATTGACTTACTGTCTACAGATCTTTAAAGACCTTATGTATCTACAGGTCGCATAGCGAAGGCTCTGGCCTGACTGTGTGGATGCACAGGCTGGTCAGATTTTGCTTTGCGCACATTTGAAATTGTTGGAAATATCACGCACAGGCTCGTTTATATACTTTTTTGAGTGAGACTTAAAAGATCAAATTTAAGATAATTGTGAACACATGAAAGCATGAAAGAATCGAATCGTCGATTTCAGCAATAATTTTCAAAAAAATGCTAAGATTTATCTTTGAGTGATTGTCATTGCGTCATTTACCCCATTTCAGCCTGCAAAAATCTATTTTCACAATTTATCCTTGGGTTGTGAGGTCGATTTTCAATAGGACAGGTACATTTAGCCCACGAAAAGGCAATCTTTATGCATTTTTCTTTAGGGTAACCGAACGACCAGCCTTGGATTCTGTCGAATGCGTAATTTTGTCTAATTTTGACATTATTTCAAGGAGTCATCGCAAAACTATTGTAAGTGGCTATATAATAATAGATACTTACAATATTTTTGCACTGAGCCATCCATTTACTCTGAGGGATGATTAAAATGTCGTAACTTTAGCTTGATTTTGGCTCCATCTTGTGCTCATAAACAACACAGCTCGTTTAAAACCGATAACAGCAATCGATGTTAAGGGTCTTTCAAATTGTACATCTGGACCTTTTGGCAATTAATTACCGTATTACTACTAATTCCCACGTAGTTTAATCGGTTTCGGAACGCCGTCAGAAAATGGGCAGTAAGTGGTCTTAAAATTTAACACCACGGTGTTTCCGAGAAGGCCCGTTTTACTAAACTTCTTACGAAAATATTAATCGTAAGTCAAAATCACAAATCGTACATGGTTTTCTCACTCATTGTTAGATTCTGCCTTGCAATAATTTATTAGAATCGTCTTTAGAAGACGATTCCAATGATATGAAGCATGGCAGAATTCCATATTTAGTTACTACTGTAGAAGCAACTTTAATTCTTGACTTACGCAAAATATTCGTAAGATATTTAGTAAAACAGGTCCCTGTTTTTTTATATGAACGGAAATACAATATGACGTTTTCCAATGACAGAATAACCCGCGATTCATAGTACTTTGTAACCCACAATTCATAGTACTATACAAATTAGCAGATCTAGAACAAAGATGATCATCAAATTCATGAAAACCATAACAAAAGTATTATGTGATCTATTTCTCGAAAGACTTACGTGCACACCGTAGTGCGATTTTTAAACAATTGCTTCATAACCGCATCTGCATCCAAAAAACAGAATAAATTTATCGAAAAGGGTGAGAAAATTTGATTGTGAGCTGACTAAAATCGTAAATTTTTACAATAAGATTATTTTTTGTTTTCTCTTATGCTTTTCGGTGGATTATGGAGAAATAACGGTACAGTCAGACTTACAACCCGAGTTTCATACTCAAATTGAGTGAACGATAGATCAGTATTCATTACAGGTTATCAGTGCTTCAATCTATTACTGACCGTGTCTGTTTATATTCCTCTCTAGACCCAGGTCCCTCATGTCCCTAGGGTAATATTTTAAGATTTTAGTGATAAGCAATGCTTTCTAGGTACTGCTTCAAATGTATGTTGAAAGCTATTTCGTTTATTTTCAACTATGATTTATTATTTTCCTTGCAGAGTCTTCTAAACAATTCATTTTTTAAAGATATGTGTTGACCCCAAACTTATGCAAATGAATTGATTCCTTTTATCAAGCTTGTTATCCAGAACATCAGAATGTTACATTGAAACTGCAAAAATAAACAAATTTGGAATTTCTTGCCAGTGTTATGTGTTTTTAAGATTTTATAAACAGATACAGGCTGGGCAGTTTATCATTTTAACTGTACTTTTTATCTGCTGGACTTGGTGGAGAAATGGCAAAGCTCGGGTTGTAAGTCTGACTGGGTAGATTATTATTTGGTAAACTCACCGCCTAACGAGTGAAGTTTTAAAAAAAAACTTAATCCGGGCGTCCGTACATTTCACTCTCAAACTAGCCTTATCTAAGCAGAACCAATGGGTGACGTCATCATGAAGGTTACATATCGAGGGTTCAACGCAAGACTGTAGTAACTCTGTTTTGGTAAATTTTATAGGAGAGAGAAAAAACATTCTCATTTTTCCGTTTCCGATGTTTCAAAGGCCTAATTCTCACTATATTCTGTTTTTCACACATAAAGAATACTGATAAGTAATTGAATTAGAAAATAGTTGTATTTAATGAGAAACTTGAAAGTTGGTGAGTTACTACTTTATTGCACCAAAACGACCTTATTTTCAAGAAAATTTTTATTGCAAGACAGTAGTAACTAGAGTTACTACAGTCTTGCAGTAAAATATTATCCATTTGGGACAAATGTTAATTGCAATAAAGTAGTATCTAATAAATAATGCAACACAAGAGCAAATTGCTCAGTGAAATTTAAGAAAGGAGCATGCAAAATACTAAAATGTATAACTTTGCATGACACACATAAACTGCAGCAGCAATTTGATGCACTTTATGAGACATATTCATTTTCTCTCCTATATTGTTTCAAAACCAACAATACTTTTGATCTTATATATTTTGATAACTAAATTTTTGTTTTTTGGCTTTTTGGAAAAGATAGTCGTTAAGACAGAATATCATCAAAGATACTTGTGGTCATTTTGTTGTTGATCATCAGTTATTATCATCAACGTATATTACTTAGTTGGAACAAGTAGGTTGATATTTCATTTGAATTTTTGTTTATCACATATAATCAACAGTATTTTCAGTCATTTTGAAATGACTTGATCACCTTTCCATGGATTCCAGTAATTTCTCAAACCAGTAATACAAGTTAACATCATTCTGAGCCTCCAGCTGCTCTTTCACCATAGTTTTATAATTATGGGAGATGAATGTACTTAAGGTTATTAACTGCACCAGGAGTTCAAACACAGGACCTCATTATACAGGAAGTACCACAATGCCACAATGGGCTGTCCTAGCTATTCCAAAACTTCAAAACCAAAAAATGTGGGGTTATTGCAAGAACTTACATCTTCTGAACACATCAAAGCACTTGATTAATAGGAATCAAAAATTGGTCCCCTGTACTATCAATATTATTGACAATTAGTATATTGTATAAATTTATTGTTCATTCACTATCAAGTATTGTCCCATCTTGTTTATTGACAATATTATTAACACATGTTGAGGGGACAATATTGAAAATTGATCAGTATATATAAATTCAAGGGTATTTTTGTTAATGTTCATATTGTAGGATAGACTTGTCTTCTGAAAAGGCTCAAGTATGTGACTTGGCCAAATATTTAGCTAGATTTTATAAAATCCGGTACTTTTATATTTTCAAAATGTAAGCAAGAAATGTTCATGCTTCACCTTATAATGAACCTAAATGGTATATGTCTACCCAATTGCTATTAATTCATTTAAATGTTTTCATTTTTGTTTCTAATCTTAATCTTTTATTTTCAATAGAAGTTTAAATTCTGAAAGAGTACCTGTAAATGTCCTGAAACAAAAATCTGTGAAGATTTAGACAATACAGGTAGATTCAAAAGTGATGTGGCCCTTTAATGAAAATGTTTAGCTCTTCAATTGTTCAGCAACTCGTTGATTCAAACTCTAAAGGCAGACTTGGTATCAAACAGTATTACATTGGCCATATACTTAGGTACATTCTATGTCACAGTCCATTAATTCTTTGCAAAGGTGATGCACTTAAAAAAATGAAATCATAATTCTCTCAGATTTGAACATTAGATTCTAACTTTTCAAAAGGTCTTCATTTTCTGTACATTTAATACAATACACGTATTTACAATATTTCAAAAGTATTAAGATATTCAATGTTTAAAAATTGATAATGGTTAATGACTGCACATCAATTTTGTGTTGACCATTATTATAAATTTAAATTCAGGAATATATGACAAGATTTTTTATTTCGAATATCAGTAGAGGTAATTTTTGAAATGTAAGAATAAGTTTATCTTTTACAATATCTACAACCACCAGTCTCTTAGATGGAGAAAGAGTGGCTTGTGAATTGGATAATCACTGCTTAATATCTTAAATTGGCTGTTGCCTTGTTGGCTGCTAGCTTACAAGAAGAGCCATGATCATTATCAACAGGGACATGTTGGCCCTAGATTGGTCATTTAATTTTTTTATGAAGCTTACAGTATACTAGAACAAGGAAGCAGCAAGTTTGATCCAATTTTTGTACACCAGTTGAATACAAGAAACAAAATAGTTACTTTTCTAAGATCTCAACTTTCTTATTCAATTTTTTTAGAAGTCTTGATATATATACATGTACTTGTAATCAATAGAGTACCATAAGTATAGAGAAATTCCCTGTCTGTAGGGTATCTTTTCTCATACAGCCCATCCATTTTCAATTTGGAATATCTGTATAGCAAAATTAATCATTAATGGCCATTTTTAGTCATTAAATGCTACCTCTAGAGTATAAACTAAGATATTTTCATTAAGGCCCCTTATCCCATGATTTAGATTGAAAATTCCAACCTTGAGAATATTAAATACTCAGACATCAGGTTCCATCCAAATTGTAGCCCCTGGAGAAGAAAGAAATTTCAATTTAGCTTTTTTTCCCAAAAGTTACAATTTATAATAGTATTCATCCTTGGGACTAACAAAATATATAGTAATAAGCTAGTTTTGTAATGATTGGACCCAAAAAGAGATCCCCTGGAGTATTATTTACACAAACATTCAAGAAATAGTAATTAAGGCTAATTTTCTTTTTTCTTTTCCAATTGTATGTCAAGTTGTCAATATAGTGTTGTTTTTTTTATTCTGGTAACCAAACAAACATTTGGACTCTGTTTCTTGAAGATTTCGCAAAAAGTATTGTCAAAAATGTGTGGCTCTAAAACACGTCTGTAAACAAAGAAATTTAAATATGACCCACTCCTGTGTTTTTAAATGGAACTTTCCCATTTTCCAAAAGCTTTTTTGAGGTTCATCTATGGCATGGCAAATACCATGTGAGGTTCATTTATGACATGGCAAATACCTTGACAAAGTTTAATAAAGAGGACTATGACGGTCCTAGAACTCACCTGAGTCTATTTGATCCCTGGGACATCACATTAGTTAAATAGGCAGATATCAACAAGGAGACACTTTCTATATAAGATCAATACCATGAAATGTTTTCAGCAAAGAGCAAGACAGATATGCCTTTTCGCTCTTTGATTCTATGTAAAAAGGGTTGCACCAGGGTGGAGCCCAAATTTGACCCCAGGGTCTTGATATGATCAAACTTCGTAGAGGTCCATAAGATGATGCTACAAACTAAATATGAAAGCTGTCAGCCTTCTGGTTTCAGAGAAGAAGATTTTTGAAGATTTTCATTTTTTTACCCTTGGTGCTCAGAAGAGCTAAAAGGAATGCGCCCAGGCAAACACCAAATATGACCCCAGGGTCTTAATATGAACAACTTTGGTAGAGGCCCACTAGGTGATGCTTCATACCAAATATGAAAGCTATCTGTCATCTAGTTTCAGAGAATAGGATTTTTAAGATTTTTGCTCTTTGATTCTAAGTAAAAGGGGTTGCGCCAGGGTAGAGCCCAAATATGACCCCAGGGTCTTGATATGAACAAACTTGGTAGAGGTCTACTAGATGATGCTACATACCAAATATGAAAGCTGTCTGCCTTCTGGTTTCAGAGAAGAAGATTTTTGAAGATTTTCATATTTTCACCCTTTTTGTTGAGGGTAAAGGGAAAGTTAAGGATGGGTTTCATTTATTTGAACAACTTTACTAGAGCTTGATCCAAGGAAGATCCCTGCCAAGTTTCATCAAGATTGGCCCTCTGGTTTAGGAGGAGAAGTTGTTTAAAGAAATTGTGGACGACACACAACTGACAAAGGACAATGGACATTCTACGATCACAATAGCTCACCTGAAGCACTTCGTGCTCAGGTGAGCTAAAAATGTTGGCCCTCGAGTTCAAACACTTAGCTATTCTACTTCTGGTGTGATAAATGACTGAAATTCGGACTTCACTAAAGCTCACCTTGCAAGCTTGGTTACTCTTAGCAATATCTAACAAAATGGGTATATTCCTAAATATAGGTGAAAAAAATAGCCTTGATTTATTTTAAAAGATAAATGACCAAAATTAAAGTTTAATTCAAACTGACAAAATTTGTCGTTATAAGTCTATTTTGAGTTTAATGAAGGAAATTGATTGAGCACGATATGCATTTTCCTCTTTTTCCACAATTCCTGTTTGTGGTGGTTTCATTATCTGCAAATAATGTTTGAATTTAAACTAATATATCCTTCAATAGTAAAATTTTCAAATTTAAAAATAAATCTTATCACCAAATTACAGATATTTTTTTATTGAGTCTTGTCTGAACAATACTGATACTTCTGGTAGTTTCAAACAACAGTCAGATGTCAAAATTGGAATAAATGATGTCATGTTGGAAAATATGATGACATCATAGATTATAAAGATACTACTTGAGTGCATTTTAAAGAGATACTACTTTATTGCGAAGAATCTTTCTTCTTGTATTGGATTCTTTTTAGTGCAAGAGTGTAGTAACTTGAGATACTACAGTCTTGCGCTAACTGACTCTGTCGATTTGACTTACTACCTTATTGCAATAATTGAATATCTCTGGAAATAGTAAGAAGCTAGTTTTAATATTTTAACAGGTGATGTAAAAGGGTCTTGTATGCTGAAAAATGTAAAAACATGAATTTTGGGAAAAAATGTAGTTACTACAGTCTTGCGTTGAACCCTCGATATAGCAATCTCATGCGAAATGACACACTTAGAGAAAAAAATCCTAAAATAGTCTCATTTCGTCTCAATTATGTATCAAAGAAATAGAATAATCGTTTGTTCTTGAGAGAAAGATCAATTTATTTTTCATTTTTTAAACAACAAAAGCTCTTTTTTCACTCGTGGCTCCGCCATTTGTGCATATATAGCTTTTGTTGTTCACTTAATGGAAAAATAAATAGATCTTACACTGAAACAAACGATTATCATCCATACATTTCATTGATTGAGTGAACAACTTTGCTAATCTTTTACGAATGGCGTAGCCACGGGTGAAAAATAGTTTCTTTTGTTCACGAAATGAAACTAGAAATAGAATAATCGTTTGTTCTTTAGAGAAAGATCAATTTATTTCTCATTTTTTAATAACAAAACCTCTTTTTTCACTCGTGGCTCCGCCTCTTGTGCATATATAGCTATTGTTGCTCACCTTATAGAAAAATAAATAGATCTTACACTGAAACAAACTATTATCATCCATAAATTTCATTGATTGAGTGAACAACTTTGCTAATCTTTTACGAAAGGCGTAGCCACGGGTGAAAAATAGTTTCTTTTGTTCACGAAATGAAACAAACGATTAAACTATTACTTTTACTACAAAAATTAGACAAAATTTTAAATTTTTGCGACAAATTTTCTTAAAACGCGTCATTCTGCTGGTGATTGCGATGCAACGTCTTGACGTTATTCATTTTTTTGACACCCAATAGATAAGTCACAATGGTGAAATGAATGCAAGCAAGGTGTGTTGTATTCATAATTTCACTGGTTGACAATGGTGACTTTATAAAATTATAATCTACCGTCATTCCTCGATGATCCACCGAAAAACATTAAAGAAAGCGTCGGATAACATTTTGGATAATCAATAAATGACTTTTAAGAAAACATTTCTTCACTGATCACAAAACTTTTTTCAAACAAAGATTTTAAAATGTTCATCAACTAAAAAAATCTCGTCTCCAACTCAAGATAGTCGAACCACTTTTGAATTTTAGTCTTGTAATGGGTAAAAAAAATATTGTACAACATTCGACGCTCAGGTGTAGCAGAAAAACTGAACAGTAATAGACCTGTCACATGTTCATTGCACAGCCCGAGCAACCTGACCAGAACTCGTTGCATAATTTATTTCCGGTGATATAAAGCCCGTTTAGACGATGTACTTACAGTTTACAACATCGTTAAATTGACAAGGTTATGATGTTAGAATTATCTAAGAATGAAATTGAATGAGAGAAAGAGGCGAGTTTTGAATTATTTTCAAGGCAGGTAAAACATAATCTATAATTTCGTCCCAGTGGACGAAATTATCGATATTTTTTTACCTCCCTTTTATAAAATATACGATCATTTCTGTTTGCATGTCTTCATGATCAAATCAAATGCCTTAAAATCCACTCCCATATAATAAAAATAATACTTTAATCGACACTACTTGGTTGTTTTAAGGAACGCCGGAACGTTTTTTAACTTTTTTAAATCGTTTTCAAGTGTATTTCAGTGAGTGTTTGGAATAAATAAATGGAGCGTTGGGCGAGTGGTTTGGAATGATTTTGATCGAGATGACTGCCAAGTTCACACTGTGGGATTCAACCGCCTATAGCTGCGTTAAATGACAAACTCCGAAGGAATGTTTAAATGTTCAATTTGTTTCATTTGAAAAGTTTAACAATTTATGAAAAATAATAAAAAAGTAATTTCAACAATACACATTCGACACAAATAGAAAGATAATTGCACAATAAAACGCAATTGTTCACGCAATGTCAAATGCCTAGATTTGTATCAAAGGAAATACCGGTTTTTAATGTGGGAAAATATAATTCGGATTTGCATTATTGAAATCCACACTACTGCGAGGTTAATTTGCTGACGACGTTTTATTTTCAAAAGTAGATTTTTAAGTTATTACCAAAGGCGAAAAAAATAAATAAATAATGTTGTTTGGTGAACGAAAAACCGTGGAAGAATGGAATCTTTTATTTTTTGTATTCATTATGTTTTAAGAGCTGGTTGAATTTGTGTTTTTGTTTTTTTTTTTTTATTCATTGACATATGAATCTAGAATTATCATCAAACTGTGTGCGTAGCGTATTCAAACATATGCATGGTTAGGTTATAGTTAAATCATAATTTATAATTCCTCAAAGTCATGAAGCAAAAATATAAAGAGATCTTTGTAATGAGATAATATTTGTGGAACTAGACTACACCAAAGTCATAAGTACTCCGGTATACAAAAATGGCTGCAAAAATGTAGTTTTATTTCTCAATGAAATCAATTTCGACTACGCAGGAATTTTGTTAGCTTGCACACAAAATGGCCCCAGAAGAAATCTATCTCGCAACCGGGAAATCTCTACATTTTCGCTTAATGATATTTAATTTAAAGATCACACTTCGCGTATTCATACAGAGTGATTTTGTTTTAAGTTCCATACCCCTATGAAATCAACAAATTATCTCTTCTTCGCTGAAGTGAAAAATAGATTTTGCATACTTTCAAATCGACCAATAAGCTGAAGTACACTTTTTAATTTTATTTTTCTTGCGACACGAATTATATTAGCTGTACATGTACTCCAAAGAAGCTGCTGTCGACAATTCCAAATATGTTATCAAAGTGAGTTACGAATATTGTAAGAAAGTAGAAAAAATATTAACAATATTCTGCATTGTTCTGGACCCGGAATATATTTGCATTGTCCGGAGGATAAGACTAAGAACAGACTGCATATATATGCAGTCTGATCCTAGGCTATACCACCTGATTTTCCTTCTTAAAGCAGAAAATGTCAATATTTATATTGTGAAAATGCAAGGGTTGGGAAACTGTCTAGTTCCAGAAATTTAACTTTTCAATATTTTCCCTTCAGAATTGCAAAAAATGTCCTTACATTTCCCTACAATCATGACAAGTATGAACAAGCCCCAATTTATCATCCAAAATCTATGCCATCGGGTCAAAGGCATATCTACCCTAGTTTGTAAAGGGCTCCATTTTAATGCAAATTGAGTGCGCATAAATCTGATATTTTACCCGAAAACATGCTCGTATAACCCGAATTTACATTCACCGCTTGTAAGTCAAAATTTCAATCCTTTCAATGGATAACTGAATATTTAAAACGTATCTTTTCTTTTATATAATAGATTTTGCTCTAGCGACCACGTCTATTAAACGGCCATTTTATTAAGCGATGTTTTTCGAAATCACCTTCTATGAATCAAAAATTCTTACCGGGTATTGTAGAAGTCTAAACTGAAAATCTTGTCAATAAATTTTTGTTTAATGAATATCATTTTGAATGTTGGCCTGTGCGTGACATTTCCAACAAATTTAAATGTGCGCGGAGTAAAGCCTCTGGTCTGCCTGTGCGTCCGCACAGTCTGACCAGAGTCTATACTACTCTTTTTGTGGATAGATGGGGTCTCAAAGTATCTTAGACAGCCAGACAATCTTCAACTTGGACTAAGTGGCATTCATGTAAAATTGTTGGAAATGTCAAGTAGAAGCTCATATGAGATTAAGAATACATGTAAATTTGACCTTACTTTAAGCATTCGGGTAAAAGTTAAATGTGACCCATCACGCAAAAAGGACTAACTGGGCAGTGAGCCGCGCTGAAAGCATTCGACTAAATCAGACTGCGCCGATCGCGCAGGCTGCTTAAGGTCGAACGTATTCGTATTTTCCCTAATTTTCTGCGTCTAAAATAATCATTCTAACTTTCTTCAGATGAATATTGAAAATCCGAAATCGTTATAGTGAAAAATAAGAATTGTGGTGACTTTTTCCACAATCCATGGTGACGATTAGCCATGAGATACCCGTCTGCTCATAGCGTTGTTACATAGATAAATAGATTAGTCGTCTCAGGTAGTGATGGGCAGATTATTCGATTATAATCGATAATCCGTTGGTTTTGGCTTTCGATTGTGATAATCTACTAAGAAATTTCATAATCGATTAATCAGTTCCTAACACATACATGACAGCCATCATAGATGGTTTTCGAATCTGACATCAGTTAAATAAGCTCAGTGGGAAACAGTTGTAACTGCCTATATGTTTATAGGCACTTACAACTGTTTCACGCTGAGTCATGAAGTTGGTAGAAAAATCTACAGAAAAAGTCTTTAGGTCATGAGTTTTAATGCAATTTTCACAGAATGATACTGGCAGTGCTGTTTTAAGAAAACGATTGTACAATTGATCATTAGTTGATTGAGTCTTCCAACAAAAAAAAAAACGATTATCGATAGTGATCTGAAACTTATTGCCCAACATAAATCGTCTGCAATTTCTTCATATTCAGTCTGGTCCAAAATGTCGTCTGGTAAAGGGTAGATATGTAAAATAGCGGCGTATCGCTACTGCAGGTAAATAGTTAACATTCCGCAGACGATCTCTTCAATGAAAAAATATTCAATAAATCACTCGGGACTTCAAATCCAGCCCTTTGTGATGTGACTGTCGTCTGATCGAGTATTAACGTCGCTTGAACGGTTCTGCATGTCTGGACCACAAGGAATGTGTTCGCCGGGAATAGCAAGCGATATGAACAAAGATTGATTGATTGAATAGAGTTTTACTTCGCTTTCGACAATTTTTCAGTTATATCGCGACGGCTTGACTACCTAACAATGGATTCCTGGTATTTCTCTCACCAGCACTACCATCACATCCTTTCCTACCCTCCAGCTGCTATCTTACATACGTATACGATTATAAACCCATGCAATGGTGAGAGACAAATAGTCGGAGAAATGAATATGAAGTATAAAAGAACTGTATAGAACTTGTATTAAGAGTTCAATTATTTAAATACTGCTTAAAGCATTTTTTTTAATCACACGCGTGACATCTATTTTTTCTGGTTTGCAAAAAAATATCTTCGTTGTCGTAGGAACAATAATTAAAACATCGCAAGATAGTAAAAAAAAACAGTAGCATGGGATCGGGTTCAGAAGCTTTTTTCGTTGAAAATTGGGAAAAGATATATTAATTCAACAAATAGTATGTCTTTTTAATTGCTGATTTTCTTTCTGGTCGATATGTGCTGAAAAATTATAAGCTTATAAACATAAAATTATTAAAATTTCAAAAATCAAGACAACGTGTAAAGCTTGGCTGTTATAATTTTGCTCTTTTTCACGCAAACTTTTCTTGTGTTCAAGGTGGAAAAAATCACTTAATTTTAAAGAAATCGTGTCCCATCACGCAAAAAGGGACCATCTGGGAACTTTGTAAAATGACTATTTAAAAAGAGATTGGGTCCAGTATTCGTCAACCAGAGGTCGCATTTCAAAAATTCTTTCACTGGAAGGTAGATTGAACATTCTAGATTCAGAAAATAAGCCCATTGCGAAAAGTTTCGACTCTAGTCAGTCTGCGCAAACCGGCAGAGTCTGACTAGGGTCGACACTTTACGCACTACCCAGATGGCCTCTTTTCGCGTGATGGGTCACAATTGTATTCCGCTTTGTGTGTGTACGACACACGGACAAAGCGGGCACATGTGTAGCGCTTTTGCTTCCCGAACGCCAAACAAGCAAGATAAGCATTTTCGATGCATAACCATATCGAGATCAATTTTTTTATTGCAATTCGTGAAAATAGTGTAAACATAATCATTGTAATAATATTTTTTTATGAAAAAAATATTTCAATGCTGAGTCCCTTGAAAACTAAATGTTTTACAAAGAAACTGGTCGAAAATTGTTATTAAAACAAAAAACTCGTAGTTTGATCTCTATCTCTATCATAGGAAACGTGTCAAATACTGCATAAAATTTAATTAAGTTAAAAACGAAATGCTGCGACAGCGTACATTTGATCTAATAAATAGGCCTTAGCTTTCTTTACCAACCGGGGGTTCTCTCCCACGACATATTTTCCATGTTTACGATTGTTATCGAAATTGATAAATCGAATTTCATATCACAAATATAAAACAGAAGCCGTAGGTTTTAACAATTGAGAAATTTTAATCCCACGCTCTGGTATTTCTACTTGGGTTAGACATAAACAAAAACTCGTCTGTTTGAATTTTCCCACGGTGTACTTGTGAATTAACACTTTACACCCAACCATTGAACAAGATAGAACCAATCAGCGTCATGCTTACATTCAGCGATTAAATTCCGACGAATCGTCGAATCTGTTACAATACAATCCTTGGGTCGTCGTCTTAATCAAAATCTAGGTCATGATAAATATCAATTTTATGCAAATAGCAGAAAAAAGCAGAAAACATAAAAAGAAGAAAAAAAGGCTAAAAACTAGCTTACTTTCATTATATTTTTTTCTTAGTACTGCCAATTACGTGAAACATCAAAATTGATATACTCGCAAAAGTTTTCACATTGATAGATTAAAAAAAACAAAACAGACAAATGTAGAAAAAGATAATGTCATAATTTCCTCTTTACGCATTTTCTTCATCTGAATTTTATTTAAAATTATTTACGACTTGCAACTTTCCGCTATTATTTGGCAAATGGTCGTCAAAACCACCAAGTAGGGAACGGGATAAAATGCTCTTGATAAAACAAAGAGGTAAATTTCTAATTCTTATATTTATTCAATTTTTGAAAAGATAAAAGCATGTTGCAGGTATTCAATCGAATCGTCTTTGAGACGATTCGAATGACTACCTACAACATATTTTTCAAACAACAAATAAAAAAAAAATACAAAATTATCTCCACATTATCTGGAGCCCTCGTTGATGGGAAAAATCGGTGTTATGATGTCACGGTCCAATGAACCCAGCGTATGGATTTAGAACGGGGTAGAGTTGACTTCATGAGAAAAGGTTTTTATATGGCCGCTGTGTGAAAATTACACGTCTTATCCGCTCGCATTATTTGTGTTTCTTTTTAACCATTGGCTTGAATTTTTTGATCGTGTAAACAGTTTCGGATGTATGGTTTGGTTTGCCGATGGAACATATGTGAATCGTGAATACAGTATGTGAAAAAAGTTAATCGATGCGTCGTTTGATGATAGAAAATCGGATTTATTTTATTTGAACAGTTTGTATTTAGATTTATTATATCTATTATCTTTTTGGGGTTTAAGAAAACAAACATTGAAAATGAAAAGCATTTGACTAAAACACAATAATTAAAAGGTGACTTTGGTCCATGATATTTCGCATTTAGTTGCAAGTTATAATTGTAATAATCTGAACTCTTAATTAGATATATTTTCTATTGAAATATCCTTGGAATTATCTTGACCTAACAGCCACTGTAAGAAGTGGTACAGTAAGCCTGTTTTAGATTAAGATTTTTAATTACATAATTTGCCCCCCCCCCCCAAAAAAAAAGAAGAAAAAAAAAACTAAATTAATTGTGAGAGCGCTAGAACTGCCTTGGCATTACGATTCATTGAGTTCCTATAATCTAGTTTTTTATGATAAATGAACATGTAAGAACCACGGCATTACCCCCTACTTTCTATAAATATTATTTATGTTTATGTATTTTACCGTCTAGGATCATGCACTAAAACAGAAAATAGCATTTGAGTTTAAACCTAAAATCAGGGGTTCGATCCTCAAAACTCTTCCCGCTTTGACCCCTAAGGGCCCTTGCATTTTCTGTCAAGAAAGCCACTTAAATCAATTTAGATTTTAGAATTGTTTCCTTAATCTACTGCAAATTATAAATTTGTATATTAGGGAGCGAGTCTTACCATGGTCCGTGATTATGGTAAATTGTTTCCATCATATCTTTTAAAAGGGATTCATATAACATATTAATCTATTATAATGATTTGAAGGAGACAAATAAGAATTCAATCATTACCAAGAAATATTTAGAAGTTTTTTTTTTTTTTTTTTTTTTTTTTACTTCTACAGTAGTTGACTCAAGGAAATTTACAGCAAATGGGTCAATGAAACTTGAAATTGAAAAGTCATCGCAAGCCCTAAAGCATGCTATTTCCTCGTCAGTTTTCAGACGAAAATTCTCCTTTTCAGACAGTGTTTTAGCTTTCAAGAAATAAATGCATTCAATACTGGAACTCGAATAATGAATGACATGAAACATGGACATTTTGTTATCATTCCTGCTTGTTAATCTGCACTCCACTTTAAAAATACCCATGTAACTGTTTCAATGGTGATGATAAATATTTGTAATAAAATGGACCTATTACATATATATAAACTTTTGCAACAGTTACAAGTATCCAAATGAGACCCATTCTAAATATTGACCCGTTTACTTGGCTTTTTTTTATATCACACATTCTCTCGAGTTGTAGATACGACATTTTCTTCGCCCTACCACTATACACTAGTACTTGACATTTGAGAAATTGTTGAAAATGTGTAAAAACAAGTTTGAAAGTATACGCAAAATAAGGAAATTTTACAAAACTTACAGCCTTGCTATATGTTTCACCATAACTTTGGACTTGATGACCAGACCCTAATAACCTAAGTCAATTTGCAGGAAAAGAAAAGCCTAACTGCATTTTGGAACCACGAATTAAAGTGCTTCCGTTAACTCTCTGTTCGATAATTTGACAAAAATACATGTATTCCACACAAAAAATAGTGTATTTCATCACTACCTCTTGTTCACTCGTTTAGAATAAGGAAGCAGACGTACGCAATGGCATGAGATGATGCCACTGTAAAAGCAAAACGATAGCGAGATCTTTGTCATCATGAACGCATAGCATGGGGCTGTCAATCATTATTGATCATATCTGCTTTTTCAGGATCCTTGGCATGATGAAGGAAATGTTAGATATCGTATCACGGTGACAAAACCAGTTATATTCAGGGACGACCAAAAACATATTTCAGTAAGTGTTTGAAACAAAACCTGCGTTTATCATGCATAAAAGGTTGAGAAATAATGTAGAATTTGTAGACAGCTTTGCACGGAAGACTACGCGCAAAAGTTTCTCGAACATTTTAAATCTTAAAATTGTAATATGCATTGTATGATTGCAAAGCAACACTGCCATTAAAAAGTTAAAACAGCACGAATTTATAGACATATTCAGAATGAATAGAATATACAAAAATAGAAGGAAAGAACGGTTTAGAGATATTAAGAAAAAGAGCTGAGAATGATCAGATTATTCATTCATTTTTAAGGGCTCCAAGTACTTGTAAAAAATGTTATGTAATATGAAAATATGAAGGCTTTTAGAATTTTATCATTACAACCTATCTTTAATTAAAGCACCCTAGTGGAATGATTGACAAAAGTATCAACGATATGAAATCTGCATGGAATATTAAGGAATTAAGAATGTCATAACTGGGCTCTTGTCTATAGCTCTGGAACATGTTATCCAGTCTACAGACAAAGACTCGGTGTCAAATGACAACATCTGCAATCGCTGCTGCAGTGTGCAGAGTGCACAAATCAATAAGCAGATTTTCCCGTCGACTTTACACATTTGTGAATGAAGCTTTCTCTGGAATCCCAGTTAATACCTCCGTTCCATTTTCAACACTACATAATTCGATAATCATTCACCAAATCGTACTTTGTGGGCGAGCATTTTAATCTTCTTTTCGAGACGATTCAAATGAGTACCCACATTATAAGGTTTGAAAACGAATTGGCCCATTTTGAAAATCCCAACATGTGCTTACCCGAAGCTAGAATTGTCTTTCTCTGTGGCATAAATAAACACGGCAAGACGCGGCGCAATTAAAAATTATCTCGAATCCGTGCACGGGACCATAAAATCTGGGTCGAACAGAAGCTGGGGCGAATGGAAGCGCTACATAATTATTCAGTCTGTTTTCATTGAGGATTTTTGTGATTGCACTATACCAAACTTCCAACACTTTGTAGTTAAACATTTTTTCTTGAATGCTTTCCGGCAGAAAAAATTTCGAGAAATATATCGTCCAGGCACCTTTTTTGACGCTCACCTATTTTGACGCCTTAATTATTTAAATCTCTCATGGATAAGATTTTTTCCCATTAACTTCGATATTGACCGTAATTATTTCTCAACATTTCTTCCACCATTTAGAAATGAAATTGTGATAATTTAAGATGATGAATATTTTCATTCAAAACTCGCTCAACCCACTCATCCGTTTCATTCAGAAATCATTCCGAAAATATTCTCCTTGTCAATTTCACGATGTTGGTAACTGTATTCTTGTAGACTGGTTCCCGTCTTACTTAGCTGAATGTATAGCATATCACATTGATTCGCGTAATATCGATGTCAGACATTCGAGATTGCCAGTCTCGAAATGTGAAAGTGATTGCATTTGTTTGTCTTAAGTAGACCGCTTTATGGCGACCAATTACATAATGACGTTGTTTTTCCGTTAATTTCACCTTTTTCCATACAAATCCGTGCCAAAATGCATTAATCAAAATCATTTTAGTTATGTCATTTCATAAAGAAAACAACAGATAACGACAATGACTGTCCGATGAATATCAGGTTTTGGTTTCATTTGAAGTTGACGCCGTCATTCGCAAACGCTTTCTAGGGTTCCATGGTAATACATATGAATTTATTGAATGACAATGACTGTTTACAATGCAATCAATTTTCATCCGATTTTTGCCTCTGAATTATAAAATTCAGCTTTTAATCGATCCCAAAGAACTCAATTTGAAATATTATATTAAAAGGAAAATAAGAGTTTTAAACATGTTGTTTCAAAGTTCAGTTGTTATTTTTATGACCTTAGGTAAACCTTTCATTGTGGTATTTCTTTGCATGTTAAATTTAAGTCTTGTACAAAAAATAATGTGTCATATCAAAAATATTTTGATGATTTTTGAGAAAATGGCTCCGTTTTCCAATATGCCTGGTTTCGGACCCATTCACTAAACTATGAAAATATTTTTTCTTAAAATTTGTGCATTTCGTTTTGTTTTTGCATAAAAGAAATAAGATATTTTTGTCTTGTGTAGAAGAACGACGACTCTTTCAGTCTTTGATTTCGTGAACAACAAAAGCTATATCATGTGTTTTAAGTTTTAATGCGCATTGGTAATCAAATAATACTATGCCCAAAAGAAATTTTCTTTTTTTTTTCAAGAGTATTCACCAAAGAATAATCACAAGCTATATTACCTTTAAAAAAGGACAAACAAAATTACTACACTTATTTCTGGGGCCATAATCTGTTCATGGGAAAAGTGCGGGCGACGTTCCGAATGAAAATTAAACCTATGTCGAAAATCTCCTTCGACACCTCCTTACTCCGTTTTTCCCTTCAATTTAGAAGTTTGGTCGTTGTCTGCGCATGTCATATTCTCCGAAGATTGACCTGTCTTCGGGACCTGTATCACTTATCCAGATTGGGATAAATATTACTACCTCGTACGCATAACTCCGTATTCTATCGCCAAAAAGTAGTAAACGAAGAATTTCAATTAAAACTTCAATTTTGTGGAAATCCAACTCAATTTTACCTTAAATATAATAAACAAAAATATTGGTTTAAATTGCGAAGGTATATTTTTTTTAAAAAGATGGTTTGCTTGAGATCTATTAATACTGTACTCGTGCATTTCATGACCGCTGACATTTTGAAAGAAGTTCGACGGAATCGACCGAGTTGTCCCGAATAACACTACCCAGAATGCTCAAATCAGATAGGTCAGTTTTTGAAAAATGCCGCCTATCGGAAGATAACGGAAGTTTGGTTTAGTATTGTAGTTTGTCCTATATACGTATTTCTTGTCTACGAGTACGCGGAACATACTCATAAAACTCGCGTAACCTAGTTTTTCTCCGAAAATCTGGAATCAGAGAATCGGTCGTTCACTGAATAGATTCGCAGACACATTTTTTTCTCCCCTCCATTGAAAGGAGAAAAAGATTAAGACGTTTCATATACATTGCAGACGACAAAGGGACTTGAGTTTTTGGATTTTATGAATAGAAATAAATCGGGTCCCTGAGTGAAAGAAGTTGTAAATCTATTAGACGTAGTTTGAATTATACGACGGAGAAAATGTTGATATAAAATGTTTAAAATATGTAATTTAAAAAAGCGAAGACTATATATACGTGACGTTATCCATCTTCAACCTTTATCCAATTCTATGTATTTTTTTTTCTTTTTTGTTTGTTTGTTTGTTGTTTTTTTATTTATTTATTCTTTTTTTTTTTTGGGGGGGGGGGGGGGGGGATTTGTTGTATATGACCATACTAAAATTCTGAAAAAGTAGAAACCATTGTAAGATAAGACGGAAGAGCTTTTACAAGCTATATCTTTTATCAAAACTTTTTCTACATGTTCGAAATCAAGGCGGTTGCCATTACAGTAAGTCACATTGTGAAATTAACATTCATATCGATCGTATCCATTCAAAATCACTGGCTTGAAAACTGTATCAAAGTAATAATTATTATGTCCGGCAGCTTTAATTTAGATGGGTACATATACATCTAACTGTTTGCCTTTTCAACAACAATTAATTTAGTGCAATATGAAACATTGATGTTTTGCCATTCAATGAAATACATGTAGTTTATGATGTCCTAGACGTAGGGGTCCCGAAATTAAGCCCCTACGACCAAATAGACAAATAAATTAAACTCCTGTTTTATCATTTTGGTCTATCGGGTCATATGGGTTTTAAATTCTGGACCCATATATGGTTCTAGAACTGTTTTAGTAAGACATTTGATGTAAACGAAGAGATTTCGGGAATTACATGTATATGCAAAGTACAGGAGAGGAAATTAGATATGAGAATCTAAATAAAGATTCCTATTGTTGTGTTTAAGTCAGTCCTGTGAAACGAAAATTTTCCAAACGTTTATTGTCTCGCATCCTCGGATACCCCGGGGCCTCCTATTTGCTACGCTATATCGACGGTTGATAAAGCGTAGCAAATAGGGAGACCCCCGGGTATCAGAGGATGGGGCCTACATCATTTACTCTTCAATGTTTGTTAACTATTTTCCAGGTAGAAGGGGCCATGTGGAAGTGAACACAAAAGTAAAGCATTTGGATAACGCTCACCAGTGATTTGAATGCAATACTAAGCCGGATCTTACTTGTGAATTCTTATGTGAATTGTGTATTCTTATCACTGGGATTCTACAGGATAATTAAAACATTCGACGTCATTAGAATTACGTTACAAGAAACATTATCATCCGGGCTTCCGGTATTGAGATATGACTCAACTGAGTACAATTATGACGTCACCAGGAAATCCCTTCCAGAAGGATTTCCTTCTCGCCGTCCGGGACGGCAACACGGACGAACTACAACGGATTTTAGAGACAAAAGACGGGAAAATCAACATAAATCTGTTCGATACCGAGGGACAAACAGCGTTACATCAGAGCTGTCATGACGGTAATTTTGAATTAGTGAAACTTTTGGTGGAATTCGGTGCGGACGTGAAGTTAGCGAACCGTGATGGTTGGAACGCTTTACATATAGCCGTGTATGGTGGTCATCAGGACATCGTGTTATATCTAATTTCTGCCAGCCGGAATGCCAAACGGTAGCCACATATCGCCTCCTAGTTGAATTGAAGAAAGCTATTTGTTAAAATTATAGACCTGAAGTGATTTTCAATCAATTAAGTGTTGTTTCAATTTGATTGGCTAAAATTAATTTCCGGTTAAAATTTAGCCAATGGTTATCTTTTATTCAACCGATCCCAGAAGTTCAATGTTACCTCAATAGGTTTTGTACAGTGTATTTGCCCTTTTTATGAGCACTGAAAGTTGAAAAACACAGCCGATATAACATAAACACGAATACAACAATTCAGTTAAATATTTTTTGGCTTCGTACTTACAAGATCACTCCAACTCAAAGTTTTTTTAATCTTCAGAATTGTGTGAGGTTTTTCTCTGATTCTTTGAATGATATTTTAATTTGGAAAAACAAAAAAATCGACCACCCAGGGTGGCATAAAAATAAACATTTGTCTTCTAAGACTTCATAATTAGTGCCCCTTTTGACCAGATTTTGATACACGTCTCAATATGATGCTTATATACATGTGTATACATGTACACAACCTATAACATTTTTTCTTAAAGGAAAAAAATATACTTGCAACCAGACCTTTATCTATCTTTTTCTACTTTATGTTAAGAATTTCAAAATGGGCAAATATAAATTGTAAATATTTTGTACATTTTTATGTAAATGAAGGCTTCAAAAGACGATGTAAATACGTTGTACATATCTTAACATTGCGCCAGTAATTTTTCGATATAATGTTATATGATTTTGTTTTATCGTATGGATAAAACCGTTACTGTATTAAGTCCCTCAATCTGAGATAAGAGTTTACTAAATTCATGTCAGAAACGCAACATGAACTATTTAAGAAACAAATGTATCTCTTTAGGCATTCAGAATTCATAAAGGGAATGTACTAGGTTTTCAAATTCAGGATTCAATGACTCTTTGACTGGGTTTTCTAGGGCTCAAAACTGCTGTTGAAGGGATCAAAACAATATCTTTCTCCTTTATCTCTTTTTTAAGCGATTCATTTCAAATACAAATCTAAGGAGACAATTAATTCTCAGGGTTTGAAGGTACGCAGGTTTTGTGAGTCTGAGACCCTATATAAGTAGTTAGGACCTGATGTGAGTCCCTTGAACCCTCTGGCGACCAATTTCAGAAAAGAATCGAAGACTGTTTCAACTGTCCCCAATTCTTTCTGAAACTGATACCCAAAGGTACATATCTTTCTAATAAATTGTGTAGATTAATCGAGGGAATAATTTAATCTTTACACAAAAACACGAGGAAACTAGAAGCTAAAACAAAGAGACTCCCGAACCTTTCGCTAGGACCCCTATGGGCCTAACTATTGAGTCCTTGGGACCATATTTTTTTGATGGCATACTAAAACCCTCGGCCTGTAATTCTTATATATTTGTGATTTACAGCGGGATCAAAATGCATTTGAACCTGAAAATTAACAGAGTTAAAATGAAATCCCATAACAAATACATGTAACTTTGCACTGTCAAACTAGGGAAATTTGCGTTTCTTTAAGGGCCAAAACCCTGGTTTAAGGGTCAGACATGAGCCCTGATGCTGTTTGTCTAGGGGCCTCAAACTTGTTACCGCACTAATGAATTATCCAGTTATGTATAAAACAAAAAATAAAAAAAAATCACAGGAGAGGAGATGCTTAAAACACAGGTTATTTGTTTGATTGGTTATTTTTTTGTTATTATTATTATCTGGTAACCTCATTCACTTCATCATGAAAAATGACGATTCTGAGACTATGTAGCAGGGTTTAAGGGGTGTGTGTTTTGTAAAGTCCAGTAATAAGAAGCCATGGCTCTTTAAACAATTTGATGTGAGTCCTATGGACCCTCTTGGGCTTACCTTCAGAAAAAAAGGCAGACAGTTTTAAACGGTCTTCATTTCTGGACTTAAGTTGAACTCGAATGGACCACATTAATCTAACGCTTTGTGTTCCCCTTTCCAGAAAATATTTACAAAACAATGATAGGTCAAAATAATTCATTAAGAGCTAAAGCAGGTACTCCCGAACGCTGAGAAAGGACCTTTACTGTGTTGACTCTTCGGGATCCCATGTTGTTGATATCGGGCCAAAACCTTGTTTTAAAGTTGGTCTGCCTAACCATTTTACCAAAGAACTTTTAATTGTCCATAATTTCCTATATTTTTTCTATGAATAATGATATTCACGACTGATTGAACACGCAAAATTTAAAATATTGCTCAATTTAGTGATTCATGGATGCAAAGAAAGGATATTTTAACTCGCCAGTACCTTTGAAAGCCTCAAAGACACGATATTTACCGATTAAACAGGGTGTTGCGGATGTTAATTTGCTATTTTGATTGTTGTATTAAATAAGTTGACTATATAGGGCATTTAAATGTGGCATTTCTTTGAAGAACATTGTTGTTTTTTACACAATTTGTTGTTGATAAATTGCTTAACCCTTTCCTGTTTAATCCCTGCTTTTTACGTGCCTGTGATTTTATGATTGAGAAAACATTGTGAAAAAGGAAGAAATTGCTTCTGACAAGCAATTTCTTCTTTTTCCACACTATTTTCTACCCTACAGAATGGTTATTTTTAAATAAAATCCCTTTTTAATTTTCGTCTGCAAAACCTTTGAATTTGTACAGGTCCAATATTTTGTAAAACAGGAAAGGGTTAAGGAGATGTTAAGCTAATTTGAGAATTAATAATAGCGGCCAAATACACGATTGACATTTTTGATAAAAAGTATTAAGGTTGTGGACCCGTAATAGTTCCACAATATTACGGAACACACGATCTTTCAAAATGTTAACCAAGGTTTCCTAATGAAATTCATTAGGAAACCTCGGTTAACATTGTTAAAGTTCTTTAATTCCGAAACGTTGCGAAACTTTTACGGGTCCACTACCTTAAATCAATACACTGATCAATATCGTCAATAAACGGGCAATAATATTGTCATTCCATTAGATTGACAGTCTAATCGATTGTGTATTGATGAGATTGAAAATGATGAAATTTCATGAACAATTATATAAGTAATAATGATGAATTCATTTTTTGATCGGCTGTTTTCGGGGACTCAAAATATTGCTATAGCTTTCATGGCTTGGTGTCGTCGTCGTCGTTGTTTTAGGCGTCGTCGTCGGGCGAAACTATGACATTTTGTTTGAATGAGGTCCAACTGGTAATGTGTCGGACTGTCAATCTAGAAGTCTCGGGTTCGATCCCCGATGGCGACACTCATCTTTTCCGGCTATTTGTCTTCCGCCAATGGGTTAATAATCTTAGACCTTTGTTGGATAGCAGCTGGAGGCTAGGAAAGGATAGCAGCTGGAGGCTAGGAATGGATGTGATGGAAGTACTGGTGTGAGAAATACCAGGGATCCATTGTTAGGTTCTCCACCTACAACGCTATAACTTAAATAATGTTGAAAGCGGCGTAAAGCCCAATCCAAACACATTTAGACGTACATATTTAGCTCACCTGAGCACAAAGTGCTCAAGGTGAGTCATTGTGATCGTACAGTGTCCGTCGTCAGTCGTCTTCTTTTTCTTCTCCAAAACCAGAAGGCAGACAGCTTTCATATTTAGTATGTAGCATCATCTAGTGGACCTCTACTAAGTTTGTTCATATCAAGACTCTCGGGTTACATTTGGGCTCCACCCGTGTGCATCCCATTTTACATAGAATCAAAGAGCGAAAAGGCATATCTGTCTTGCTCTTGGCTGAAAACATTCCATGGTATTGATCTTATGTAGAAAATATCTCCTTGTTGACATCTGCCTAATTAATTTATTTGATGTCCCAGGGGTCAAAGAGTCGCAGGTGAGCGATCTAGGACCATCATGGTCCTCTTGTTATTAAGTATCCGACAGCCGAGCGTACGCACCCGTAGGCAGTGATCTTGTTGACATTCATCGTATTTGACCACTCAAATTGAAAACTATTACTGAAAGAGATTTAATTTATTTCTGGAGCAAATGAAGCTATTTTCGTTTTGTTTTTCGATTGCTACTTTAACCATTTGTCGATTTGTAACTTTTATATGGTCAAATAGTGTGCCAAGCGACGTCAATACAACTCATTCAATTTTAGTTACGAATTTTGATAACAGGGATATGCATGTAAAGTTTACAACATCGTGAAATTGACAACATAAATGATTTTGAAATGAATTAAAAATTTTGCCTACTTTCATACATGACGTTTAAGTTTCTAGGTTGTCTAAAATGTCCGAGATTAAGAGCGTGACCACTGAATGGTTAATTGTGCGGAGCGTTTTGTCACACCTTAATGTTTTCGGATGATGGGAGGATAGAAGATAACTTGTATTCAATCGAATCATAATGCTATTAGTCTTTCATTCATGTTTTATGTCGAATTAAATATTTTTGTATTGTTCTATATGCGTGTTTGTTATTTCTATCAATAGCAGAGGTACAGATAAGAGGGGGGTGGGGTTGGGGTAGACTGGTAGCCGTCTCTAAAATAGAGGTTCATTATTGAAAATATGTAATATAAAGTCAATGTCTAGTTTCTGAAAGCCTGTTTCTTTGAAGAGAAGTTAGTTAACTCATTTTAAGTTCTGAATGGTTCAACTTTGTTATCTATCTTGTTACAAACTTCTAAAAACAGGGCCTGAATCCCAGGCTAGGGTTGGGGGTAAAGCCAGTCTAAAATCTTTATTTCTAAGTGAAATACTATGTTGTGGGTACTCATTTGAATCGTCTCGATGAGACGATTCAGATGAGTACCCAAAACATATAGTTTGTACGATCATTATTGAAATTGTTTGATCTAAAATCCATTAACACACCCTCTGTACCTCTGGTCAAGAAAATCTTTTATGTAAACTTACTACGTTTAAACTAAATTTGATGCAACAGAGGTAATTTGGAGTTTTCAAAGATTAATATATCTTGTTGTAGATTCACGATTGCAGATTGAAAGTAGAAAAAAAAACATTTCTCATTCTAAACTGAGAGTTTTCTTAAGCTTAGAATTTATGTATGATAAAAAAAAATGATATTTTAAAGTAGTTATTAAAAACAATTTATTGATATTATCTTTTATGTCCATATTTTGTTTAGTACACCAACAGAATTTAAACTTAAATTTCAAGTTGTTAGTTGAGAAAATTCTCGATTGAGTTTGAGAAATGTTTTATAATATCTCGGCCCCAGAAAACTATAAAAAGGCCAACATATTGACTATGATCACTTTCTACAGTCTGTCCGGCTGTGGCATTTTTTGCAATCCTATCAATGAACTTTCCTATGTGTCGTTCACATGCAGTTGTTTCATGATCATATTTTGACGCCTTTTGGATCGTATAAAAACCCATGTGACAAAATCTGATTGTGAAACAATCACCTGTGGTGAACTATCGAGATATTACTCGGGTTAGACATGAATGCAACCGGTCGTCTGACTGTTCGATCGTCCGGCAAATACAACCTAAAACATGTTCATCGCGAAATTACAGCTCAATGTTTGAAACACATTAAAATTCAGTATTTCTACAATTTGTCTATTTCAAAATGGGGAAAAATGCGTATCGTTTATTTTCTTCAAACATGCAATTTTGCCAAAAACATTGAAATTTAGAGCACGATTTTGAGGCATTGTTGCTGTGGCTGAAGCTCTGTGTGAGCTCAATATTGAGCTACAGTCTCATGCTCTGTGTGGGTGTCCAGGAAGCTCTATGGCTCTCCGTCACGCGCACGTGAAATTGTTTGAAATGTCACGCACGTGCTCGAATTTACGGTTTAGAAAACTTGCATCAAAGCGATTGTTAAAAGTTCTTGTCAATTTCAAATTAAAAGATTTTTTTCTGACACACATATACGGCTGGAATAATGTTTTAAAATATGCCAGTTTCCAAAAAAAAAAAAGATCCCTGGAAAATACAGAGTTTCGACTGAATGTTCCGTAGTATTTCTACTTTCTAGTGAATATTTAATGCCCATAAATAAACGATAATAGTACATCAAATATGTGAGATTTTTCCGAGCCATATTAGTTTCACACGATACGTTCTATGGGACAGTTTTCAATAATCCTTTAAAACTCGTTAGTTGTTCGTCAGGGGAAAAGAGTCCGCCTTGCAACAGGAGCCTGACCATGCTGCACAGATTGTTAGGCTGACTTCCGTTCTCGTTTGGCTTTTACCAAGTTTTGTTGATGCAGAAATTATTATATCGGCCGCCAAAGTGCGGAGGTTTCATTTCCATTACATTTTTTTTAGCTCACCTGAGCACATCGTGCTCAAGGTGAGCTTTTGTGATCATTGAATGTCCGTCGTCCGTCGTGCGTCGTCCGTCGTCCTCTGTCAACAATTTAAGTGTTTACACTCTAGAGGCCACAAATATGATCCAATCTTCATGAAACTTGGTCAGAATGTTGGCCAGGTCACAAGGATGAACCCTATTGAAAATGGAAAGGATCCATGCCATATCACGGGAAAAGGGGCCTAAAAGACAATTTTCTTGTTTACACTCTAGAGGTCACAAATATGGCCAAATCTTCATGAAACTTGGCTAGAATGTTGGCCAGGTCACAAGGATGAACCCTATTGAAAATGGGAAGGATCCATGCCATATCACGGGAAAAGGGGCCTTAATGACAATTTTCTTGTTTACACTCTAGAAGCCACAAATATGGCCCAATCTTCATGAAACTTGGTCAGAATGTTGGCCAGGTCACAAGGATGAACCCTATTGAAAATGGAAAGGATCCATGCCATATCACGGGAAAAGGGGCCTTAATGACAATTTTCTTGTTGACACTCTAGAGGCCACAAATATGGCCCAACCTTCATGAAACTTGGTCAGAATGATGGCCAGGTCACAAGGATAATCCCTATTGAAAATGGGAAGGATCTATGCCATATCACGGGAAAAGGGGTTTTAATGACTATTTTCTTGTTTACACTCTAGAGGCCACAAATATGGCCCAATCTTCATGAAACTTGGTCAGAATGTTGGTCAGGTCACAAGGATGAACCCTATTGAAAATGGAAAGGATCCATGCCATATCACGGGAAAAGGGGCTATAATGACATTTTTGCACTTATCACTCTAGAGGCCTCAAATATGGTCCTATTTTCATGAAACTTAGTCAGAATGTTTGTCAGGTTACAAGGATAAACCCTATTGAAAAATTTGGAAAGATCCATGACATATCATGGGAAAAGGGACCTTAGTGGAAATTGTCTTGTTTACAGCCTTAGAGGCCTCAAATCATAAAAATACAACTTGAAAATTTGATGTATTTAATGAGACAAAGAGACGAAGGTGAGCGATATAGGACCATCATGGTCCTCTTGTTTGAATACGTGACAAGGGGTCAAAAAAGCATTTACAATAGTTTTGCAAGTTTTGTATATGCATCAAATAATACCTCCGTCCCTTTTATCGTTTAATAGGTATATTGTAACTGGTTTCGTGGGAAAGGGAGTAGCGTTTTACAGTAAACAAGAATTAAAAATTTACAAAGTGAATGATTTTTGAATTATTTCGGAATTAAATTGAATGAGTTGCGTGAGACAGATTTTTATTAAATAATATGGAGACAATATAATATTGCAAATTTCGTTCAATATGAACGAAATTAGCAATATCATTTAACACACCCCTCCTCCTTTAATAAAATCGACGTACGGTTGAGTTTGTGTGTCTTCCCGACATACAGACAGTTAGATAAGTTTTTTGAAAAAATTGTACAAAGTACATCATCGTTGCAGAACAAAATTACATTTATATATTATACACGGAACAATCGGTCGGTTAAGAATCCACACATGCCAATAAAAACGGAAATAGATTTTATCCACTGAAATCAATTTTCTCCAGCGTTTTAAACGGTTTCGAAGAGTTTACAAACGTTTTTGAGCGATTTGATTAAGGGTTTTGAATCCTTCGAACGGAGCCTTTAACGCGCGGATTAAAACGGGTTTGATCGTGGTAAGTGACAATTTCGCGATCTTGCTAACTGTAACATTTCACAGATAGCGTGGGAAAAGGAGTAGTTTAGAATGTGTCCGTGGGAAGTCATAGTCAATGAGATTTTTACCCAATACTGTTCTCACATTAACGTGTGGGAGACTCTATAAAGTCTAATTGGTTATTGCCCTCTCCTCATAGGCCACTGATTTTTAAATCCCTTCTCTCCAGTGAAACATAATGGACAATTCCAAATAAATCTTTATTTTTTTAGAAGATCAGTCCATTTTCCTTTTCCAATGCGTACTTTAGAAGAATATAAGAAGTTGCTAAAGAAAAACGAACCTTGAACATAATCCCTTCGAAACCAATTATTTGACAAAAATCTAGTTACATTTTATAAATTTGTGAATTATTATTGTGTTTCATACTTGCATATCTCCATGAAAACGACAAATATTCTTAGCAATTACTATTCGTAAATTGCACCAAGCAAAAAAGAAAACAGGTGTATTGTTTTAAAGGAAATAGTGTACGGAACTATCTTGAGCGTAAGCATGCATAAAAAGCTGCTTATTCAAAATTTTGTTTATGGTTGCATGAAAACAAAATTGAGCTCACCAGAACGCCTTTGTTGATGGAAGTAAATCAACTTAAGGTAGTGGACCCGTTAAAGTTCCGCAACATTTCGTAAACTTTGCTTGCCAGAAGCGTGTTGGCCGAGGGTTCCTAATGATCTTCATTAGGAACCCTCGGTTAACACTATAAAATGAAGCGTTCCGCAATGTTGCGGAAATATTACGGGTCCACTACCTTAAGCAAGGAAAATTCCGAAACTCCTGAGAGAACTTAAATATATTCTTGATTCACAAATTGGCTTAAACCTTGATCCTACTGAATTCATATTTGGTTTTTCCTCAATTTTTAAAGTAGCAAGCAGGCAGTGTAGGCCTGGATCAGACTGTACGTCTATTGCGCTTTAACGTTTGCCAAGGATGAACATGTGCATCAATAAGACATCAATAAGACGTCGCGAATAGCATGGTGTGCGAAAGAGTTAACCCTTGTCGTGATGAATTAAAAAGGCAAAATATCATTAAGAACAAAGTGAAAAAAGCTTTGGATATAGTTATTGTAAGTCGATTATATTTTGAAAATACATTTTTTAAACTTTTCAAGTTATATAAAAGAAAATCAGGTGGTATGAACTATGGTCAGGCTGCACATATATGCAGGCTGATCTTTGTCTATACCTCCTGCCAAATCAGGGATATTCAGGGTTCAACATTATTTTAACCCTTTCCTGTTTTACGAAATTTTGGACCTGTCCATATTCAAAGGTTTTGCAGACGAAAATTGAAAGTGGATTTAATTTGAAAAAAAAAAAATTCAGTAGGGTAGAAAATAGTGTGGAAAAAGAAGAAATTGCATGTCAGAAGCAATTTATTCTTTTTTCACAATGTTTTCTCAATCATAAAATCACAGGCACGTAAAAAGCAGGGATTAAACAGCAAAGGGTTAAAGATTATCAGATCTATCAAATTTTTCGTTCATGGGGTACCTTTTCCCAGATGCTAGCTTCTTAAGTCGTGTTTCAAAAATAAATGTATATGAGAAAGCCCATTGTCAAAGTATAGTAGCGTTTTTATCTTTTAAGGAAATAATAAGGGTAAACTTTGTCGATAAAGAACAATTAAATCGATGGATTTAAGAGCTGACTTGGGATCGGCTTTTCCCACATTGTCAAAAAGATTAAAACACATCGCACAATGAAGGGTATTTAGGAAAATATGATGCTTTTGACTTAGAAAACCATGTAACTCTTTTCCTGATTGACTTTCAAAAGCTAGAATATTGTAGAAAATAACAAATTGCTTATGGCAAGCATTTTCAGTATCTGAATATACATAGATTTTTCAATTAAGTTATATGTATATGATATCCTGCAACCATCAGTTTATTTTGATTCTAGCCGCCGTCATAGCGCAGTAGTACATGTAGCGCGTCTGACTATTATCCAAAAGGTTGCCCTTTCGATGCCATTGAGCGGCACTCATCCTTTCCGCCTAATTTTGGGTCGATAATCATAGACCTATACTGATGGGTAGGAAATGATATAATGGAAGTACTGACCAGCATAATAAGAAATACAAGGAAAACATAATCAGGTGCTCCAGCAGCCGTGGTATAATTGAAGGATCGCCAAAGCGGTGTTAAATCCCCTCAAAACAAACACTTTTAAATCAAACAGCTTTGTTTTGTATAAAAAAATAAGTCCCGCAAATTGTTAAACCTGTAATGAGCAATTCAATGCATTTTGAAGTTTTCAATGTAACACATTCCTACAAAACTGTCATTTAAAACATCTCATTCCCTTCTAAAATTCTGCCAAAGTCGTGTTCTAAGTTCATGAGGCAAAAAGGTTTTACCCCGATTACCTCGCGAGTACATGCGAAACATTTCACAACCGTTTCTATTTTGACTGCAGGGGAGCTTACAGTTAAGAAAATCGTGAAATTGAAAATGGGAATGATTTTGGAATTAAATTGAATGAGTGTGTGGCGCGAGTCTTGAGTGAAATTCAAGGGAGGTAATAAATATATATAATTTAGTTCAATATGAAGGAAATTAGCAATACATGTATTTATTACCTCCCTTAAATAAAATATACATACAAGTTCTATAAACAGCTTCTATTTCTTCGAAAAGCAATCAGACGCTTAAACCTTCAATTATGTAAGTGAAATCGTGATGTTTTTCTAGCTAAATTTATTTTGAGTATAGTTGTTTATCTTCTTTTTTCTATTGATTTTTGGAGCGTTTTTGAATGGTTGGAGTGAGTGTTAGGAATGAATGATTGAAGCGCTAAAGGAATGAATTTGAATGGTTTTGATCGGAATCATTTTCAAATTCATGATGTAATTAACTGTTTGAGGATCAGAAAATTACATTTTTGTTTGAAATACAATGGTGATTTACAAAATTGAAAAAAAAGAAGATCGTGGAAATCTGGAATACGGTTTCTTTTCAAAAATCTTTTACAAATACTCTTTTTTTTTCAAGAAAGACCTATTTCTTTACGAATGGGTCGGCCGGGCGATATCGTTTACAGCAAATTAAATCATTGGATTGTAAATAGTGTAGATAAACTCTATCGGTTCAGACCTTCTGTAGGGTTCATGAGAATTTCCCACAGATTATTGATAGCCTGCTTGATGTGAAAAGGTTGTAAGAACATTTATTTTTTGAAATGTTATACAGTATTGTTCTGAAATTTTGATTTTTTTATATATCGTTTTAAATCTTTTCCTACAAAGTTTCTTGTTTTAACGCCCTTGTGATTTTATAACTGTAAACGAAACAATGTTGAAAAAAGAAGAAATTTCTCACGCAATATCTTCTCTTTCCAAAATATTTTCTTCCGTGTCAAAATGTATGGATTTAAAGAAAGCTAAATTTTTTTTAAAGTAAAGTGCAAAAGGGGTGGGGGTGAGACAAGAAAAGGACTAAGGGAAACCCTCAGTTTGCTCGAAGTTGGTTAACCTTATCATTTTTTTTTACGTTTAAAGTGTTACATTTTTGTTATAATTTAGAAGAATTGTTTCGCGGAAATCTAGTGTATTTCCTCGCTATAAAGGGAGATTTTTTAAAACTTGTATTAACGTAAAATCTTCATCTGCAACTTTTTTCAGTTTGTGTTAGTCTAAAATTGTGTCGTCTGTTATTTGGTTTTAGAGGAAAAATGGTGATATGTACAGTTAAAAACATTGAAAAAAAATAAATAAATAAAAAACACGCTGTGAATTTAATAGAAAACATTTCTAAATCGTTTAGATCGATCAATAATTAAATCTTATCGATCAAATTATTCTACGATTATTATTGGCTGGTGTGGATTTTAAAGTGGCTGATTGGTCCACGAAGACGCAAAAACAGAACAGAACGAATATTTTATTAAAGGGAGGTAATACATATCGCTGATTTTGTTCATCCCGAACAAAATTAGCGATACTGAATTACCTCCCTTTACATTCACTTAAAACTCGCTCCACACACTGATTCAATTTCATTCCAAAATCATTCACCTCGTCAATTTCACGATGTTGTTAGCTGTACGTTAGAAAATTCTAGATCAAGAAGACCGGATGAGATCTAGACAAGTTTTTTGGTTGAATGAAATTCATTGCATACTTATAAATACTAATTATCCATGGATCCTTAATCAATTCTCATCCTTGTAATAACTTACACTTGTAATCTTGATTTAACACTGATGAAATGCGTTAAACAGATATCACATCTTATACAATGTAAGCCTTGAATCTATCCATCAGTAGATTGGTTTTACAGAGAAATCTTGTGGTATTCAAGCATATAGTCATTGTAAAGCTCTAATCGACTGAAAACCATGAGGTTAGAACTACTGAAATCCTTTCGTTCAGGTAATTTTGGGCAAAGTAGGCTATTCCAGTGTAATCCCAAAAGACAGAATTAGATTTCATCATCTTTTACTCTCTCTAAAAAAAATCGCCTTTTTATCTCTCTCAAAAACATCGCCTTATCAAGAAATTTGTTTTAAAAGAGAGTCTTTTGAACATGACCACATTATGATTTGATCGCTCAGTAGAGGTGGTCGCTTGAAAAAAAAATAAAGGAGTTAACATTTTAGACCCGTCAGGCGACAATGGACTATCTTTGTTTTGCGTAAACTGAAAACCCTAGACCGACTGCGCCTGTATCAGATCTTTAAAGAACTTAAGTACATGCGTGCTTTAATTCGGAAGATGTATTCTTATTTAGTCTTAAGGTATAGGAACCGTAATAGTTCCGAAATATTTCGGAACTCATCATCTTCATCATATTCCAAATAGCATTTTAAGAATTATAAACGGATAGAAAAAAGCGAACTTCACAAAGTTCTCTACTGCTTTTCAATTATCCTTTACAAAAAAGGAAGCATCTACAGTTAACAACTTCATGAAATTGTCAAAGTGGCTGATTTTTGAATGAATTAGAAATGGCATTGAATGAGTGTGATTAGTGATTTTTGAGTGAAAAGGGATGGTATTCAATATCGCTAATTTCGTCAATAATGGACGAAATAAGCGATATATATTACCTCCCTTTTAAAAAAAGCTACATACTTTCCGACTTGTGTGTTTTCACGTACCAATCTGATGCATTACGATCCACAGTAGCCGAAAATATCTTGGAATAATTTGATCATTTTCAATTAAATGTTGATTGTTTTGAACGATATCGAATTATTTTACGATTTCAGAGCGTTTGTGAGTGATTTGAGTGAGGTTTTTGAATGAATGAATGAATGAATAGAGTGATAAGTGAGAGATTTCGAATGGTTTTGATCCAGATGAATGTCAATTTTATGATATTACGAACTGTAATAAAATTTAAGACTCTAAAAATTATCATTTAAGTTGTTAATGGGTTTTTTTTGAAGTTCTGGATTGATTAAAACAGGAAGTGGTTACAAAAAATAGTTGAAACTAGGTGTAATTAATAGGTCTTTCCTGAGTGGTAGAAAATGTGTTTTAAAAAAAGGAGGAATCGATTGTTGCAAGCAATCTCTCATTGTTCCACACTATACATTCACGTATTAAATCACAGGAACATAAAATTCATGGACTGTACAGGAGAGTAAAGTCCAACGATTTTCGAATTGTTATGGAATGAAATCGAATAATGAGTGTTATAAGCGCGTTTTCGTGATCTTTAAGGGAGGTAATACAGATCAAATCATTTGAGAATAATTTCGAATGAAATTGAAAGTTTTTGATACGCGAGTTTCGACATATTTAATGGGAGATAATACAAGATCAATTAATTACGAAAGAAGCATTTTTTCTTTTTCCTCCATTAAAAACTACTGAGAAATCAGACGTTTAAAAATTCACATCATCCAATTAAATTGTATAACAATTTGATTTGTTTGAATGAAATAGTGGTCGTTTGAAACGATTTCAAATCGTTTTAAAACTTTCAAGGCGTTTCTGAGCGATTAGAGAGTGTGAATGAGTTTGAATGATTTCAACGGGTCGCTTATAGAACAATTTAAAATGCTTCTGGATGGAGTAAAATATCGATTTCATAATGTCATTAATTGTAAGATATCCTAATGGAATATCCCCACTCTGATTTAAATTTTACAGGGGTTTTATAAGCGAAGGGTAAGATAAATTCAACAATTTTATCGAACCATCAGTAAGCCGGGGCAACTAGGTGCAAATAGTTTCATAAAATCAACGAAGGAGATGAAATTTACCTTTTTAATGAAATAAAGTACTTTTCAAATTAAAAACCTTACAAGATTTGCTTTGAAAACTGCCCTGTGTTCAAGAATATAAAACTCTGCAATTGCTCGAAATGATACAACCATTTACAGGTTGGGCAAGCCGCCGTCATGGCGCAGTTGGTAGCACGTCGGTGTTCGATTTCCGACGGCGGTACACTACAAATAGTTTATTGCATTCAACAAATATACGAGGGTTGTTCAAAAATTAACCGGATTTTGACTCGTTAAGTTTTATTTTTGAAGCAATCAAACTAAATTTGGTATCATTTGCTGTCGGAATTCAATCTTCATATGGTTATGTCAAATTGATATAGTTATCGAACATAATCTGCCATATAAAATGCAATGGAAACGAGTACCCGGCGCAGCAGATATAATAATTCATATATTTGGTCTTCGATTGTAAATATTCTTTCATTTCTAACTGTTGAAAAACTTGAAAATTAATTGAGTTGCTGGAGAAAGTATTATAAATGCCTTGCCTTAATTTGAAGTAATTTGAACGTAGAATTTTTCGACAAGGTTCGTTTAAAATGTGGTGGGGTTAGTGTATCGGATCGTTCTAGACGACGTCAACAGAATGCTCGAAATTTTGATCTTAAATTATTATATTCGAAATCTACAAAAATACCGAAAGACATAAACCAAATACTTGTCACGATGAAAGGGAATGGTTCGTTCTTCAAAATGCTTTATTTCATCGATGAAGACGCTTCCCTGTCCTGTGAGAAAAGAGGAAGAATGGACAGAAAGAAACCTATCAAACCTATTTTGCACCATTCAATTTTACCTTTATACAAACCATAAAAGCACAGCTTAATTACAGGAACACTTAATTCACCCTTCTTCCATAAAAAACGATCTGTGACAAGCCAAATTGCACAACATCAAATGTCTCAATTCTTGACAACGTCGCTAGCGTCATGTATTGTGCGTCGCCACCTAATACCCATGTATTTTTGTTTGCGTGTTATAATAATAATAATAATAATAATAATAATAACTTTATTTAGCGAAGGTAGCTTATTAAGAAAACATAGTACATAAAACAATAGTACAGTGATTTACTTATTTTCAATAAGGCCTTCGGTTAACCGTGAAATTCAAGAAAAAGTCATTCTTACATTAATCACACACACAAGCAGATGTACACCGACACGCGCACGCACACACACACGCACTCGAGCACGCACACACACACACACACACACACACACACACACACACACACACACACACACACACACACACACACACACACACACACACACACTCACAAACACACACACAGACGAAAATTACACACATGTACACACTCATACACAGGAATTTGGACACACACGCTGATTAAAAAAAAAAAAAAAAAAAAAAAAAAAAAAAAATTATAAAAGAAATAATCCAGTGGTTGTTTTGTAGCAATATTAAGAAAAGTCATTCACAGTAATCAAATAGCTTTTTAGGCTTTTTTTGAATCTAGCTATGTTAGTAATGGATCTAATGCTTAACGGAATTGAATTCCAGTATTTCATACCACACACAGAAAATGATTTTTTGATATACTCGGTTTTTGAAATATACTTATGAGTAATTTCATTATTTGTTTCGGATCTTAGTGTGTAAAACCGGTTCCTGCTTAGATTGAAAAGATTCGACATGTATGATGGAGTTAATCCATTAATAGTTTTATAGACCATCAAAACGGTGAAGTATACACAACGAGTCTTGAAAGTTAGCCATTTTAGAGAGACTAAGTTATCTTTGGAACGAGACCTTGTTGGCTTATTGAGAATCAATCGTGCTGCTCTTTTTTGGACTTTTGTTAATCTATTTATAAAAGAAGAATTGCATTGACTCCATGTTATACAACCGTAATCAAAATATGGTGTTATATACGAATTATAAAAACTCTGCTGCATTTCCGGTGTCAAAAAATATTTTATTCGTTTGAGTAAATGTATTTTAGATGACAATTTCGCACAGGTATTTTCCACATGAGTTTTCCAAGACAGTGTTTTATCTATATACACTCCTAACAATTTTTGCGTTGGAACATTTTCTATTACACTATCGGATGTATGTAAATTGAGATTTTGAGTGTTTCTAAGTCTATTATTACTCCCTATCAGCATACAGGTTGTCTTTTGTGGATTCAGAACCATGTTATTTTTTACACACCATTTCTCCACTTTTAAAAGATCATTTTGTAAAACTTCGTTGATTTGTTTGATACAAGAACTAGACTCGTGTAAAGTTGCGTCATCGGCATACATATCGAGTCTTGAAGACACATTAATTGGCAAGTCATTCACGTAAAGCAAAAACAAGATAGGGCCGAGAATAGATCCCTGAGGGACCCCAGATAAAACTAGTCTTGCATCAGACGCGACCGTTCCATGTTTGACAACTTGGAATCTACTTTTTAAATATGAATTGAATAGCCTGCAAGAATTTTCCGAGAAGTGATACAATTTCAACTTGTGCAAAAGTATTTCATGATCAACGAGATCGAACGCTTTTCTAAAATCAAGAAAAACAGATCCAATTACATTTCCTTTATCAATGTCAGTTAACCACGTATCTATCAAGTGGATAAGGGCTGTTTGGCATGAATGGTTTGCTCTGAAGCCTGACTGCCGTGAATATAATATATTTGTTTTCTCTATAAAATTATTAAGTTGGTTAGCAATATGTCTTTCAAATATTTTTGACATGGTTGGTAGTATTGAAATCGGTCTGTAATTATTAGGGTCCTCTTTATCACCGCCTTTAAAAATAGGTGTCACATTAGCTTTTTTGAAATCTGTAGGAAATATGCCATTTGAAATACATTTATTTAAAATACAGGATATTGGTGTTGAAATGAAGTCTTTACATAATTTCAATATGTTAGCACCGATATTGTCGCAACCAGATGATTTTTTAGAGTCTAAATTTTCAATAATATGTTTAACCTCTAATGGTGATATGAATCCTATATCGAAATACATATCCAAAAGTTTTTCGTTTAAATAAGATTCTAAGGTTTTGAAGTTTGAAATGTCTAATGGACTTCTATCAATTATGTTTGAAATATTGGAAAAATGTTTATTCAGCTCATTAACGATTGACTCTGTACCCTCTACCAAAATGTCATTTACACGTAAACATGACGGTACTTTTTGAATAGGAGCAGTATTATCCGAAATAGTTCTCAAGTTTTGCCATAAGATTTTTTGGTCAGTCCGATTCTTAACAGCATTGTTAAAGAATTCTCGTTTACTTTTTCTTATTATCGAGTTTACTTTATTTCGCCAGATTTTATACATTTTCCAGTTGTTTGTGCGTTTAAATTTATCCCTTACATCTATAGCATTTTTAATTTCATTATTATACCAATCTGGTTGTTTTGGTCGCTTAACTCGCTTTTCTTTAGTTGGTATGTGTTTATTAAGAAGGGTATTCAGGCGATCATAAAAGTACTCCAGTGCGTGATTTGGATCAACGATTATTTCTAGCACATCAAAATTGATGCACGACAGATCGTGTAAAAAGGGGTCAATTTCTAACCTTGAAAAACATCTGTAATTTATTGTTTGATTGGCTTTTGTATTTTTGAATAAATGATTACATTTAAATGTAAATCCGATTGGATAATGATCACTTATACCTATTTTAGGAATAATCGTTTCGGAGATAAATTGGGGACATGTACTGTATATATGATCAATTATGCTTTCTGAATTCTTCGTTTTCCTTGTTGGAGTTTTGATATGTTGATGAAGACCTAAGTCATTTACTAATTTCGACCATTTTGAATTATTATATGTACCACTTGATGAAATATTTATGTTAAAGTCTCCTGCAATGATGAAATCCAGGTTACTGTTTTCTGCGTTGTTTAATTGATTTTCATACATGTCAATCCAATTTTGACCGCTACTTGGTGGTCTATATATGAAACTTAATAAAATGGGTTTACTATGTGACAACTTTATTTCAATCCAAATACATTCAATATCGCCGGATTCTAAGTCCGATCTTCTTCTATATTGTACTTCATTTGATATGTATACTATTAATCCTCCACCAAGTTTACCTTTTCTGTCTTTTCTTTCAATTTTGAAGCCATTGATATTTATTCGCGAATCTTCAACATTACTATTTAGAAATGTTTCTGCGAAACAAAAGATATTGAGCAATTCAGACCCGTTTAAAATTAATTTAATTTCATCAATTTTAGGGAGTAAATGTTGAATATTCAAATAAGCTACATGCAAACCTTTCTGCTTAAAATCGAAAAGTTGGATACTTTCCATATTAATGTTAATAAGATCGGTACCATTGCTTTCTTTTTTAGCATTAGAATTTGAAGATTTGATGTGATGTGATGACTTTTCTTAATAGTTGAATTTTTACTTTGATTTGAAGATACGTCTTCTTCAATACACATTGAATGAGCATTGCAAGAAGAAGTACTTGTACATTGAATAGGTTTAGTAATATTACTAGCATGAGTAATTATCGTTGATAATTCTGTAGAAGTCACTGTAGAATTACACTGACAATTAATTAGATAGTCATTACAAGTGATACATAAATCTGAGAGTACGTCAAATCTGTTGCCACAAATCAAAGAGTCATGTATGTCCGACCTGTCCTACCATGTTTTGTCCCAACATTCATATGAGTAATGGTTCGACGTAAATGAATATACGTCGTTCAACTGCTTCAGGCTTTGGCAAGTTTGATCATATAATGTGTCCCGTTAAAAAGAGTATACCTTTTTCACAAAGTGATAAATCAGTGATAATAAATTGACCTAATCCGGATAATAATTGAACATCCCGCGTATTTCCGACGGCGGTACACACCCTGTCCGAATATACAGGGTGTTTCATAATAACTGTTCTTATTCTAAGCTATTATTGTTGTGACATTTACTAATCAGATAACTTGTGTAGGTAATCATCTTTTTCGCAGACAGAGTAAAATTTCAAATGATATATGATATGTTGTAGTACCCATGATGGTGTCTATCCTGTATGACGTCAATCTTTTTCGAGATTTTCAACATAACGTCAATTTTAAGCAAACCTGACGTCAGGTATTAACTAAAATTATCAATTCAAATTGTCTTCTGTTAAAATGGGCTGTCCATTTCTCTGTCTTGATCTTACTCTTTAATTCTTCTACATTTGGTCGTCAATGACTGTAAACCATATCATTCTTAAAAGTTACCCCCTGAATAATAAGGTCAAATAGGTTCGGATCAGACGAGTGTGCTGACATTTCTAATAAGTCTTGAAAAAGATTAAATTTCTCAAGATTGTTAGCCATACTAAAATTGTTACAGCGATGTGTGAAGAAATTCTACCTTGCTGAAACTCTGTACAAATTTTGTGATAGTGATCTCACAAATAAACCAGACACTTATAGTACAAACGGTGTTTTATCTAAACACGTTTGCTTATGCGCAATACTTTTATAGTCTTAAGACTGTTAAGGCACGTCTGTCACAATTGCGTGATATAAGTCTTCTTTGTGGTATATAAGAATTTTTGGTATACAGCCATTCACCAGCGAATACACAGGAAATTAAGTGGGTCACCAGGAGAGAGAGAGAGAGAGAGAAATAACAATTTATTTGCCAAGAGACCTGGTGAGTGATATTGATAATTCAAGATATGGACATGACGTCGTTAAAGCCTTCATTGACGTCATGATGAAAATCCCATAAAAAGATTGACGTCAAACTAGATTGATACCATCATGGGCACTACAACAAATCATATATCATTAAAAATGTTATTCTGTCCGTGAAACGGATGGATAATTACATAAATTATCTCATTACTTATATCAAAACCATAATGGCTTAGAATAAGGACAGATATTATGAAACATCCTGTATGTCGCCCGTCAATGGATTGACAATCGTATACCTATGTAGGATAGTAGCTGGAGGCTAGGAAAGGATGTAACTGTAGAAATACCGGGAATCTATTGTTCGATGATCCAGTCGCCGCGATATGACTGAAAGATTGTTTTAAGCGACGCAAAACTCCATTCAAACAAACTACACGCTCGACGGGTATTAGTCGAAAATGCAGAACATCAAAGTATGGGGGATTTTCAAAATGAAGAGACAACAATATTGTTCTCTGGTTATATGCATAGTTTTAATATTGAGCCTATGTGTGACTCTTCCAACGATTTTAAATGTTTCTGAGGTGCAAACATTGAGAAGTGTATACAGCCATAAACTGTAAATATAAAGTTACCTGATAGTCTCCAGACACATTGAGACCTTATCTATATACCAGTGCATAGCGAAGACTCTGGTCAGACTGTGCAGATGCACAGGCTGGTCAGAGTCTTTGATTTGTGAACTTTTGAAATTGTTGAAAATCTCACTCATAGGCTCATTTTTAAGTCATATCAAAGGTCAAGGTCACTCTTTAAGGTTAACTTTTTCGTCCATAATTTCAAAAGTTTACGCCGACTGGCGAGTAACATTCCCTTACATCAGCATCCTTAAATTCGTTTCTTTTAGCAAGTATAGTAAGTAACATCGCGAAATCGACAATCACCTTTAATCAAAACCATTCTAAATAGCCTGCTCGGCAATCCAATTTATACATTCAAAACACTCACTCAATTCATTCAAAAACGAACCCAAAGCGTTTTAAAACCATTCGAAAGCGTTTGAAACGATCACTATTTCATTCAAATCGATCAAAAAATCCCTCAAAAAAGCCTTCTGTTTAGGATGACAAAACGGTGCGAACTGTTTGCGAATTATACCCGCTTTGCACGTGGACTGGCATGCAAAGCAGGGTTTAATTCGCGAACAGTTGGAACCTTTTTGTTATCCTGAACGCAGGGCTATTTATCATTTTTTCCTTTGTTTATTTTGAAATATCAGTTAACCATTTCATTTTGAATTTGTTAAACAACTATGAAATCGAGATACGTGTCCGGTAATTGTAAATGTCCATTGTGGTAGGCTACATAGGGCATTATTAACATGTCTTCTGTGGTACAGTCAGAGACATGTTGACTGATTTTGGGATGGTTTTTAAATGTTGTTTAATGAGTGTGCGGAGCGAGTTTGGAATTAAATTCAAGGGACGTAATACAATGCCGCTTTATTTGTCCAAGCTGGACGAAGTTATCGATATTTTATTACCTCCCCCAATTAGCTACCTAATTTTCTATAATTTTCTTTTCGACCGCTTCCGAAACATCAACAGCCACTTAAATACCAGATGCCCTGTAGCGCTCCATTGGCTTTCAAATATCTATCAATTAGAAACACAGTCAGATATGGATGTTCCTTTCAAGATTGAATATAAATATAGGCTGTAATATTCTATCAACGTACCACAACCCCTCGGTCAATTGTTATTTTCATGAAATACTTATTATCCATGATTAATGCCCTGGCAGGGCGGGGCCTAAGTAACGGTTAATTGCATTTAAGGTTAAGGTAAATCACCTTTCATTTTAAGCAACTTACTTCTACTGAGTCGACACAAATATTTCGAATCCTAAAATCGTGAATTGGTAGCCAAATCCTTGTAACTTCAGCTTCATCAAGCTGAAGTTACGAGGCTTTGGTAACCAAACGATGAAATGCGTTCACTCTCTCTAAGCACGTGAATCCTCTAGGTTAATCACAGTTATTTGCATGCGGAACCCAAAGTTTTGAAAAGTAAACTCGACAAATTACGTCACGGTTAAGCCCCGCCCTGCCAGTTCATTAATAACGCTGAATACACACTCGAATAAACATATTTATTATTGATCTACAATGACCTGGCACTCATTACATATTCCTTTTGACCCCTATTGATAGTCGGTAAATGTTTCTTAATATAGACTTTTACTCGCGAAGTTAAGATGTAAAAAAATGAATCACTACTCATTGTGTATATGGAAATTTAGCGGCTGTGGTAAGGATGTTTTCCCACAACCCTGAGGTCACGGGTTCAAGCCGTGCACTTACCAGAAATATTTCTATTCCTTTTTTAGGGTAAAACTTTTTAACTACCTATTTTGATACTTTTGATATTTTGAACAGTGTTGCATAAGGCTTCTAGTATTCGGAACAAATATCTTTCCGCCAGCCTCAATTCGATTTAAAATTTGATAATTGCAAAGTCTTGGTCTTAAAACACTGAAAAAAGTTATAAATTTTGAAATGTATCTGGATCAATATTAAAGAGATGAAGAGGCACTTTTAAAAAAATTTGTGACGGTATGAAATTAAAAAAATATACAGAATTTGAACACATTACTCGAATTCCTGATTAAGTATGATTTTGTTATTAACATAAAAAACTCGTTTCTCTTCATATCTCACAAATAATTAACACGAAGCGAATGAGATTTTTATTGTGACTACTTTTTAGTGCAGGCTTACTAAATACTGATTTTTTTCATTGAGGTATGAAACAAATAGATTGGTTCACTCGATCAGAATACAATAGTCTTGGTTGGTACAAACTACAAAAAATGAATGATACAAGAATAAAAAATATTAATCGTAACTGACAAAAAACTAACTACTAAATAATAATAAGAAATGTAATTTGAAAAAAAAAAAACGAAAAAAAAAAAGCAACGTTGGTGATAATCACAAGGATTAAAATATGTATCAGGAATTGAACTCGATCCGACATTCGACAACATCTCGTTGTTCGGGAAGTCGCCTGTAACCACTGTACTATAGCCTGGTTAGTTTGACTCGAATTTGACCTCTGTGAAAAAAAGGTCAAATAACAATTACCGTCATATATTTTCAATTAACAAAATATGTAATATATTCAATATTGTTTGTAATTCATTACTATGAAAGCACGTGCAAAGCCGAGTAGGAATAATCATATTTTTATTCATCTAAATAGCAGGGGTCAGATTCAAGTCAATAAAACCGCACTATACCACGACTCTTTAATGTAAATGTGAAATAATATAACTTAAACTGTGAAATGAAATTGAGTTACGCTGCGGGAATACTCGAGTACTGACGGAAGTTAATGAGTGCCAGGTCATTTTAGATAAATAATACAATACGCTTATATCGAATGATGACATCCCCACTAGTCAACACAAATGGTCATCAATCTATACCCAATCGAATATAGATTGGAAACATGTGTACAGTAATATTAATAACATAACTAAGAATACCTACTTATAGTGGTTACAAACGCGAATAAACCATAGAATATTACCAACAAATAAACTTTTATTTAAAATGAATATAAAACCAAATTCTGAGTGTTCTTTCTGTGGTATAGAGGAAGAATCACGTATTCACTTATTTTTTGATTGCAACAATATAAAACCAATACTTGATTTTTTAATACAAAAAATAAACTTTTATTACCCTGCTTTCACCTTAAATAGTGAGAATTTACTACTCGGTTATAAAAATGATGATATTTAATATTCTCTTTCTTAACTTTAAACGTCACATTTTCACATGTAAAATTAAACATGTAATAATTAATTAATTAATTAATCGTTTTCGTTAGAACTATTATCTAAAGATATGGGTTAAAATTACCAAGTTTCGCGTCTTGAAAGGGACATAACTGGAACATAAACATCGTTAAAGCGCTAGCTTTAATAATTTCCCATGAGTTGAATTTTACTTTCAGACAGTGTTGGGAACTTTCACGATATATAATATCTCGTCAGTGTGACAGATTTCAATCCTGTCCTACGTTCAGAATGACAAAACAGTTCAAACTGTTTGGAAATTTATCTGGCTATGCACGTGCACTTGCTTGCATTACGGTTTACGGAGAAAAGTATGCACGCATCATCATTGACGACCAAAATCTCGTATCTACAGCTTGAATAAAAGTTTTGATACGACATATCGGTCACCCACCAAGGATATGAAAATTTGTGACATTCTTTTATCCCTGTTTCTTTTATTGGTCATTTTCTGGCTTTCCAGAGAGGAAGGTAGCATGGGGCGGATATGAAAACCAGCCAAGCGTCCAGGATATAATCAAAGCGCTAAAAGCGCTGAAGGCCTGGTTTATAAAGAGGCAAGGTGACATTTGAAGGCACGCACTTAAAATTTTGAATCTTTTTAGCAAGGCGTTTTAGGCGAGGGAAACCAAGGGTTCCATCTACACGTGTACCTATAAGGATCGTAAGCCGCATACCGAAATCACTTCAAACAAAAAAAATGTCGAATGGTATGGGCACCATATAGCGCTGAGTCCACCAAAAACAACTAATTCCTAGGGTATAGATTGATATGCCCGATACCGCTTTGTTGACAGGCGCAACTGACGTTTTTAGCTCACCTGAGCACGAAGTGCTCAAGGTGAGTTATTGTGATCGTACAATGTCCGTCGTCAGACGTGCGTCGTCCACGATTTCTTTAAACATCTTCCCCTCCTAAATCGGTGGCCAATCTTGATGAAACTTTGCAGGGATGTTCTTTGGGTCAAGCTCTACCAAAGTTGTTCAAATAAATGAAATCCACCCTTAACTTTTCCTTTACCCTTAACAAAAAGGGTGAAATAGGAAAATCTTCAAAAATCTTCTTCTCTGAAACAAGAAGGCAGACGGCTTTCATATTTGGTATGTAGCAACTTTGTTCATATCAAGACCATTTGGTCATATTTGGGCTCCAGCCGGGCACAACCCTTTCTGCAAAGAATCAAAGAGCGAAAATCTTTAAAAATCTTCTTCTCTGAAACCAGATGGCAGACAGCTTTCATATTTGTAATGTAGCATCATCTAGTGGGCCTCTACCAACTTTGTTCATATCGAGACCCTGTGGTCATATTTGGGCTTCACCCTTTTAGCTCATCTGAGCACAAAGGGTAAAAATAGAAAAGCAGATTTAATACAATATGTGGGTAAATTAGTAAAATTTGTAGTAGAAAGAGTAGATAATATTAGGGAGAAAGGAGAAAGTGTTAGTTAGCAGCATTTTCTTCTTTTCCCTATTAGCAACGTCATCCGTCAAGATCAAATGTAAAAGCTGTGTATCTTTAACTCAGCAGTGATTTTGGCAGTGATAAGTAAGAAAATATCTGGTATACATGATAAGGACAAGGTGAATAATCAGGGTAATAGTCAAGAAAATTGACCTCGTGTTTTGTTTCGTCTATAAAGTTCCCTTGCCTTCAGTACTATCAGTACTTTGATTTTATCATAGACTGGTAAACCTGTCCCAATCTACGCTACCCTCCGATACTAGATTGAGACAGGCTCACCAGGCAAATTTTATCTCAGCGTAGCGATATGCAAGCGCTGCGTTGAACACACAAAGCACTTCGTATCGCACAAAAGTTGATGGCGTATACTAGTCCTATTTTTTGGCGCGCATGAGCACATTAAAGCTACAGTACACATGTTGTTCTGTTTTTGATTCGATTATCTTTTCCCTAGACGATTTCCACGATACTAGGATACAGGGTTGTTTCCTATGGCCTGCTAAACCAGGCCAAAAACGGTGCAAACTGTTTCAAAAAATCTTTTAGGACTTTCATACATTTAATTAAAGTCATAGTAACACTTTTAATGTCGTAGAGGACCTAGTGGCCATTAATACGGATGAAAACCAATACAGTCTAGCCGCAATGAAAATCTACACAAACCGACAAAATGACATACCCGTGAAGAACCGGCACCAAGTGGCCTGACTGCCAACCCACATGGGGCCAACTTACTTCTGGTCAGACCCCACCGTATTTTTGGCCTTCTTTGTTCTATATAAAGTTGTACTCCTTTCCTGTGCTGTGGTAGGTTCCACAGTAAGATTTGACATTTGATTTTTTTAGCCCTTCATCTTTATTCAATGTCCAATCTTTGAGTGAAAAAACAGATCTAGGTAAAATCCTCTTCAACTTTCGGGCTACCCAAGCTTAAGTAGAGGTACCGTTTTTTTCCACTTATGAAGAGGACTGTTACTTTTGGTACAACCCCCATCCATTATCCGTCCTTTCACAAAGGAAATCGTACAAATCAAGCGTCAAATCAAAGAAGTGATGCAAAACTAGGTGAAAATGACAAAAATACCGACACGGGTTAATATCTTACACTCAAAAATAACGTTTTAATGTCCCACAACTTTTTCTAAAGGATCTATAACCTGAAATTATTGACATGATTCGACCTTTATGCAACGAATTAATTAACCAATGAATACAATTACCATCGAGGAATAACGGTGGTTACGGAAAGCTTCGTCTTAACCCGGAGGACTATGTTTTCATACAATTATAAAATCTTAGCTACAATTTCTAACGGTTCCGTGGTCGAGAGGAGTAGGTCGCAGTCATAAGAAGTATACTTTTGGCGGTTCAAATCAGAACAAAGTCATTTTTTTCTTTTTTTTCCCCTTTTTTTTTGTTGCTTTTAAAATATCACAAAAAACAAGCACGACTTTGTTGTGTTTTCTGACGACATATTTACCATAAATTGTCTTCAATTCACTAGTTGGTCGAAATTTAAACGAGCAAATTGAGAAGTGTTAATCAGTCTACAAATTTTTAAAAGCAGCTTGTAGAACCCTTTTTGATATATTTGAGAGAACACACGGATTCTGAATTCTAAAGCATGCAAAAGATCTTATTTGATTTTGTCTGAGAGATACATGTAGACATATTTGAAATCTAAAAGAAATAATAATTAGAAATGAAAAAAAAACAATTACATGTAATGGGTATAGTCCGTTTGACTTCTATATGGACCAAACTTTTCATCCATTACATAAAATTGCGTTTGAAGGAAGGATTTATATGTGGTTAAATATTAATTTCAGCTTTATACCATTCTAAAAAATATTTTTTGAAAACAAAATGATTTCAATATAATTATTTTGTCTATCTAATTAATGTTAATATTTTCGCATTTTCCGCTCTTAAACACGAGGGGTGATGGAGGCTGTTTAGTAGTAAGAAATCGTAAACATATATAGTAAAAACACGTGGTTTTATACTAAACTTTTGACAATAAATGTCCATTATTCCTTATTTGGACATGCAAATTAGCATATCGACGGCCATGTCATCTTAAACTTAAATAGCACGTGATTTTTACCGCTATTACTCGCCTTCTCATCAACTTTTCCTCGCGAAATTCCCAACTACTTCGTTTAATAATGCTTTTTGATTGGTCTTAACATGTAAATGTAGGGTTCATTTCAGAATAAATAAAAGAAATAACCAATTATCTGGTCAAACGGTTTCTGAAGAAAGAGAGAAAATACTCAGATTTGATATCCAACGGTAGCAAAAATCTTTGACAAACTTAATAATATTAAAATACTCGATTTTATACTAAAACAATTCACTTAAAATCTGACACTTTTGACTCGGCCCCTATGCAAATCAGTACTACTTTTGGTTATACAATTCGCTGTTCCGTTTAGTACAGTCACAAGTAGGTATGAAAGGCTGGAAGTTAACATTTAGACGGACGGACAAAATCATTATTTTACATTCAAAAATTCTGAAAAACAAAATTCGTCATGATATTAGCTGGAAAATATGATATGTCAAGAAAAATATGCGTTTAATCAATTAATTTCTGAGTTTTTCGGCGAAATGTTGGTCCATATGGAAATCAAACGGACTATAAGACATATATTATTATTATTATTATTATTATTATTCATTTTTTTTTTTTTGAAAATTAGAAATAAGATTTATCGAAGCTCGAACCAGGGATCTTATATTCTGCAGTTCGTCGACCTTACAATTATATCTAGAAGAACCTTCTACCTACGGTGGCGCAAAATAAACATATCATAACATAAATCATCATGATCGACTCCCGAGATAATACGAATACGATTGTGTAAAGTTGGAATAAATAAAGTAAGTTATACCTTGACCATACAATGACCGTAAATTCCAGTGAGGTCATTCCTAAATTTAAGAGCTTTTCTTTCTCCTCGAAGAATGCTAGGGGTGTTGCAAGATAGAATAAACCCAGCAAGAAATTATATTTTCATTTGTCACTGAAAAGGGGCCCTTTTAGGACATAGCCTGTTTTGAGAATAAAAGCCAGAATTCAAGTTGGTGTTAAATGTGGCACACCTTGTTCACTAAAACCCTTATTTCGCATTAAGTTACAACTTTGCAAAATATATTTAACTAAATTTGCCGATAACGCAGCGGAAAGGGAGATAAATCTTGTAAGTTGTTGCTATTTTGACCGAAAAATCTACAATATCAGTCTTTTTAGGCCTACCACTACCACAAAATCATTTAAACGTGGATCCGATTAACATTTTCTGTAATTAAAAGTCTCATAGCATTACGAAAAAAAAGATGTTCTTAAACTCAAGAAATAACTTCTTTGGGTATTCAAACGGTATACTGGAGTTTACAAGAATTAAAATGTGGTGCACGTGGATTAAAGGGTAAACTTTCAATATCTGTATTGTTTTCTAATATTTTTCAAGTTTTATAGATCTTTTGGACAGATAGGGTATAAAAACGGAATAATTACAAGAGAAATAAGAAAAAAAATGCCCCAAAAAGACATGCCAAAATGGAAAAATGGGGTTGAAATTGTGTAATTTTTGGATCGAGCCCATCTATTTTCAATTCAAAAAAAAAAAAAAAAAAAAAACAGATTTGAATTTCGAAATTACGAAGAATGCCATTTTTTTTCTCGTGAATGTGTTGTAGTGTAACGGAATAAGTTGCATGAAAAATAGCACAAGAAAAGGGGACAAGAAAAAAACAGGATAACGATCATGGGCACCCACTTCCATGAATACTGGTTTTGAATGGGGTAGTAAAGCTAACATAAAGGGTCTCTTATGTCTTTTTATGCAATATTGAGAATTTTTTACACATACGAATATTAAGATATGTTGGCTGTAAATTTAAGTTAACAAATACCAGAGATTTCTCAATTGAGAAAAAAATAAATGATGAGAGAAAAAAGAACTTATTATGTGATAAGTTGCCCTTTTGGCTTAAATTCATTATTTGTCATTTTATTTTCAAAACATGAAAAAAGCCCTTTTAGAACTTTATTGGTTAAATATTTTTTAAGAAACATGTAGTAGAAATACTGTTTTTACCTATTTTCCCCTTTACAGTTAATTTTGAAAGAACTCATATGTTACAAGACTGCCTTTAAAGATATTCACGAGTTGCTGTGAGTATCCCTTAAAATTCATTAAGATTCTTACATCATTCTTTACGAAATGCGAAAAACAGCTTTTAAAAATATAATTGATGACCCGTCACGCGAAAAAATTAATATAGTTTAACTTGCTTAAAATAAATATTTGAAAAAGAAAATTGTATCCAGCAGTGGTCAACTAAAGGACAAAGAACAAACCATGTAGGAAGACTGAAGGGTCATCATTGATTCAAACAAGGTTCAGAAAGCGGAAGTTTCTATCCTGGTCAGCTTGCGCGAATCGCGCAGGCTGACCAGGATCGATATTTTTCGCACAATCCAGATGGTCCCTTTTCGCTTGACGGTTCACAAATGATAAAAAGGCTAATGTTTGATGGTTAAGACAGCTGCCACCCTCTTTGTTTACACTTGTTTGTTCTGAGTCTATAGATTTTTGTATAATTTACGACTGGTTTTTGTAAATAATAAATGCAAATATCAAACATAATGCAAACTTGATATCATCCTTTTTTGTGAAAAATGATAATAGCTTACTAGTATTTCGATAACGACGTTACTGCCCTTTGAATTAAATGCATAGTGTTTAATTTTTCACTATACATTGAAAAAAACAACAAGATCATATTTATTTCCTATGATCAGAAATTTTCAACATATTTGATCTTGATAAATTATAGACCTTGACAGATGACCTTGACCTTGGTACTAACAGAGAGGCCTTATCGCAAACAATACTCCTTCGAAACATGTAGGCTACATCCCTTGTCAATCAAAGGTTATGGCCAGTATTAGAGTGTTTTGGGGACAAACGGCTAACAAAAAGAAGGGCAAAAACGAAAATGAAAACCTCAATTCTATCGATGTGGGGTGGCATAAAAAAGTGAGGATTTTAACAAGATGATACAGTTTCCAAATAATTACCATAAATGCAATCAAACAAGAGCAAAGAACTTTTCGAACTCATAATTCCTATATCGTGCCTAGAAATACCAATGGTCGAGCACAAAGGACACACAAATACCGTCGAAGGGCCAAGTAATAGAGCAGACACTCACTATGTCGTGTATGTCCTATTCTTAGAAACATCCTGAGATTGACTGTCATCTAATTCCGAAGCATTCTAAAACGTACAATCAACGCTTCATTTGAAATGTTCACGCAAACCATAAAAAAACGCTTCAAAACCATTCGAGCCTGCCGCACAATAGCATTCGGAATATCTATCGGACTTTTCCGTAAACTGAAAAGTAGCCCGGACGTAAGTGTAGTAATTTTGGGACATTGTTTAGGTAATTTGGTTTCTGGTGGTACTTCGGTTAATACGCTTGAAGAAAAATACATCTTACTAATGCATTCTGAGCGTCTGTAGACATCTTGTGGACATATTATAATTTGATGACAAAACTCAGTAAAACACTTCGTTTTGTTATCAAATTATAAAAAGTCCAGTTTCAACCTTTCGTTGATTTTGTTTTTCGCAACGTCATCTTCAGTAATGTTTGTGACGTCATAAATATTAACTTGCGATATTGCGTGCTTTCATGCCTGCGCCCTTATTATTCCCGAGGTCTATTTTCGTAGAATCGCAATCACAATGCTCCATAATGACATTTAAATCGAAGGTTTCTTTTGAGCAGTAGATAATTTGAATACCTCCGCAGAGCCACTTTTCGTCGGCAATCTTGCAACATTATGATCCGGAACATCACTCGGTCATTTGCATAAACTGCAACAGACCTCTGATGTGTATAAGGCGGATTGGTATGTAACGAAATTGTGCATTTTGTTAGCCGGAAACAGTGTTAGAAGAGCTAGCGCGGAAATAACCAGCGTTATCTTTAGATTTATATTTTTACAGGAAATAGCGGCTGAAAAATCTTCATTTTTAGAAAGACGATTCTCAACGAATCATTATCAAAAATTAATATTTTTCAGCCTTTATTTAAGAATCTAAAGATATTTATTTAAGGATACGATGGTTCCACGTCAGTGACTTTAACGAGTAGCGTTGACTACGTCGAATGTTTTCACTCAAAGTTTCGAGGGCTAACGCCATTTTAACTGACGTCAACGTTTTTTCCAAGGTTTTCCAGTTATTTTTAAAAATATTCCGTGTATGTACCTCCGAGGTTGGTCGTTTGATTGTCCGAGTGGTGTTCCGAATTCATCATTATCTCACATTTCCAGTTCAAGTTCGTTTTCTATGGCGAACAACAGAGATAATATAGTCTTACACATGTTAGTCACCACCTCATCTAAACCTTTTCTGAGAGAGATTAACTCGCTTGATAACTTTTCAAATTTGGAATCGCTTATGACCAATATATCTCAGAGACAATCTAATGACAGACCCTTATTTGAGATTTTGTTAATTCACTCTCTTAAATGATGTCACCTTTGTCACATAGAGGGTTGCAGTGTTTTTTTTTTAATCCAATGAGTGGAAATATAACCTGTTATACCGGTTTTAAAGGAAATCGAGTAACTTTTTAATCGAGTCACAAACAATGGTTTTCTACTTTTAGGTGACGTCATTTAAAGAGTGATTTTACAGATGTGTAGAACAAGAATTTATAATATGACCTACGTCGCGAGAGTGAAATAACCCCGTTGAATATTTTTGATATTACACAGGTTTTAATAAACTTGTGAAATAACAACGCAAATAAGCTAAGAACGTGTCTAAAGCAACGTGATATTTTCATTGTGAAAATGATGCCATAATGCATTTTTCAAACGGCGTTATAAGTTTCGCGGAAAAACTAGTATCTTTAAATTTCTTGAATTTCCTCGCTTAATAGCAAATATCCAGGTCATATTATAAATAAAATCTCAAATTTGTGCTCATAAAATACCGAATTAATTAAAGTCGTCATCTTAAACTGATAAAAACTCGGCGTAGCCTCGTTTTTATCTGTTTATAGATGACTCGTTTAATCAATTTGGTATTCAATGACCACTCATTCAATATCCTCTATATTTCTGATGGTTGTTTGGTGAAAAAAGAAAGGATAGCTTCTTCGCATGTGCTCGCCTTAATACCGTCTAGCATAGAAAAACAATTCAAAAGAACAAGATGGCAGATACTTTACATATAAGCATTTATACTAAACCTAGCGTGTTGCAATCGACCCTTTTTAACAGGAAAATGATGATTTATGAGACTTCACCTAATATCAAATGTGCCCTTCAATATCTATTTGACGGGTAATTGATGTTGTTTATACAAATTACGCCCTCGGATTCTGCATATTTCTGGTATTTCAGCTGATCTCAGATTTCAGATTTTTCGGGTAACAGCGGGTATGGATAGGGGTTGCATGGAAAAATGATTCTGGTATTTTTACGATATATCTGTAGAGTTGGCTTATGCTATCTCATGTTAACCGCACAAGTGCTTGCATTATTTTTGAACATAGGTTTTCGGGGTTTTGCTAAAGAAGCCAATATGAAGATTTGTTCTCGGATGAAAGAATGTGTCGGCTATGGAAATAATCAAGGCCGATAGCCACTCCTGGAAATCGAACAAGGGGCTTCTTTATCAAGTAGCCGATGCTCTGCCTTTCGGCCACGGACACCACAACGAATCAAAGCACTGAAAGTACTGATGGTGGACGTTTCTGTTGGCATACTAGAGTTATTCCTCCATTTGTGGAGAAAAGAGAAGTTTTACATGTAAAATTACGATAAAAGGAAAACGACCTGACCGCATCTTGCTTCAGATATACGTTTCTCAACATATATCGTCGATCGTCAACAAAGTCCTGCAAGGTTTCGATAACTTTCGGAATTTATCCCGGTGTAGTTTAAACAGTGATTCTCCTATCCATTTGTTATAAAAGTAAAGAAATGACAATTAGATGATCTAGGTTATTATTCTTATTTTGTAATGCTAATCAGTTCTCCGTAATCTCATTATTAAAAATTATGGTGTTATCTGCTTAAACTAGAAAGCTATGAATGGCTTGGGTCGCTCCACAGGCTTGAAATTCTTGTAAAAGAAAAAGAAAAGTTTTGAATAGATTTTTAGATATTTTGGATTCTTCTGATGTTGAAAATGATTTCAGAGTTTCCACTTTATAACTTATAGAGAAAAGACCTCCGCTAATAAAAAAACAAACATATATTTCATCCAATGACAATAATTTTGGCTACATGCTAAAGGGTTCGCCCAAGGATCATACCAATGAAGTTTGATTGATATCCACCCATAGCATTCTGAGAAAATGATTTTCAAAGATTACACAAAATAACATATTGAGAAATTACCTCTGCCCATAATATACATATTTTTCATCCGATCACAGTATTTTTGGTAGACTCATATAGGGTTACTCAAAAAGATCATTCCGCTGAAATTTGGTTGAAAACCATCAGTTACATTCTGAGAAAATGATTTTCAAAGTTTCCACTAAATAACATATACAGAAATGACCTCCGCCCATTAAAATAATTATTTTTCATCCTATCACAATAATTTCTGGTAGCCTGATAAAGGATCACTAAAGTACCATTCGAGTGAAATTTGGTTGAAATCCATCAGTTACATTCTGAGAAAATGATTTTCAAAGTTTCGACTAAATAACATATAGAAAAATGACCTCCGCCAATAAAATACATATTTTTCAACCGATCACAATAATTTTTTATAGACTGATAAAAGGCCACTCAAGGATCATTCATGTAAAATTTAATTGGTATCCATCAATTAGAATCTGAGAAAACCCACTTTTAACCATATTTGGAAATAAGCCACGACCATTAAATCCATGTTTGTCATTGGATCTAAATTTCTTGAACAACTTTGAAAGAGGATCAACCTAGGATCATTCCTGTGAAGTTTGATTGAAATTCATCCAGAAGTTTCTGAGGAGAAGATTTTTAAAGAAAAAGTTTACGAACGGACGCAAGAACGGACAGGACAATAGCCCTAGTGGCCTTCGGCCAGTGGAGATAAAAATTCTATAAAAAGATATTAATTGATTGTTCCGCGATTTTCATTCTCAAAGAAAAGAAAGGTTAAGTGTTCATATAAACGCGTAAAAAATTGCAGGCACTCGTCTCGAGTTTGGCTTTCGTGTGTTGAAATGTAAAGTAAAACCCCTTTGCATAAACCTTTATCGCATGGCCTGAATGCTTTACTTTACCTGCTCAGACTGTATCCGTATTCATGTGTATACCGATATTTCCATTAATTTGCCTTTGTTTTATATACATTAGAAGTGCCAGGGGAAGTTTCCATTCCAGTAATTTCATTTCATGAGTGACCTCCCATTGACCATTGGGAAATAAGGGGCAAATTACTCACTCTGTTAGAAAAGTAGTTCTACGCAAGGAAAAAATTCACCCGATCTCAGAATTGAATATGATTTCACACTTAAAAGATGTCTTTGAGGTTGCAACAAGTTACGTAGACTCCTTGTTTCACTCCATTTTTGAAATGCATAGTTGTCAGACGGTTACAATTCTTCAAAAAGAGTAAATTGAATCTTAATGAGTACTACTGTTTTGAAAACCTATTAACATCCGACAGGATTGTTCAAACGTGGTATTAACACTGGTGAACGTAAACGTCCACCAAAAACCAGTTCTCAAAGTAATTACCCAGTTTAAAATAAGTTGACATCCTGGTCAAAAAGTATTGCACGGTCTGTATTTCAAAAATCCTCCTGTATATTATACCTTTTTTATTTTGCTTTTATCGCATAATAATCAAAATCTAAAGTTTATATCAAAATAGATCTTCCGAAATCTAATACATAATAACATTAATTATTTTATAGCACAAAGCTGTTGTGTATGCTTGAACACTACAAAAAGAAAACATATACAGAGCTATGTTACGACCAATAGGGGATATTTTGATTGAATATTTCACTCGTCCCTACTGTCTTGTGGATCTTGTTTACACGATTCGAATGAGTACCCACAACATAGGGTTCCATTCGGATTTGAAGATTTTAGACTGTAATTAGCTGCTCTTATCTGTACCTTGTATGATAAACATGTATCAACAATGGTATAATGCATTTTTGTTTTCGATCAATGTCACTAAATTATAAAGAAATAGGGACAGGAGGTATGAAAAAAATCTCTCACACTTATGAATAATTTTATTAGTTGTTTTCATCAACGTTCGACCATTTTGATGGGCTGAAAATTTGGTGATTGAAAACAATTTTGAATACGCAGCTATTTTGTAACCTTGTGCGCAAAGGAATTTTACTCAGATATTGTGTTGAGCTGTCAAAACATGTATTTTTGATCGTCAAATTAAATAAAAAAAATGAAGAGAGCATTTTAATTGGAAGTTTGGGCATAACAACTCTTTTGTATGAATACGCTCCGCTGTTAAGTTTTAGTTCCATAACGCTTTATATATGCACAAAAAATACACTGTTCATCACTTGAATAAAACCACTTCGCGCATTTGTTTCTTGTATAAATATTAAGTTTAAAAAAAAGATGATTGCTTCCAAAGCGCGTCTGATTGTCAATCTAGAGAACCCGGATTCGATCCTCGACAGCGGCACTTATCCTTTCTGACTATTTGTCTCTCACCAATGGGTCGATGATCGTAGACCTATGTGCAATAGGAGCTGGAGGCTAAGAAAGGATGCAATGGTGGAACTGGTTAGGAAAATTCCTAGAAACCATTGTAAGATGCTTCAGCCGCCGCAATATAACTGAAAAATTGTTAAAAACGGCGTAAAACCCCAATCAAACAAACACATTCATGAAAACAAAATTATCTTTATCTTTATCTCGTTGTACTCAAATTGTTTCATAGGGGTATGAAATAATTCTATTCTATTTTGACAGGCAAATCTAGAAAGTAAAACGAGGGGTCAGCGCAACACGATTAATTATATAGGCACTTACAAGTGTTGCGCTGACCTCTCGAAATGATCTAGTAAAGTAAATTCAGCACAAAAATAAAATCATTCTCTCTAGTGCCTTTACATCTGATATTTAAGGACAATCACCCATTATATCAGTGAGATCTCAAATTCCAGTTATCTATCAGATGTTACCTAGGGTATAATTTGTTGATGTTTTTAATTAATGTGATTAAGTTATTAGTCAATAAATGACGCAGGACTTGTGAAATTTGAGGATTTATCCCAAGACAGATTAGAGCCTACAACAGTGCTGGAAATGAATGACCAAAACTGTAAAGCTACTTTCACACAAGGGCTCTGATGAGTAGGAGATGCGTTACGGATGAGATTTCGCGAAATTGCTGATATAATCAGCGACTTTTCAGGCCTAAGATCAGACGCGTCGGCGAATCTTGTCGGCAAGTCTGCAACGTGGATTTGAGGCAATCAACCTTCATCATGCAATGAGGCCTGCGTTGATATCAGGCATTTTATTGATATCAGGCATTTTATTCTTCTTTTGTAAAATAAGTATCGCCAACGTAACGGCGTCGTCGACGTTTATGCGACTAAGTTTTTATAATTTTCCTAAACATTATTGTGTCCTAGTATTTTAATGGAATTATAATATAATCGTTGCTAAAATAAGAAAAACAAGACGATACAAGCTATATCCTCTGACTCATTCCTAGTTTAAAACGACCCTACACGTGCGCTGGGGTGCATCAAAGAAGACAAATAGTAATAGACTGTACAAAAACACACTAGTAGATACGAAAGATATTTTGTCTTTCTCAACACAGCTCAAGATCCTATGCAACCAGCAATTTGAAATGTGCAATCTAGGCCGACTGATCAGAATCAAAGCTTTTATCATATGACAAGTTGTCTTAATCTAGAGAGATTATTCTATCTTTCTATGTAATTTTTTCCGAAGTTCGTCTTCTGATTGACCTATATTGGATCCAATTCTTTTTGAAAATATTTATTTGACGGAGTTCCCAAATGGTCCTTTTATGCGTAATGGGCCACTGTCATGTGGTCACTTCGATCGCGTGGGTTCGATTCCCGCACTAGCACACTGAAAAACTAATTGCCTTTCGGATGTGACCATGACGGTTCTCAGCAGTAGTTGTGTCATGTATCCTTGCACTGTCCCCCGTTACAACTAACCGTCTTCTGGCGGTGTCGCTCATATGGGCATATGATACGGAAAATAAGCGGAAATAAACAAAATCATGTGATCAAGAAGCCTAAATGGCACCAGGGAAGTCAACATTGTCTTCCCATGAACCCATTATAAATCGGAGATTTGATTGGTCCGTTAATTTTTGATACAGCAGCGATATTTTTATCACGAAAAATTTCACGCGTCTACCAGGACGAACTATACAAGTTGTGCTATCATTACTGTAGTATACCAAATTAGGAAATGTCAGGAAATATGAAGATACTAATTGATTTAGAACCAGGTGTGACTTTAAGGGTATGCCTATAAAAGCCCACCTACCACAGACGATCGGTAGCTGCAGCGTGATATAAATCACAGCACTTCGCCATTTTTGTTAATTACTGCAGTAGTTTCTGTATACAAGTACGCGACTACACACCAAAGGTTTCGAACTGAGAGGAGAGCGGGTTCTGTGGGAATCCTTTGATAGAAAAGGATGGGTCTGCCTGGAATTCTGGGTATATTGTTATTATGGACGACGACTCTTGCACAAGAATTAACCACAGAAACCACGCCGATGTAAGTACAACATTTTAAAAGATTGGGTGTTGCTTGTCTACAGGTGTTTCATCATCCGATTTTTTGTCATATAGGTTATTATGAAATAACCTATATGGAAAAATAGGGTGATGAAAGAATTGCATGTGGGCCAATCACAGATTAGAAATACAACGATGTTTTTTTCTGGGGAAGAGGTGATGAGTAAAATACTGAAATATTAAAATATATATGCCGAATGTTCTTGACTCGAACTTTGGCCACAAGACTATATCATTGATTTCACAGCTTAGATTGTGGTAGAATAGAAACGATAAATTAATAATAGTAAGTAACTCATTTAAATAATCTAGATCTAACTTTAACCAATCATAAAACAGCTTTCTGGATTGTTGAAAAAAAAATCATATCACAAATGCCAACAATTTTGAGCACACATCTTTTTTATGCTTGCGCAATTAAGTAATTCCATTATAAACGTTGCAAAATAATTGCTCAGAACTCTACTCTATGCTATCAATCAAACGAAAGGATGAGAATATTTTTGACTTCATGGAGGTAGGAAATTAATAACATCATCGAACTTGTGTATCAAAGCTCACTCAATCAAGATTAAATTGATTTCACAACGAATCAAGTGATTATACTCTGTTTATTTATTTATTTATTTATTTATTTATTTATTTATTTATTTATTTATTTATTTATTTATTTATTTATTTAAACAATATTTATTTATTTATTTATTTATTTATTTATTTATTTATTTATTTATTTATTTATTTATTTATTTATTTATTTATTTATTTATTTAATTAATTATCTATTTATTTACCGTTTTCACCTATAGATCCCACTATTGTCCGAGAGATGTACCAGAGACAATTAACGAGAATCACCGATGCAGCGACTTCCTCAGTCGGTCTCTCGCAGGCTGGCATGTCAAGCCGGAGGATTACGGGTCCACGCAAGAACGATTTGGGCCGATATTGACCAACTGGATGAAAGAAAACAGCACACAGATGTGTAAATATTACAAGTAAGATATTCAGTACTATGTAATATAATTTTTTGTACATTCTGATTGGCTGAAAAATTAGCTTCATTCTCCAATGAAAATAATTTTGATGATTCAGCTATATTGTATGCTTCCGCTCAAATAGTCTCGAGTGAAATCTGTCCCATTTTTGGATCAATATTTACATTTTTGTTTCATTATATTAAAGTAATTAAGATATAAGATATGAAGATAGCATTTGTTGATTTCATCGAGGTATGAAACAAAAAAAAACTTTTAACACTCATGTATGAATCCACTTAGCGTATTCTTACAGTATGATTAGCTTTTTAGTTTCATAGCTCCATGGAATCAATAAATACTCTCTTCATCTCTAAATTCAACTGACAATTATTTCACACATATCCTGCTGAATTTGTTTTTGTTCCATAGAAATTTCCTCCATTCTATTTTAGATATTTTACCCAAAATTTCCTTTTTGAAATAGAAAACAGACCATGTAGGCTAAGATCAGCCTGCATATCAATGCTGGCTGATCTAAATCTACATTGTCTGCCAACGACCGTGCATACAGTATGAATAACGCAAAAACTCCAATAGAAATCCGGAGTTCTATTAGAGTCATCGCATTTCCATTAGAAAGGGATTGGCTTATATTGGAGGCTAAGCTTTATAGATGGTTATTTTTTGTCAGCCCGATTAGCTCAGTTGGTAGAGCACCGGACTTCAAAACCATTGAAGTTCGACGGTGTGGGTTCAAACCCGGGCTGGCACACTAACAAATTAATTGTCTTTCGGATGAGACGTTAAACCGAGGCCCGTGAGACGGTTCTCTACACCGAGTACGTTAAAGAACCATGGCGGATCTCAGCAGTAGTTTCGTCATGTATCCTCACTTTCCCACGTAACAATAAACAATATAACGATAAATAAACGGAAATACACACACATCGATGTCTTAGTGCGAAACACTTGCACCTGCCTATAAATATGTAGCCAGTAACATCTGTTTCACGCTGAACCATCGATATTTTGTTTAGATGGTGAAAATGGCGTGGTCAAAGATGGTCAAAATGTTAATGACAACGTAATATAAGATCTACAAACGGCAATATATGCTAGGTAGAAAATTAAAATATCGGCGAATTTCAAGAATTTCTCAAATTATCGCTAAGATTCTGGTCATATTATGAATGAAATACCAAATTTTAGTACAAACAATGCTTTATTTTTTATCAAAACCGATAAAATCTCGGCAAAGTCTCAGTTGAATATCTATGAATCGTCTTATAAGTTAGATATTCAATGAACGCTCATTCAGTATACTCTTTTTCTTCATTATATTGTTTCAGTTATTATAGGTTTAACAAAATTCTACTACCGTTCTGACGCCGAATGTATTTTAATGACGCCATAATGAATGTCATTTGATTATCAATTATTACACTACTTTAACAACACCCGTCCAACGAAGGCCATATTATTTATGAAAAATTGTCGTTTTCAACTAATCAAAATACAATTACACAATATACGTAAATGATTTCAATGAATAAGTATGATTAAGTTTTCAGTTTAAAAGAAATATTTATGTACACCAAAGAAAACATAAGTATTCCATTCAATGTTTGTGATCTTATCCAATCGAACAAAAAAGGCAACTGTCCGGGATTTCTATCATAGCGTTGGCCTCAAAATAGTTGAGTACTTAAAAAAAACTTGTTCGTGGAATTTTGAAAAAGAAATGTTTCGCCAATCATAAGGCTATCTACAGAGTTGATACATGCGACTAAACCATGATTCTGTGTTGTTATTCACCTTGCAAGATGCGGCTTAGATGTGACGTAATTTGGCGAGTTTACTTTTCATTATTTGTGGTTCTTTCAAAAGTTAGTGGACAATAACTGTAGGAAATTCCTAAAACTAACAGGAATAACGTGCTTAGTAATGGTAAATACATTTTTTCGCTTGGTTAACAAAATCTCGTAACTTCAGCTGAAGTTACTAGGGTTTGGTGACCGACTGATGATTTAACTTTTCAAGTTTATATTGTAGCCTTTCTATGAAAGTATTTACCGTAATCTTGAATGCAACGATCCGTTACCTGCTAGGTCAAAAATCATGGATCATAATATCCAAGTATTATTTGATTTTCAGAACCATAGAAGTGGAGAAAAAATTTTGCTGTGTAGGTTATCAAGGGGATGAATGCAAGGAGCGTAAGTAATTCTATTATTTGTCAACTGGTTGTTTGATAGTTTGTTTTGTTTGAATGGGGTCGCCGTTTTCTACAATCTTTAATTATATCTAACAATTGATTCCTGGTATATTTCACACCAGTACTACTATTTCATCCTTTCCTAACTTCCAGCTGCTACCATACATAGGTCTACGATTATTTACCCAATGGTGGAAACAAACATACGGAAAGGATGAGTGCCGCGGTTGGGAATCGAACCCGGGACCTTTTGAATGATAGTACGACGCGCAACCACTACGCTATGACGGCGGCTCAACGAAATAGAAGTTCATTTATTGATTCAGTGAAAGATCGATTAATCTTTCATTGATGGATATGAACAGGATATAATTATTTTCAAGGTTGAGCAAGAGACAAAATGTAACATTTTTTGTTTACAAAATGAAAGATAGATCAATCTTACACGAAAATAAAACGATAATGCGATTCCTTAAATGTAAAAATAAATCTATATTGGAAAATGTTAGGATAAAATCTATTAACGCTAAGATATCATATACATTATAGGTTACATTTTGATAAAGTCAAATAGGGAGAAAGGAACGAAATCGAGGCGTCATCCCTTGTTATTCTTACTGTTTAGTAGATGAGATTACGACATAATAATCTACCAATACCAGATAGGCGACACCTGAAGGGTTTCGCGGGAGAGAAATGAGAGAAGATTAATTGAAATTAAAGAATATGTCAGTTACAAAGTGGATTCATACTTCCATGAATTTAAAAATATGCTCTCTTCATGCCTTACAATTTAATATCATGGAGCAAAAATGTCTACATTTTTCCTCGATGAAATCAGGAAATCAGGGACTCTAAATATACTTTTAAAAAATGTTGAAATTTAGGAGTGGTTACACCTGAAGGGTTTCATGGGAAAGAATGAGTAATGGTAAAAATCTTTAAAAAAAAATCCGCAGAGTAAGAAGTCTCCCTTGTGAGCTTGACCAAGCCGAAAGTTAACAAGAGTTGTCTGTGGACAACATAGCTCATCCAAACTGCTGCTTGTCATAAACAGCACTTGACTAAATATAAAAGTTCATGGTCATTTTTATATATTCTAAAGTCCATAATCTGATAAAACCTTATCTACCTATCTAGTGCATGGTGAAGAATTTGGTCAGACTATGCAACTGCACAGGCTGACCAAAGTCTTTGCTATGCACACATTTAAGGGTCCAGGTCAAGGTCACAAAGTCAAGAGACTTGATCACAGGAGGAAGATATTATAAACTGTATTTGATAACCTGGGCTCATAAGAAGACATCTTGAAAAATAGTGAAAACAGCTGTTCTAGTTTTGACGGAAAATTTTACAATTAAGAGTTGAAAAGAGTATTCTTTGGTTTCATTGAAATATGAAACTTAAAATCTAATCACACTGCATGAACATGCAAATTTGCCAAAGTATATTCAGGTATATTATACTCTCTATCTACTGAGCGTCTGTAGTGAAGACTCTGGTTAGGTCGCCACAGCCCGGATTCAATATGATACAGTTTATAACATCTTGAAATTGGCAATAATTTTGAGCAAAACATTATAAATCCCTAGCTCAGCACTCCATTCATTTCAAACAATAAACCCCACCAATTTGAAACCCTCCAACATTGTTGAAAAACACTTTGAAATCGTACAAAAGATAATATTTTCATGTATATTGAATAAATTATTCTATGACTTTTAGATTGATCTAATGATTTAGGAGAGCTAGATGTCTGTCATGGTTTGATAGTGGAAAATTGCCAGGCTTATTGAAATTTAAAATTTGACACCATCTTTGGGAAATAATCAGGGAATATTCTGGCAAAGTTTCATTGAAATCAGCCCAGCCGTTAGGAGGAGATCTATCAAGGATTTCATTGTAAGAATACCAAGTCCTGCTACTCCCATACTTATGAGGAAATTAGAATTTAAAGAAAGAATATCCAAGGAAACATTTTGGCCAAGTTTCATTGAAATCAGCCCAGCCGTTAGGAGGAGATCTATCAAGGATTTCATTGTAAGAATACCATCTCCTGCTACTCCCATATTTATGAGGAAATTAGATTTTAAAGAAAGAATATCCAAGGAAACATTTTGGCCAAGTTTCATTCAATTTGTGGTTTAGGAGGAGAATTTCAAAGATTTCCGAGTGAAAAATGCCCTGCCCTGCAAGGATAGGTCTTTTTAATTCATGGAGGCATGAAACTAAAAATCAAATCACACTATATAAATATCAAAATGGCATAATAATAACTGCCATGCATATTATGTATAATTTCAATGAAACAATTAACCAATTACTAGGAAGCATGTATTATTTTACACATGTTATTTGTTCTCTTCTTTAATCATATAATTATGTTTTCATATCAAAATCATGTGGGACCTCCAGACAATTTGTCCCTTTGTGCACCAGCATTTTATATAGTCTGGGGAAGGAATCGAACCTTCATACATGATTTTGAGTAATTTGCAGCAAAAAGACCCTGATTGTAAAATAAGGCCAAAACACAGGGCTTGTGTTAGTGTTTGAAATTGGGGAGTCATCGACTCCTCACCTAAGATATTCTAGGGGTCAAATCTGAATTTTACCGGGTTAAATCTTAATTTTACCGGGTCAAAATGACAGAAAAAGCAAATCATAGAATAGTAGAATTTTGCATATTTAAGAGTCGCTTTAACGGTTTTGTGTAACGATATAAAACAAGTAATTAATTTTGAGAAATTAATTAGTAATAGTTATTTGTGAAAATCTTAAGTATAGAACCAAATTTTGACCCTTAGTAATTTCTCAAGGGGGTCAAAATGACCACTTGTGAGAAATTTCTATGGGTCTAATTAAGATATTTTCAGATTTTTGAGGGTCAAAACCCTGGTTTAAAGGTCAAACATGAGCCCTGCAAACAGAAAGATTTTTTTTTTCTAAATTGAAAAGTCTCAATACTGGGTGTTCATGGAGATGTGAAACCATAACATTATCACTCTTTATTGAAAATTCCAAGCAGATTGGTACAAAACTCACTGAGTGTGATCAAATATATTAGTTTCATGCCTCCAGGACTTAAAAACATTACCTGTACCTTCTTAATTTATAAATAAAAAAATATGTAATTTATTCAAAATATTTTACAAATGATTTGAGAATGATGATTTTAGTTTAACCATTTTGCACTGGGGCATAAAAAAATCTGAATGCTCAGATTTGCTGTCCTTGAGATATGAAAGCATTTTTTTCAGCTGATCAGAAATCTTGTCAAAACATCAAATTGATGATCAAATAGGTTCAACTCATATTATTTATTCTTTTTTTTTTTTTTAAATTTAAAGATAAGAAGAATATTTTGATGATTTCATAGAAATATGAAACTAACTAGAGCTGCTTAAGTAGCTGATTTGCTCCACTGGTTCAGATCTACTGATATGATTCAATGAGAAATTAAGAGAATGAATGAATGTTATTTCAAGTAAATAAGTGTTTTTAAGTGTCACATGCTGAAATATTTCTGTTATTTCTTCTATTTAAGTCATTCTGATCACATTAGTTTCTGTAGCCCTTTTAAAGGTTTACCTGGGAATCATTTATGTGAAATTTGATAGGTATCGGTTAGTTACATTTTGAGAAAATGATTTCCAAAGTTTCCATCATGAAATAGAGAGAAATTACCTCTGCCCATTAAAGACCTATTTTTCATCTGATCACAATATTTTTTTTTGTAAATTGATAAAGCGTCATCTTAGGATCACTATTTAAAGTTGATTATCAGCATTAGCATTAGTATGAGAAATGAATTCCAAAGTTTTGACTATAAAACATTTGAGGAAATGACCTCCACCTATAAAAGACATGTTTTTCATCTGATCACGATAGTTGTTTTATTTTTTGACTGATAAAGGGTCACCCAAAGATCCCTCATGAGAAAATCTGGTTGATATCCATCAATTAGATTATAAGAAAATGATTTTCAAAGTTTCCACTATTTAACATTTAAAGAAATGACCTTCCCCCCCCCCCCCCCCCCCCCCACGATAATTTTTTTTCATCTGTCTGTTGAATTTTGAAGAGTCTGCAAATGCAAAATATTAAAAACAAAATTGATGTTGCTAAAAAAAGAAAAGTATCCTAGAAATAGACTTACTGTTGACACAGGATTACATGAAATATCAGAAAACAGCAAACTTTTTAGGGAGAATATTTTTCTCTAGGAGATTTTCCCATAGTCTACGAACAACCTAGCCATGAAAATCTGCTTATCAGTGCAGCTGAAAGGACAAGTTGGACAACTTGGACAGCTTATTTTAGAACTATTATCAATCATGAATGCAACTCTAGCTACTCTTGCGGCTTGGGTATCTTAACCCTTGTCATGCTGAACCCAGACTATTCCTGCTTTGTCAGGAGGTATAGACAAAGATCAGCCTGCACATAATTATGTGCAGTCTAATCTTTGTCCATACCACCTGTTTGTCACCTTCAAACCAGAATTATCAATAGATTGTGCTTTTCTAATGAAAATTGACCAACAGTTAGTACTTGCAGTGCTGTACAGCCCTTTGATTTTGATGCAAATTATACCTGGAATTTATTCAGCTTGACAAGGGTTAACTTATCTAATCTTACCCAAATTATCTGCACAACTAAAGACAAGAAAATTTGGCCATGTTGTTGCAGACAATTTTGATGACATCATCGGGATTTCGCCAAGATTGCAATCATATACTGTTGTAATAGCGAGCGTCTATTACTCCGCACTTTACACATGACTTGTTTTGGCCAGCTTAATTTATATGCTCTGGTTTAAAATAGATTTTTTGTAAGCATGAACTTACTTTAAACTCTTAGTTTAATAGATAAATCTGTAAAACATCCAGGGTCAAATTACAGGATGTTTTCCTTGAATCTCTGAAGGCTTTTTACACACGGGTCCAATTTTCCAGACGTTATTTCTGAAATCTTGGACATATATTAAGTCAAGGTCCACTTATTGAGAGCAAAGATCTATTAATTTTCTGTAATCTTATCATTACTTTTTCAAACTTGCATTTTGTATGTACAATACAGTATTAAGTAAATACAGCTTATGGATTACACATAGCTTCAGATTTAACAGGTTTAACTTGTTGATAAGAAGAAATTGCTTGAAAAAACAAGCATTTCTAGCATCAGGAAAGAAAATCCTGAATTTCCAACCTGGAATTACAAAAATTCCCCATTTTGGCCCTTATTGAGAGTACTGTGCTGTACCATAGCATTCTAGAAATACGCCTATCAAGATGAGAAGATATTCATAATCATAGTATATTTCTGAAATATTCAACATTGATAGGTTAATATCTAAACAATCCATGTCGTCCCCAACCCCTGTTTCAAACCACAGATGGGAACTGTATAGTGGGAAGTGAAATTATAAGGTCAAAGAAGGGGTGCAAGACACTGATCAATGTTTTCTTTAACACATGGGCGTAGACACGGGTGCGGCAGGTGCGGCATTCGCCGCACCAATAATTGCCGTAGATGCGGCATGCCGCTACAATAAAACTGGATTATGTTGACCGCTAAATGACTGAAAATGTATGTGAGCATATAACGGATGAATAAAACGTTTATAAAACATGATGTCTTATAGTTCTTTTAATCCACCATACACAACGAAATGCCAGCATCCTGGGATGACTCATCAATAATCTAGATCCAAGCGTCTGTAGAATGGTAATTCTGTTTACTTCCGTTTTCTGTTGATGTCAAACGGACGGACCCAACCCGATTTTTGGCCTTCTTTGTTCTATATAAAATTGCTCAAATTTCAGGTGCTGCAACGCATTCCTCAACACTTCTCCTATATATTACGTCATTAGCGCTTCATCTACGTTCATAGATCTATCTTTTGAGACTAAAGAAACTTGGTCAAATCAGGTTATCTTTTGGGCTATTCAAGCGAGAGTAAAGGCACCGTCTTTTTCCCACCCATGAAGAGGACAGTTAGTTCGGGTATGCCCCCCGTCCATTATTCGTCCACCTGGAAAGGAAATCGTGCACAAAAAAGATCGAACCAAGCGTTATTTTAAAGGAGATATTCAAAACTAGCAAAAGATCACATAAATATGTACGTGGATCACTATTCTCCACTTCAAAATGCCATTTTAAAGACGAACTATTTTTTCTTTAAGATCTACTTTTACCATACAACGACCTCCGGAAGTAAATTCCAGTGAGGTCACTCCAAACATGCGATTCCCTGTGAGTACATGGTGAGTTGTTAATGTCATTATCGATTAGTCCTCGTACTAGGGTTAACCCTTTCCTGTTTAATCCCTGCTTTTTACGTGCCTGGAAATTGCTCTAAAATGACTCAAAAATTGTGATCAAGTATAGTCTAGAATGCACCAAATCGCACCATTTTTTCAAAAATTTTCCGGGGGGGCATGCCCCCGGACCCCCCTAGAAGGGCTTCGCGCCTTCGGCACTCGCATTCGCTCCTTCGGAGCTCAGTTTTGCCGCACCAATGTAAATAACATGGCTACGTCACTGTAACAAGTATGTTTTGAGGTTTATCTGGCCGATATTTGACGCGTTTCCCTTGTAGTCTCTTCAACGAAAATAATGTCCTTGCCAAATCTACTGTAGAAACTTAAATATCAAACTGGGTGTTTGTCAAACAAAATGACCTAAATACATGAAATTCATTAACCTGTTAACAATGGAGACTCAAGGTCAAATGCAACCTATGCACATAAAGCAAGAAATCACACACATCCAAAGGATATATTTCCATTAATAAGATGTTACTAACCTTTTATCGTCCTTTTTTTACCAAGTTTTATCAAATTTCCTGACTCTTACTGATTGTCTCTTGAAAAGCAAATTGTAAATGGTGCATTTTCTTTCAAGGGAGGTAATCATGCTTACCTGGAAAGTACACAATTCATCCCCGTACAGTTTTGATACTTCACCAAGACAGTAACACTTTTTTCTGAGGAATATTCTTTTGTTTAATGTAGAACTAAGCAAGTTTCCCCTGTCAAGGCACTGCCCCCAAACCCCCATTTTAATGCACAAAAGTTTTTTGTCAAGTTTTTAGAACTTTTACATATTTAGGCCTGAATATAAGAATCATTCCCCAGCAATAATGAAGTCAAATACAAAAGATAGACCCTCAATTTATATTTACTGAATATCTTGCCAAATTAAGCATTCAACAACTATTCCATATCTGTTATTGGTCACTGGTCAACACATATCAGACCAAATGGTAATATGATTTTTTCCTGGATATGTCATCAAACTGTAGACCTAGATGGAGATCTCTTCTGCATGATTATGAGCCATTTATTTTACATCTCTTTCTAGATTTCTATAGACCCACATAACGGCTATATGCTGCCAAATACAATATTTTAGTGACAAAGTCAGGTAGAACAATCATTCAATTAATAGAAATTTTTTTTAGTTCAATTAATCTTCTCTCATTTTTCTATTTCATTAACATTTTTGGAGTAATTTCAACAAAAAAAGATTTACTTTGAAAACAGATTTGAAAAGAAATGTTTGATTCTATATGTCAAACCTCATAACCTAAGAGAATTCTTTAAAGTTATCTGTTACATTTTCACCTTTCATGATTCCTGAAAAATGTGTGATTTTGTGACCCTTTTTTACATTTAAAAAATAGGGCGATCTTTTGAAGATGAATGTGAATCACTTAATCATTCCAATCCTAATAAGGATGTAAGATAGTTTAAGCAAAACATTTTGAAGATCAGACTGTGGAACAGTTCTAATAATTTTTGGTAAAATTAAAGACTAGATTTTTTCACTATGGACGATGGAGAGCTTGGTGTTGGTCGGATAGTAAAGGGCCTCTGGGAGTTGTATTTCATAGGTGGCATGTTTATTGTGGATGACACATGTCTAAGGTGAATACAGTTGCTTTTTCAATTTCTGTTTTCTACCGTATTTGTATTAAACTCAAAAATATGCTGTCACATCTCTTATCGTCAATTTGCTATAAAACAACATTTAATTATAAAAAAACTCTCTTATTTTAGTCTTCAGATTTCAAAAATTATAACTTCACTCGCAAGCTCGCTTTGTTCGGTTTTCTCGGCCACCACCGGATAAACTTTCTTCCTACAAGCAAAAATGAAAATATGCCGTTTCTACACCATGTTTTTAATATACAAATACGTAATGTATCATAAAATCCTACCTCAGTTAGTGAAATGTCCCAGTTAGCTGTTTGGAAACTCAATTTTGTAAACATAAAATTGCAGAACGCCAAGGTGACGTGTAAACAACTAGCATTTTCATCCGCATACAAATTCAAAGGTTGGAGTTTCGAAATGGATGTAGTCCTCGCTAGTTAATAAATTCTCCTTCATTTTCTAAAATCATTTGAGATTTTATTTTCATTTTCACCAAATTAATACCTTTGTATAATTTAGCTATATTTTCCATGGAACTATTTTTTTCCAAATTACCCATCCGACAACTATTCCGTATCCGATATAGATCTAGTTCAAATGAGCACTTTTCAGACCAAAACTCTCAACAATGCGATTTTTCCCAGATATGTCAGCCAGTTGTAGACCTAGATGGAGTGCTCTTCTACATGATGATGTGCCATTTATTTCACATCTCTTTCTAGATTTCTCTAGACTCAGATCGCGGCTATATTTCTGGTATTTCTGGTATTCGGCCAATAAGCCATAAAACCTCTCAGGTATTCTTCTTTAGTAAAGATCAACACAAGTACTTTCTCGCGGTATAAGGGTGGTGCGCAGTTAGTTTTGATTTGGTGTGGAGAAACGATTTGTTTCTACCACAAAAGTTTCTAGTCCAGACAATATAGGGGAGACCGGGGCAAAGTGTTACACGGGGCAAAGTGTTACGTTTGAAATATTTTCTTTCTGCATTGTTTTATGACCAAAGTGTTATTTCTAAGAAAAGGGTTTTTTGATAAAGCATGTTTTGCTGTATGTTAGAAACATCAAATAGGAATGTCCACTTAAGAAGAACCAGAAAACAATTTTTGTCACACAAAAGTAAATTTCTACCATCTTCGTAAATATCCGCCTCGTATGATATAAAAGTACAATAAATAGAAAAGATATGTGTTTATGGGATACTCTGATCCAGAAGCTAATTAATGTGTACAAATTATTGTACCATTAACCTTTCTTTTCTTTGCACGAGTGTATTTTTCGGAAAGTTGCGATTGGGGCAAAGAGTTACACAGGACATGGGGCAAAGTGTTACAGTGTAACATTTTGCCCAAATTCTGGTTAACACCATTATTCACTGTCCAGATAACAAGATTTAGACTGAAACGAATTACAAAGAAGCTTTAGACGAAGTTTTAACGTTTCTGTAAATTATTTTAAATGTAATTATATGCAATAGAAACCTGTGTACGAAAAAAGATAAATTTCCTGTTGCTAGAAACCACCTTTTCTCAAAATGCTTTGTGTGCTATATATTTGGGCATGTTGAAATTATGATTTGGCAGTCCAATGGGCTAATTACTAAATGTTTGTGGTAAATTACAGATTTTTTTATATATAATTCCATGAATGTAGAGTTAAAGAGACTTAATAGGAGTTATTTATGCAATTTAGCAATTATCAAGTTCTGTCGTTGAAGACTACTTCGAAGCTACAGTAGGTCCAAGTAGTCACGAATATCCATAGATTTTATTCAAATGACCATATAATACGAGCTAAATGGTTTTTGTTCTAGATAAAAAAGAAATATTTTAGGATATGGTCTGAGTATCTCATCATTAGGGAAACATCTTGAAACATGTGGTTAGGCGAAAGAACGGCACTTTTTTGCCATGGGTGACTAAGTCAGTGTGTGCGAAAATTTCAATCTGATTAAGAATAATATTTGGCCTAAAAGCCTTTCATGTTTATCCCAGTATTGAAAAAGCAAAAAGAAGTAGTTTTAGTGGCGACTGTCATACCTTGTAACACTTTGCCCCGGTAGGTGTAACACTTTGCCCCAAAAGCCTGGGGCAATGTGTTACATTTACCGATTTTTTTGACTGCGTATAAAATTTATATAGTATGATGAAATTGTTCAATTAAAGTATTTTTTAGATCGAAATTCGTTAATTTTTCGAAACATATACTAAACAAATTTAAAAGAGCCATGGTGTCGGAAAATTTGTTAATTGTTTGAAAAATGTACCACTTTGCCCCGGTCTCCCCTAACACTTCTCCAAGCACTAAACTCGTCATCCTCTCTGGCATCTAGGAGTAAGTTAATGTCTAAATGAATAACTCCACAGATTTCAAATAAGTTCCTTCTCATCTTTTCCCTTTCATTCTCATATATACCACACTCTATCAAGTAATGCTTTACAGACTCTACTTCTCCACACTGACACCGGCTATCCTCTTGTAAATTACATCTGTGCAAATATTCGTTCAACCTTACATAACCTGTCCTCAACTGTGCTACAATGGATGCTCCTTTCTTTGTTGTAAATTTATGTTTAATTTTATGATTGACCATTGGCCTGTGATTGAAAAGATGTCTTCCTTTTTCAGACTTTTCCCACATATCTTGCCATTTCTTCATTACGGACTCTCTTGCAGCTGTTTTAATATCTCCCATGGTCAATATTGGTGGTAAATCTTTCATTTCTTTGGCCTCCTGGGCTGCTTCTTTGGCTAATTTGTCTGCTAACTCATTCCCCCTTATGTCAGAATGTCCTGGTGTCCATGAGATTTCTACTTCTACACCTGTCTGTTCAAGTTTTAGTATATCATGTTTAACCTCCTGTATAGTGGAAATATGTGTGCGTGGTTCCCATCCTAATACCAGATGCCCGATTGCGCATTGACTATCCGAGAATATGTGTAATTTTTCAAGGTTTTTTAAATCATTTTCTGTTGTTCTTGTCTGGATGTTCTTAATTGCTAATTTTATTGCAATAAGTTCAGCTAACAGTATAGATCCAAATGAACTGACAGGATGTTTTTGTAGTATAGGTTCAGCAAGACCTGGGCGGAAAATACATGCTCCTGCACCACATGGACCGGGGTTTTCTATACAGGACCCATCTGTAAAAGCAATCGCTGTTTTCTCATTGCATTGGTCTAAAATATTTTCTATCACTTCGGGCCCTTGAAAGAGATTCTTGTTCTTTGGTTCTTGACTTCGAAGACCCTAGATTCTGCCAGTACTCAGGCCTTCGTCTTCCTGGCTGCAAGGAGTCTGTGTAAGTGCACTCTTTTTCAAGACATTGTAGAGGTATTCCAGTATTGGACACCATATCAGCTATTTGCACACTCATTTTTCCAAATGGTGATATTTTTCTTTCAACTTCATCCAAGTCAGCAAATTTATCCCAGCATCTCTTAATACACTCATCATCATTTTTCGTCATAATCCTGGCTGCTGTTCTCACTGCAAGTTCTTCCCTTCTCAATTCTAAAGGCTTGAATCCGGCCTCTACTTCCAATGCCTCTAGCCCAGCAGTCCCAGGCACTCCCAAACACATTGCTAATCCTTTTCTCTGAACTTTATCTAATCCAGTACAATTTCCAATCTGCCATATTGGTGCTCCATATTCTAGTTGGGGAAGTAATAGTGCCTTATACAGTTGCAACATACAACAAGAGCTAATAACCTCTGTCTCCCTAACTTTCCTAAGAGAGTTCAATGTACGTAATGCTTTGCATTCCACCATATCAATATGCAAATCAAATTTAAGTTTTTCATCCAGTGTAATACCTAACAACTTAGGATTCTGATTATATTTAACTTCTTGGTCTTCAATTTTAAACTTGAATTGTCTTGCCTCTTCCAGCACCTGGTTATCCAATGAAAACATGCAGAATTCTGTTTTTGCTAAACTTAGTTTCAATCTCCATTTATTTGCCCATGCAATCACTTTAGCAAAATCATGTTTAAGGCAATCCATTAAATCTCTCCAGCTTCTCCCTGTTAACCAAATTGTGCCATCATCTGCAAATTTTACTTTTTCACTCTTCACATTATCATACCAATCTGATATGAACATACTGAATAATATAGGTGATAACACCGAACCTTGGGGAAGACCAATATCTGTACTAAATGCTCTTCCTCTGATGCCACTCAACCTAATTGCCGCAGACCTATTAGATAAAAAATCTCTGATCCAATTCCAGATCCTTCCTGTTATTCCTTTTTCTTTTAATTTCACCATCAAGCCATCTCTCCACACACTGTCATATGCCTTTTCGATGTCAATGAATAAGGCAGCAGTATGTTCATTTTTATTAAAGCCATTGTAAATATTCTGGGTGAATCTCAGAAGGGCATCTTGCGTTCCTCTGAACTTTCTAAACCCTTCTTGTTCTTTTTCAAGTAGTTTAAAATGCTCTACAAAACCATACAATCTAGTTGTTATAATTCTCTCTAAACATTTACAAAGGTAACTTGTTACGCTTATAGGTCTGTAGGAACTTGGTTCGTGGTAGTTTTTCTTTCCATTTTTTCTCAGAAACTTGATCTCAGCTTCTTTCCATTTGCCAGGTATTTTCGCTGTACTCCATGATTTTTGAAACAATCGCGTCACAGCCTTCATGAACTCAGGCCCTGCATTTTGTAACATTTCAGTATACACTTCATCTGGGCCTGGTGCATAATAGGAGCTATATGCTGCTAAATACGATATTTTAGTAGTGTAGAACAATCGTTCTAGAGCACTTTTCAGACCAAAACTCTAAACAATGCGATTTATCCCAGATATGTCAGCCAGTTGTAGACCTAGATGGAGTGCTCTTCTACATGATGATGTGCCATTTATTTCACATCTCTTTCTAGATTTCTCTAGACTCAGATCGCGGCTATATGCTGCTAAATACGATATTTTAGTAGTGTAGAACAATCGTTCTATTAATAGAACAAGTTCAATTAATCTTCTCTCATTTCTCTATTTCTCGATAATCTACCAATTTTTCTACCAATATTTTTCGATAATCTACCAATATTTCTACCAATATTTTTCGATAATCTACCAATATTTCTACCAATATTTCTCGATAATCTACCAATATTTCTACCAATATTTCTCGATAATCTACCAATTTTTCTACCAATATTTTTCGATAATCTACCAATATTTCTCGATAATGTACCAAAACTCGAAAAAAAACAAACAACTGGTAGTACAGCTAGAAACATCGTAAAATTGATTGACAAGTTGAATAAAATCCAGAATAAGTTTGAATTATATTGAATGAGTGCGTAGAGCAAGTGTTAAATGAACTCGAATGAAGTTAATTCAGTTTCGCTAATTTCGCTAAATTACTATTTACTATTTTTATTATCCCCCTTTAAAATAGTGTGAGTACAAAATACATTATTCTTTAACAATGTTACGCGGTCCATTGCTTCACTTGGACCTTTGCTACATGTGTAAGTTATACAGTTCATTATACATTATAGAGTTCATTTAACATGTACAAAATCGTCATATTGGAGGAATTAAAGAATATATCGATGGCTCAGCGCGAAACAGTTGTAAATCCCTATATGTTTATAGGGAGTTACAACCGTTTTGCGCTAAGCCATCGATATACAGTAAAACTTGCGACAGCTAAGGAGACCACCAAAAAGTGGTCGCTTATGTAATTGGTCGCTTAATTTAACACTTCATGATAAATAACACGTGTCATTTTGAAAGCATGTTTGAATTGTCTCATTTATTACCAAAACTTATGGTGTTCGAACCAAACAGACTCGTCCAATTAAGACGATTCTAATGCTTAAACATCATAAGATTCAATAATAAATTATTTTCCATTTAAGAATGTTTTCTTTTCAGATATGTTGAATTCAGTGGCCAGACCGCTTCGGATGGTCGCCTTAGAAACGTTATCGCGTAATTGAAGTAGTCGCTCATGCAAGATTGACTATGGGCCAACTTATTTCTGACCCTGGGCGGGTACTGCTGCCCGCAACATTAGAGTTTCTCTCAGAAAGCGGGCTACCAACTCTAGACTGGTCCACATATCGACTATCAGAATAGCCTAAAATAGGCTATTCTGATATTCGAAAGTGAGACCAGTCTACACCCGACCCAAAAGCGGGCCAGAAATAAGTTGGCCCTATAATATAAAATCTTATGACAAATTTAGAAAAAAGAAAGTTTTTATTATTCAAAATATTGATTTCCATCTTCGTCATTTGACCTGCTTTGAAAAGGTTTAAGTGTTCCTAAATTCTTCCAAGTTCCTAAAATCGTCGATGTGTCACTAAAATCTCGTAAGTGCTACTTGAATAAAGATTTTAGTCGCACACCGAGAATAGACCATTTAAATTCCTTTCTTATGAAAATACACTAATTTGGTACAATGCATTTTATTTTCTTTTTTTGAAATCAAGATATTTATACAAGTATAAAGTTACATTTTTGGAATCTTTTGTTTCACCACAATGACAACATAAACGTTCGCCTTCAGGACTGTCAGTGCTTGGTTTTTACAAGGAACTTTAACCAAACTTATAACCTGAACCATTGAAAACTGAAATTTGAAGTATTTTAGAAACTTCAACCAAAACTTCATAACAGTTTAAAATTTTTGAATACTTAAACGTATAATCCATATTTACAATCACAACGTGATAAATAATGACTTAATTTTCGCATGTTTTCAATTATCCAAGAACTTTCTTACACCCAGAGATGTTTTTAAACATGTTTCCATCCCCGCACTCAGGATGAATACGTTCGCGAACCATCCTTGGGTGTTTAATTTCATTCCTTCATGAATATATTTTCAATTAAATTTATTCATTTATGATTTTTTTTTATTCCGTCTTCATTCTGCCGACGTCATAGCGCATTTGCTGGGCCGTCGGACTATCGGGTTCTATCTCCGACAGTGGAAAATTTTCTGACATTTGTCTCCAAACAATGGGTAGACAATCGTAAACCTAAGTTGAATGGCAGCTGGGGGCTGTATGGCCCAATGGTAGCGGGCCGTTTTACTAAATTCCTTACGTAAAAATTAATCACAAATCTTACCTGGTGTTTTCATTCATTGTTAGATTCTGCCTTCCAACAACTCATATGAATCGTCTTTAGAAGAGTTTAATATTTAGTTAGTCCTGCAAAAAATGATCGTAAGGTGTTTAGTAAAACAAGCCCCCGGCACGAGGAATACCAAGAATCTATTGTTTCGTGATCCAGTCGCCGCGACGTGAGATTGTTAAGACCGGCGTTAAACCCCATTCAACAATTACTTCCTCATTCTTTCTTTTCTTAATTCAAAGCCCGAGCCCTTAGGTTTCCGCCTTTCTACCTCTATGCCCGCACATGTGTTGCGGTGCGACATGTTTCAAGGTTTACAAGTTTGTCTTCGCAACTTTCACAAACAACTGATTCCTTTTAAAGCTTTGCCTACGATTCAGGTATTTCATACAAAACCATGACGGGGAAATGATTCATTAAGAAAAATTGTGAAATTTTTGAATGATTTCAGAATAAGAATCATATTTAATGAGTGTGAAGAGCGTGTTTTAAAACAGATTGAAGGGAGGTACATTTGTAATTCAATTTCGAACGAAATTATCGATAAATTATTACATCCCTTTCAAAAAAATATTTAGGTGATCACGTGCTAATCAAAGGGGTCCGAAATAACCCCCCACCACCATATATACTAATAATATAAACGTTTATATTATTAGTATATATGGTGGTGGGGGGTTATTTCGGACCCCTTTGGTGCTAATAACAAAATATTTTCTTCAATTTGAATCAACAAGTGAAGCACTGTGAACGATTCCTAGGTATTTTCGAATTGTTTTAGCGTCTTTGAACGTTTTGAGAGGGTGTTTAGAATGAGTAAACGGAACGCAGAGTGAATGATATGGACTAAATTTGATCGAAATGAATGTCAATTTCATGGTGGTATTAATTGTAATGTCCATCTTTCTATTGTGAGTTTACTGATTCAGACAGTGCAATAACATGATAGGAAACGCTATTCGGAACATCACTCCGATTGTCCGTAACCTGGTACCTCGGAAGTAAGTGTAAATTTGGGTCATTTTTGGGTAATTCGACTTAAGGTGGTACTTGGGTCAATAGGCTTTAATGAGGAAAAAATATAAATAAAAACCTCATGTACCATGACAACGTTGAAATGGCGATATCGCACGTTTTTCACAAATGACCTTTCATTTTCTTAAAAGCTTACTATGATCACATTTAAAACGTTCCAATTCAATAAACTGTACCAGTAAATCTAAATGAATATGGAACATAGGCGTGTAATCATGATATACTTTTATTTAAGGATAGAAATATGTGATTGGTTTTAAGTTAAATTTTAAAATCTCCAAAATAATAGATCTAAATAAATAAATAAATAAATAAATAAATAAATAAATAAATAAATAAATAAATAAATAAATAAATAAAATAGAATAAAAAAATAAAATGAATAAAAATTTCTATTACAGCACAATGCATTTTAACTATTTTGAAATCATGATATTCATACAAGTACAAGGTTACATTTTTTGGACTCTTTTGTTTCACCACAATGACAACATAAACGTTCACCTTCAGTGCTGTAAGTGCTTTGATTTAACAAGGAACTTTGCCCAAACTTATTGATTCTTATATACATGTACTAAGGTGATATCAATCTTTTTATTAGAACCTGGACCATTGAATACTGTAATTTGAACTTCAACAAAAATCTGCAACAGTTTTACATTTTTGAATGCTTAAACGTATAATTCTCATTTACGCTTACAGCGTGATAAATAATGACTTAATTTTCACATGTTTTTAAATATCCAAGAATTTTGTAACACTCAGAGGTGTTTCTGAACGACACATTTCCATCCCTGCGTTCGGGGTGTATACGTTCACGAACCGATTTCAGGTTTTAAGTTCCATACCATCATGACTAACTATTAATTTACGTTTATTCATTTATGATATTTTATTTCGTCTTCATTCTGCCGACGTCATAGCGCATTTGGTAGTCCGTCGGACTATCGGGTTCTATCTCCGACAGTGGCAATACTTCTGACATTTGTCTCCAACCAATAGATAGATAATCGTTAACCTAAGTTTGATAGCAGCTGTGGGCTAGGGAAGGATGTATGGCCTTATGGTAGTACTGGGGCCCGTTTTACTAAGCTTCTTACGTAAAAATTACAGTCAAACCTGTCTTTAGCAAGCACCCAAGGGACATTAAAAAAGCGCTTGCTTAAGACTGGTGCTTGCTTAATACAGGTCAATTTTAGTGCAAATGTTTCATTTGGAACTCAGTGGCCGATTGCTTAAGACAGGTTGCTTGCTGAATACAGGTGGCCACTAAGACAGGTTTGACTGTAATCATAAGTCAAAATCACAAATCGAATATGGACTTGGTGTTTTCATTCATTGTTAGATTCACTCTGCCTTGCAATAACTCATTGGAATCGTCTTTAGAAGACGTAGTTTCTAGAAGACGTAACAGTATTTTCGTCATGTATCCTTGGACTATCCCCCGTAACAACAAACCGTCTTTTGGGGGCGTCGCTCATATGGGCATGTGCTACGGTAGAGACGATAAATAAACGGAAATACCCACACACCATTCAAACAAATAATTCCGTCTTCATAATTTCGTTCTTAATTCAAAGCCCGAGCCCTCAGATTCCCCCCTGTCTACGCCTATGCCTACACATGTGTTACGGCGCAACATGTTTCAAGGTTTACAAGTTTGTCTTGGCAACTTTTCACAAACAACTGGTTCCTTATAAAGCTTTGCTTACAATTCGGACACTTCATACAAAACAATGACAGGGAAGTGATTCATTAAGAAAATTTGTGAAATGGACACGATAAATGATTTTGGAATGACATTTAAAGAGTGCAAGGTGGAGAAAAAGAAAGAAGGGATGTAATTCAGCTTTGGACGAAATTATTGATAATTTTTACATCCCTTTCAAAAAAGTCTTTATGTGATCACCTGCTTATAAAAAATATTTTCTTCAATTCAAGCATTGTGGGCAAGTTTTCGGTATTTTCGATTGGTTTTTGGGCGTCTTTGAACGATATGAGTGAGTGTTTAGAATGAGTAAAAGGAGCGCTGAGTGAGTGATGTGGACTTAATTTGATCGGAATAAATGTCAGTTTCACGAAATTATTAACTGTGCTGCTCATCTTTCTATGGTGAGATTACTGATTCAGGAAATGCAATGCTATGAGTGGATACTGCTCATCTTTCTATGGTGAGATTACTGATTCAGGCAATGCAATGCTATGAGTGGATACTGCTCATCTTTCTATGGTGAGATTACTGATTCAGGCAATGCAATGTTATATGTGGATACTGCTCATCTTTCTATGGTGAGATTACTGATTCAGGCAATGCAATACTATGAGTGGATACTGCTCATCTTTCTATGGTGAGATTACTGATTCAGGCAATGCAATGCTATGAGTGGATACTGCTCATCTTTCAATGGTGAGATTACTGATTCAGGTAATGCAATGCTATGAGTGGATACTGCTCATCTTTCTATGGTGAGATTACTGATTCGGGCAATGCAATGCTATGAGTGGATACTGCTCATCTTTCTATGGTGAGATTACTGATTCAGGCAATGCAATGCTATGAGTGGATACTGCTCATCTTTCTATGGTGAGATTACTGATTCAGGCAATGCAATGCTATGAGTGGATACTGCTCATCTTTCTATGGTGAGATTACTGATTCAGACAATGCAATGCCATGACTAGATAGGGAACGCCATTCTAACATCACTCGGATTTCCCGTAAACTGATATCTCGGAAGTTAGTGTGAATTTTGGTCGTTTTGGGGTAATTCGACTTCTGATGGCACTCTGGTCAATAGGCTTGAAAGAAGAAAAAAGTATGAATGAAAAACTTGTGTTAGTGTGATCTCAGTGATGCATTTTGTCAGTGAAGACGTTGAAATGGCGATTTCGCGCGTTTTAAACTAATGACCCTTCACGTTCTTAAAAGCTTACTTTGATCATATTTAAAGCGTTTCAATCTTAAGACTGCACCACAGTAGAGCCAAATGATAATTGAACATCGTCGTGTAATCATGACATACTTTTCGAGATATGTGATTGGATTTACGTTAAATTTCTTAATCTTCACAAAAAAAAAAATAAATAAAAAAAAAATAAAATAAAATAAAATTAAACAACTTTTAAAAAGTGGCACAATAAAAAAAGTCAGAATTTTGATTTATTTTTTTCCCGTTTCCATTTTGTTTGCTCGCACTTCTTGTGCCATTTCACCGTATAGAAATTTTTAACGCGGGATCATGGTTATTACCTCAACGTCGAAATTTCGATAAAGGCAAACGCGATTAAAATCGCTATAATATTTTGACTTCATTTGTCTGCCCTGTTTGAATCTTGTGTGAATATAAGTATAGGATTAATCGAAGTTTACCTCCTGGTAAATTGGTTTGTATTTAATATGGAACCACCAACATTTATGATGTTAAGCTTATTTGGCATAAAACATGTATGTGTTAAATTAGCCAATAAAATTATGTTATGTTATTATGTTATGTTATAATCATTTTACATAGGCCTACTTGGAATTTTCCAGCTTTATGTTGAATGTCATTACTGTAGCTACAAATAGTATTTTAACAATGTAATTAAAGTTAGCGTCATAACGTTGAGCCTGCAAATTAAATTTACAATTTGAATACGGTAAGTATTCCTTTATAGCGACGTCGACGTAATAGGCCTACTTATTCAAGGCATAGATCGGCAATATTAATTCGTATGTACCGCGAAGTTTTTTGTGCATAGAGATTAAAATTTTAGGACTTTTTCCCAAAAAAGTTTGAATATGTGAATTTTTATCTATTATACCAATAGATTAAGAAATAATTACAATGAAGATAGACAAAATTCTGGTATGATTTTGACTGTCAATAAGAAAGTTTGAACGCCAGGTTGATAAATTTCAAATCCGGATTATAAAAAAAATCTTCACAGTGAAAGATTTAAATTCTTCTCATAAAATTGGAGAAATATATCAAAATTTGAATAAATTTCATTGGGCCAATTTAGTAATAATAGCTTCTTAGTCAGATTTTTGTAATAGCAAAAACTATAAGTAGTCTGTTTTTCAGAAATAGATTGCATATTCATGAGATTAACCAAAAACAAAAATCACCTGAATTACGATTATTATAAAGGTTTCATTAAAATTCGAGTATTTAAAACGATTGCATGATTATTAGAATGATACGTTAGTGTCTTAAATTATCAATGTTATCTGGTCTCGGCTGCGAGAAATTATCAGTATAAATTATCCTTACCTCTACCAGATAAAATTGATAGTTTATGACACTTACATATAATTCGCCATATCTCAGACTTAACATACATACACAACATACCAAAATTTATCACTTATCTTAAAAAGCGTATTTGACTTTCTTCTACCTTAAAAGGAGATACATGTAAAAAAAATGTCGCTAGAACGAAATTAGTGATGTTGAATCATCATCCTTTAATTCAAATCTTATTTCATTCCGAAATCAATCTAAAATCGTTAACATTTAATAAAACACTCAGTAATTCAATATTTCGGCAAAAATTGCCTTTTTCAAGAAAACGAAAAATATTCTAACACTACTACTTAGAACATTTTTCGTTTTCTTGAAAAAGGCAATTTTTGCCGAAATATTGAAATACTGGGTGTTTTATTAAATGTTTATTCTATTCCCTTCGGAAAATTTTGTGATATCAAAATCGTTAACCTTTTCAATTTCACGACGTTATTAAATGTATAAACCTTATTTGTCTAATCTTAGCTAAATGTGATCCCGAATGCGTAAACGGCGAATGTACTGGACCGCATTATTGCAAGTGTCAAGCCGGATTTACTGGAATGGGATGCAAACAAGAAATCGCAGGTAAGCTCATGACATCAATTGACGGATCGCCAAAAGTAATCCGACACGTCATTTTGTCAAGGATACTATAAATTAACAACAAAACACATAAAATGAATTTTAGCATTTGCAAATCTCTGGTGGGACAATCGTTGAGACTTTTCGCTTAATCTACATAAATCTTATTCCCATAAACCGGTGTATCTATGAAAAACACATTTTAGATTACCGTATTGATCCGGTCCTGCGTTCAGGATGACAAAACGGTGCAAAATGTTTTCCAGTTATGCCCCGCTTTGCACGCAAGTGCACGTGCAAAGCGGGGTATAATTGGAAAACTATTTGCACCGTTTTGTCATCCTGAACACAGGGCGGATAATCGTTTCTGTGTAGCTAAACAAAACGTGAATAGGGAGCTTTTATTTAGAACACATTTCGTAAACAAAATATCTTTCAAAATGATGTGTGTCATTTGCTTTAATTTTCCTTCAAATTCATGGTTTATTTCCCCAAAAAGAATTATTATTTAGTAGAAATTAACCCCCCCCCCCCAAAAAAAATAGAAATTGGCTCACAAAATTCTGAAAATTTAGGTATTTTTAATCAAATGAAGTGCGTGTTTCTGAGTAAATAGAAGGTCATTATAAGGGAGGGGCCTCTAATTGGAGAAAATATACTTAGTACATTTAAAAACGCAGAGGTAAAATTACTTCCGATATTTTCTTCAATAAACTACAGAACTGTCAAAGGAATGGCATTTTGGAGTCACCAGTCCTTGAACAACAGTTTTAAGCATAAAACAACAAACAATGACCAGAGTAAATTGGTTTTCGTCGCCCTTAAACCACACAGGGGTAAAAATGAAAAATCCATTTAGGACAACTGGCCGAATCCGCCAAGGTTTTCTTAAGTTATTGTCACTTGTAAGGCAATATGCGCATTTACTAACATGATTGGATACAGATGCATAGAAAAAAAACCCAACAACCTAATTCAAAAACAAAAACAAAAGATTATTTGAAAGGTGTACTAGGCAGGCTAAATGCACTACTATCGTTAAGGGATTTTCTTAATCCAATACTGTATTTCTTATTCGCCACTCATTTTTTCCGGTTTTCTCATAGCAATGGAAGTTGGTTTTTTTTCTTTATTAATGCCAGTTTTTACAAAAAAGACTAGTAATTAATTGGAAAACGATAAGGATAAAGAGGCCAAAAGAGTGAAAATTATCCGATCACAAAGATTTCATCTCTTGTTGCTAAATTCTTTTTAAACTTTAAATAAGAAAGTTTTACATCGTTTATGCATTTCCGATGCAAATTCAAAACCATGGTTCATGAAATTGGAGCTTTTCTATCAATTTGCCTAATCCTTTGCGTATATGTTGTCAACGTGTACAAAGTGTGTCATTGGAAGTTGCCATCGTTGATAATTTTGAAAAAAACTTATATAGAACGATGAAAATTTAAGCAGTTATTGAATACCGCTCACAATTACAAAAAAAAAAAAAAAAAAAAAAAAAAAAAAAACACATAACGTAAAAAGCAAAAAAAGGCGTGCTAATGAAATCCCTTGGTGCAGTCCTGTGTGCGATTAACCCATTTCACGTGGGAATAAAAAAGACAAAACCTGCTTTCATACAATTTCGAACAACACACTCGAGATCTATTATTAATTTTGACATTAGTTTCAAAGCAAAAATCTGAAATCTAAGAAAAGGTAAAATCAGTACTAACATGATAAGCCCGAAAGCAAAAGTAAGAATACGGCTATTTTTTTAACACAGACTACAAAAAACTTATTTGTAGTACAATATGGTTATCATCGATATACTCGATGCGCAACAAATGCCAATTCATCTTGTTTAAATTCTCTGCGTTTTTAAATGTACTAAGTATACATGTAAGTAAATCCAAATAAATCATTTACTCCTACAGTAAGATATATCCTGTTTAACGGTATATTTAGCATTTCTTTTCATGAGTTTTTGCAATTAAGCCAATTTAGCGTTTTTTGTTAATCGATATGCTTTCTTGAATCAAATTACGTCCTTTAAAAAAATGAAGATGGAGTGAAATTTGGTTATTGACATTGCCTTTGCTCCGTTTACGTTATAAAGTAACTAAATATTTTGCTCAACTCAGATCCGAGAATTCTAATTAAACTCTTATAATGTTTTTTCAAAAGACAAACTGTAACATTTCCATTTCTACGTGAAGAGAAAAAATAATGGGAAATGGATAAAGATAATGATTATCATATACACTTTTCCACATAATTTCTTCACTTTTCTAATTTCATTTTAAATACTTAAGGTATATTAAAGCCTAGATGGGATCTGAAATACAACAAATGTTTGACTTTTCGACCTACATCCTTTTAAAGTCTTTATCCAAAAATCAAAGTCGTTTTTATTTTACGTCAATATACTATTCTTGTTTTCTTTATTCTGTCTTTAGTATAGAAACTTTTTCACTTTCTTTTTCCTTTAGTGCAAAACACCAGTCTTCAATATTGCTTCAAGTATAGCCATTGCAGTGGACGGTTGATGCATGGCATGGAGAATAGGCAAACTGACAGAGAGGAATGTTGTAGCAGAGGGGGCGGAGCAAGTTGGGGTCGATCCAACCAGCCCGGATGTGAACAATGTGACCCTGCAGGTGCGTACTACAGGTTTACACTCCTTGGCCCTGTTTTCAGTACTAAACTTCTTACGCAAAAATTAACCGTAAGTCAAAATCACAAATCGTACCTGGTGATTTTATCTATTGTTAGATTCTGCCTTGCAAAATCTCGTTGGAATCGTCTTCTTAAGATGACGCATGGCAGAATTCCATATTCAGTTACTTCTTAAGAAGCAATTTTAATTTTTGACTTACGCAAAAATGATCGTAAGATCTTTAGTAAAACATGCCCCTGTATACATAGCATAAAGTGATAAGGGCCCTTTTAGAAGGACAGTAGCTGTTTCTTAGAGTAAATAAAAACTGAGTCTATATATACGAATATATTGCTCTTGAATAATACATTAGTGCCCCGTCACACGAAAAGGCAACATTTGGAAACTCCGTAAAATAAATTTTACAAGAGTCATTTTCTCCAACCATTTGGCATACATTCAGTTGTACACGGAAGTGGGATGGGCAGCTGGTAGCTCGGATGTAATTTTGTGGTTTAACTGGTGTGAGAAACGACGGGAAACTATGGGTAGGTGCACCAGTAACAACCGTACCAGCGTGAAACACTTCTTCATGAGAAAAATATAGAGTAAAATTTGTGAAAAGCGGCAAGTTTCGGGACAACCAAAAAACGCTAATGGGAATGGTCGCTTGATACAATATTTCATGATAGATAAGGCATCTCATTTTGATATAGTATATAGATTGTCGCATTAATCTTTTTTACCCAACGATTTTCGAACCCATTAGATTAATCTCTAGTTTAATGAGTCCAACAAATTAGGATCTATAATTTAACTTTTTTTCCTATTTAAAGATGTCCAGTTTTCATAGACTGGCTTGGGGGAAGCCGGATTTTTAGTGGTCGCATAATAGATGTGGTCGCTCGAGTAATATCGACTGTGCACTGTCGATAGGGCCTGCTTTACTAAACACCTTCCGATCATTTTTTGTGCAAGTCATAAATTTAAGTTGCTTCTACAGTAGTTACTAAATATGGAATTCTGACATGCATCACCTCATTGGAATCGTCTTTTGAAGAATCGGTCAATGATTGAAAACACCAGGTTCGATTTGTGATTTTGACCTAGGGGCCTACGATTTCTTTTTCGTTAGAAGTTTAGTAAAACGATCCCGTGGTCTCGAATGTTACAACTGTTGCATTACAGGCCCCAATAGGTGACCATTTTAGTAATAATGTCACTGGAAATGTTAGCAGAGCTTGCCACTTATACTAACAGACATCGCTTTTTTAAAGAATTTGTCCTAAAAACTTAAAAAAAATAGACAATCGAAGCACATGCACGTGCGTTTAAATAGTAGTAGTCTAACCTTAGCTATTTGGATTTCACATCATTTTCTCTTCTAGCAAAGAAACCGTGGAATAGATCTTTTTATCTATCAATTTTATTAAACGTGACTCGTCAAACGAAAATGGACTATCTTGATAGGGCGTAATCTAAAAGTGTCGATCCTAGATAGACTGCACAGACTGAATTGAGTCGAAACTGTTCGCAGTTGTTTTGTGTTTTTTTTAATCAATCTAGACTAGATCTTCCTTCCTGTGATTTATTTCAGTGCGACCTCTTGTTGACCTGTACGGGAACCAATATCTTTTTCAAATAATTATTTTCGCGAGTTCCCAGACGGTTCACGTATGCACTTTTCTAGTCATTTCATCTCGCTTCTAGATAACTCGACGGTGAAATATTGTCTCAGTAGCTTACGTACTTTCATCCGAACTTTCGATGGCGTCGCATACAACTTTGCTAGTTCCTGCACACACACTTTCGCCGAGTCATCGACAAAGAATTTGCGAATTCTCATCAAGGCTGAAGGGTGCGAGACAAACAAGCCACTTGAAGGATGCAAAAAGGTAAACATACTTAACTATAGTTGCACTTTTCGAACGCGAAAACCGAATACCGTGCGCAAATATTTGAACACGAAGTTCTTCTCGCCTGTAGTAGTTAGCAGACGACGACAAAGGAAGTGACGCAATGAAATTGTTTCTGCCTTGGAGTAAGTCAGTTTAACTTCGTTTGAAAAAAAAAAAAAAATAAAAAAATGAAAATGTTTTCTGCAATACAGTATAGAGATGAAAATATCTTGACTGAAAGAAAATGGCTGACGTTTGTAACTTTGTTCATAAAAATGGTGCTGAAATAGAGACTTTTTTTTATCATGTTGGTCTGTGGACAAAATGACCCCATACATCCAGACTTGTGTTCAGGATGAGAAAATGGCGAGAAGTGTTCGCAAATTATACCCCACGTTGGATGCAAATGCACGTGCAGGGTATAAGTATGGGATAATTTGCAAACAGTTCACATTGTTTTTTCGTCTTGAACACAGGGCACGTAAATGCCCCCTTGCACTGAATTTAGGACTCGGTGGATGTTTTGTTCATTTTTCATTTTAGCATTTGACCACAATAAATTTCTTATATTGGGTTCTTTTGATCCGGTTTTGTTCATGTAAGACCTAAACACTGCTTAATAACAAAACAGACTTCTTTGAAAAGAATATAAAGGTTGATTAACTTTGTCATTTGACTCTTATTTATTTTCATAGAATTTTCAGATAAAATAGACCTATGCATTTCTAGTAAAGATAAGAAGACAATTAATTAATAAATGGTTTTAAATTGTCATTTGGGTGTTATACAAACCATTAATCCTTACTTATACTTGTATATTTCTAGATTGTGACCATATATTCCAATGGGCAAAATGTTACAATACGGGATCAAGTGATTTTTAATGGCACTCACAACATAACAATTACACAATCAAAGTCACAGCAAATCTCAAGAGGTAAGCATGAGCCCAACAAATCTTTTAGAAAACTTACCTAAACACATGCATTTGCAGGGGTGTAGTAATACAGATTTTATCCATTTTTCCCTGGACGAGAAAACTGATTTTCTACTTGATCAATCAGGATCAAACTGAACTTGTCCACCAAAAAAAAAAAAGAAAAAAAACACACCCAGAACAGATACATTTTAGAAAAATGAGAGCCCGGCAATTTCTTCAATAAAAACATTTCCTAACCTTTGATATAAGCATTGGGATAATTGATCTCTTGGATCTATATAGTTTATTTGCGCCCAGAGACGAGTGCTCTTGAAAATGTGCATGTTGTAAAAATGTAGAAAAGTCCATGGCAGATATGTTTGGCATGGAAACTATACATTTCATTTTGAAAAAAAAAACAAAAAAAAAACACACTAAAAAAACATTGATAAGTTATGTAGAATGTGTGCATTTAATCAATGCCTATATTTTTGTACACTGCTGGTGGACATACATCGGTTTCATTTTCTCAGATTTTTTTTTAACTTCGAGGATAACATGATTGAGGGTCTAGAGACTCTTATTACTGTAGATTGATCTTATTTGACACATCAACAGTTACTACAAGAACTATAAAAGAGAGTATTGTTTTTAGAAGAATCATCTGAGAAGAAGTAAAGTGAAATTATAATTTTACTGATTTTGGAAAGTGATAAAAAAAGGTGAATTTGTTTTAGATTATTTTTTTTTTTTCTGAGGGCAGGATTTTGGGCAGTTGTTGGGGTATTTTGATGGCTCAGTGTGAAACAGTTGCAACTGCTTATAAACATATAGGTAGTTACAACTGTTTCGCACTGGACCATAAATTTATGTCTGTGACATATTTCTAGTCTTAAACTGTAGATATGAAACATCATTTTAATATCCCATATTGGTATTTATCATCCTCCAGCAGGGATGTAACTACCATTACACACATTACACAAGTGTGTTATAGTAATAAATCCTCTAAATCCTCTTTCGAAAAATGTCATCAATTAATGATCATAACATAGAAACTACAGCTTATTCAAGCTGTAGTTATGATGTTTTGATTATTTACCAATGCTCAAATCATAGAAAAGAGGAGCGGAAGGAAGACATTCACCTTTTGTCACAGTCCACATATTGCTTTCATACTATATATTCTATGTTTGTCGTCTTCTGAGTGTGTATAAATTTCAAAATCCTCAATAATCCTATGTCCAGCATGGTTACTGTATTATGTAGTATGTTTTCCTAATTTCATTTGATATTGAAAAAAATTCTCCTTGAGAATGAAAAAATTAGGATACAGGGGTTCAAAAAAAGGGGGGGTGAGTCATTTGTAACCCTGGACTTCCTCTGCATACTTCCTTTAGCTGTTAATTAAGAATTTTGTCTTGTTTTGGATTATAACAACACAAACCATAGGGTTAACAGGCCCTTTCCTCTCAGGGAATTTTGCCCCTTAAAATGCCTTTTTCCCTAATAAATCAAATTTCCCCACCGAGAGAAGGTCATGTCTAGAAAAATATACTTTTTCTTGCTTAAGATTAGTCATTTTTACTTTTTAAAGATTATTTAGTCTGTTTAATTCTAAAAGCTTGTAACTGCAGCTTGATTACAGATGTAGTTGCTAGCTTTAAGAATCATTTATGAATTTCATAGTTTATGACTTGAATATATTAGTTCTGTTTCCCTAAATGAATCACTATTCAGCCAAAAACTTAGAAGCTTTCTTTCAAAACATCAAAAAGTAAACCTTCCCCTGCTGACGTACTTAAAAAAGAATCCCCAAATTAAGGGCCAGAGGCCCCTTTCCTCAACCTTTAAATAAAGCCCTGCAAGCTTGTGATCACATTTTTTTCTAGAATTCATCGCCCAAAGGACGGGGGACAACCTGTTTATCTACTTTCCTGGTATGCAATACTATTTAAAGACCGATGGAAACTCGACAGTCTATTTTCACGTACCAGAGAGTGCCAGTGGTAATATGGCAGGACTTTGTGGAAATGGGGATCGAAATCGTACAAGTAAGTATAATGAAAAAGAATTGCTTGAAGTGATAAATTGAATTTCAAACTTGAATAATTATGCCATCCTTCCAAGAAGCAGGGCTCACTCTTGCCTTAGCCAATTTAGCCATTGGTTAAAATTCTGGAAAATCTGCTATAAAGAACATCAATTGGCTAAAATGCTGGCTAAGAGTGGATTTTGAGGGCTCGGTGCAAGACTGTAGTAAATGTATATACATTGTATATACACTCACTACAGTCTTGCACCAAACCCTTGATATGTGTACTTTCAGAATCGGGGCTCTACATGAAAAATACAGTCATAACTTGTTAATTTGTGTTTTAAAATTTTTTATACCCCCGCAAAACGAATGTTTTCGGGGGTATACTGGAATCAGCCTGTCTGTCAGTGCGTCTGTCCGTCTGTCTGTCCGTCCGTCCGTCCGTCTGTGAACACATATAGTAGTAAATTTGTGTCGCGAACTCCTCATTCAGTTTTCCTTCAAAAGCTTTGAAACTTTATAGAAACATTCATCACATGTTGGAGTTTTGCAAGACGCAATTTTTAGGTCCCAACTTCCCCTGGTTCATGAATTATCTCCCCTTGAACTTAGACATTTTTTTCCTATTTGTTACCATGTACTTATAATTTTGTGTCGCAAACACCTCCTTCAATTTTCATTCAATAGTTTTGAAACATTATACAAACATTCATCACATGTTGAAGTTTTGCAAGACGCAAATTTCAAGTCTCAAATCCCCCTGGTTCATGAATTATTTCCCTTTGAACTTAGACAATTTTTCCTATTTGTAACCATGTACTTATCATTTTGTGTCGCAAACTCCTCTTTTAACATTCATTCAATTGTAATAAAACATTATGCAAATATTGATCACATGTTGAAGTTTTGCAAGACGCAAATTTCAAGTCTCAAACCCTCTTGGTTCATGAATTATCTCCCCTTGAACTTTGACATTTTTTCCTATTTGTTGCCATGTACTTATAATTTTGAGTCGCAAACTCCTCCTTCAATTTTCATTCAATAGTTTTGAAACATTATACAAACATTTATCACATGTTGAAGTTTAGCAAGACGCAAATTTCAAGTGTCAACTCCCACAGGTTTTTGAATTATCTCCCCTTGAACTTAATACAATTTTTCTTTGTGAACACGTTTACTTGTAATTTTGTTTCCCAAATTCCTCCTTCAGTTTTCCTTTAATCAGTTTTCATGTAATATCTTTGAAATTTTTTACAAACATTTACCACATGAAGTTTTGCAAGACACAATTATGAGGTCCCAACTCGTCCTGGTTTAAGAATTATCTGCCCTTACACTTACTTCATTTTTTTCTTTTTCGTTCACATATACTAGTAATTTTGTGTTTCAAACTCCTTCTTCAGTTTTCCTTCAATAGCATGAAAACATTTATCACATGTTTAAGTTTTGCAAGACGCAATTAAGAGGTCTCAAATCCAAGAGTTAACTTTATATTTGAAGCATTTTTTGCCGCTTCTGTCAAAGTATCTCATTCTCTGAAAGCACTTGCGGAGGTATTAAGTCACATTCAGTGACAAGCTCTAGTTTGTCTAGATGTAACCTCCCTATTGTTTCTTATAACTGATAAAAAAAGGGTTATTGTGAAAAAAAAAATCGTTTCAATCATCGGGGAGTTTCTGTGATCAGAGTTCCAAAGGTGACATTTCCAACAATTTCAAATAAGCCCAAAGCGAAGACTCTGGCCAGTCTGTGTATCAGCACAGTCTAACCAGTCTTCGATATACACTAGATAAATATAAAAGGTCACAAAGTATCTCTAGACAGTATACAGTAAAACTTAAGCGACCACCTAAGGGACCACCAAAAAGCGGTCGTTTATGGGAATGGTCGCTTGATACAAAATATTTCAATAAATGCGACTGTTCATTTTGATCGCATTAATAGATTGTCGGTTAAGTCGTACTTAATCCTATTATGTTCAAACCCATTAGAATCGTCTTATTGAGACGATTCTAATGGGTTCAAACAACATAAGATTCAACAATAACCAATTTTTCTTTAAGAATGTCCTCTTGTTCAGAGATTTTGCTTACGGTGAAGGGACTTTTTATGGTGGTCGCTAAATTAAATTGGTCGCTTAATAGACGTGGTCGCTCGAGCAATATCGACTGTAATTTCCATTTATGACTGTCTAGGCTGCATAGAGTTTGCACCTCACACACATGTCAAATTGTTGGAAATGTCACACACATGCTCATATTATTTATATTTTCATACAATAAGCAGTCTTTGAGATTTGCGGTCAGTGAACAAACTTTGGCATACTCTTTTCTCACGTGGCTACCCTTGTCTTCTTTACAGGGCTCTTGTTAGTGTTTGATAATGGGGAGTCATTGACTCCTGACGTAAGAAATTCTGGAGGTCAAATCTGAATCTAAAGGGGTCAAAACGACTGAAAAAGCAAATCATAAGTTGAATTTTGCATATTTAACAGTCACCTTAACTGTTTCTTTTTTTGATGTGAAACAAGGAATTAATTAGTAGAACTTTTTGATAGTAATTTGTGAAAATCTTAGTTATGAAAGCATGTTCTGACCCTTTGTAATTTCTCTCAAGGGGGTCAAAATGACCGCCTTGGGAAAAATTTCTAGGGGTCAAAATAAGATATTTTCTAATTTTTTTTTATTTTTTTTTGGAGGGGGGGGGTCAAAACCCTGGTTTAAGGGTCAAACATGAGCCCTGCTTTAATGAACAGCCATCAGAGAATTCCTTGACTACACATGTGTAGGATAATATTCCAAATGACATCATGACATCATCACTAGTCATCTTATGCATGCTTTTGTGGTATTTCTATCATCTTTGTTCTAAAATGGATGTACCATCACCAAGGCTTGCTTAATAACATTTCTATTCTAGACTTGGTTAAGATCAGCTTGTCTAAAGCAAAATCTCATGAAAGATCCAATGTATGTATTTAAGTGATGAAGAGAGAAAATAATTGATTTCATGGAGGTATGAAACTAAAAGCCTTATTGCACTGTATGAATTTGCGAAGTAGTTTCATACATAGGTGTGATTCGATTTTTTGTTTTATGTACATCTACATTGGTACTGCCCAGGGCCTAAGCATCATGGGCAAGTGGCTTCATCCAAGCCAGTATATATTGGCATATATACAAATTAAAAACAATAAAACCCGTTGTTTGTCTTTGCTTTATTCTTTCATGAAATCAATAAATACTTTTTTAACGATTTAAAGGGAGATAAATTGCATTGGATATGCAAATGAGAGAGACCTGCCCTTAGTTAAATGGCTAATTGAAGCTTTTATAGACAGAGTCTCCCCATTTAGGGTTGAGGATCTTTTTCTCTGAATAGATCATGTCTGTCTATGTGCTCGGTTTGTTAACCCTTGTCATGCTGAATAAATTTTGGCTAAAAATTTTCCTCAAAATCAAAGGGCAAAAAACACTGAAAGTACCAACTAAAGGTCAATTTTTATTTGAAAAAAAAAACTAAATGTATTGACCATTCTGGTTTGAAAGTGAGAAACAGATGGTAAAGATTAACATCAGACTGCACATATGTGGAGGCTGATGTTTGTCTATAGCTCCTGCCAAAGCAGGAATATTCCGGGTTCAGCATGACAAGGGTTAATTATACTATGAGATTTTTTTTCCACAGATGACCTTCCACATCCAGACAGAGCATTTGAATTTGCCCGTCAACAAATAGTTGATCTAATTCCACCAGAACAGGTACACCACCATTAATAAGGGGGTCACAGGCCCTGTCCCTATTCGGAATACCACTCAGCCAATCTCACAATCAACTTTGGATGTACATAGACTGACTATTTTCAAAAAGTACGGGAAAGACTTTTGAAAAAATCGATGACGTCAGTTAAAATGGGGTTAGCCCTCGAAACTGTGAGTGAAAACATTAGACGTCACCAACGCTATTAATTTAAGTCACTGACATAAATATCTTTAGATTCTTAAATAACGGCTGAAAAAATCTTAATTTTTGAGAATGATTCATCATTCTCAAAAATCAAGATTTTTCAGCCATTATTTACTGTAAAAGATATAAATCTACAGTGCTAATTTTTCTTACACTTTTTCCGCCTAACAAAATGCACAATTTTGATACATACCCATCCGCCTTACATACATCCGAGGTCTGTTGCAGTTTATGAAAATGGCCGAGTGTAGTTCTGGATGGCCCTTCATGAATCACCCCTCTGATTTTATCCCCCCCCTCCCCCAGTACAAGTAGAGGGGGAAAATATTGGTTTCACACTGTCTATCTGTCCATCAGTAGACCTTTTTGTGGTGTTCGTGGTCTAGAGGTAGAGCATCAGCCTCTTGACCCAAAGGTCCTGAGTTTGATTCCCAGGAGCGGCTATCGATCTTGGTTCTTTCATTAGCACTCACATTCGGCATAAGTACTGGTGAATTTTCCAGGAAGCAGAATAGAGAGGGATTAATCTAACTTGTGAGAGCTTGTTTCCCAATCGATGTAAAATGAATAGGTTTAAACTGAAAAACCTTTCTTGTATGTGGAATCAAGAATGAAGCTACCTAGAATAATGAAACTTGATACATTTGTTGCCTATGATCCAAGGAGATGCCTTATTGTTTTTTGGTCACACAGGTCAAAGGTCAAAGTCACATTAGAACTTTGTCTGAAAACTGTTTATGAAACCAGGACAAAGCAGGGGATATTAGTCCAATTTGAAACAGATCTAGTTACAACATTATTAATCTGCAGAACATATTATCAAGGACATGAAACAAACAGTAAATCGTTAGAGGGCAACCTAAATGTCATAACTACAGCTTGTATCACAAGCTGTAGTTATGATATTTAGGTTGCCCATTTTACAAAAATGTTTCAAACAAAATGTCAGAGTTCAACAGTCATCTCATTAAAAATGAGAGTTTTGATTGGTCAATTGATTGACGGCAGCGATCTGTGTAATGTTACCAGATCATCACATTAAGGTAGTGAAACTCATGATCTTTTACAATGTTGACCGAGGTTTCCTTACGAAAATCATTTGGAAACCTCAGTTAACACTGTTAAACGTTGTGGAACTATTACAGGTTCACCACCTTGAACCCTTTCTTGTATAGCTCCGGGTTTTTTTTTTTACTGATTTTATATTTGAAAAACGAAATAAGTTAAAATGAATTATTCAGATAACAGAAATTCCCCCCCCCCCCCCCCAGTTTGAGTTGGTAGAATTAACTCGAGTTGAGGTTGAGGTTGATAATTATTGTGTACAGATTACATCAAAGAAACGAACACAATCACACTCGAAATCTACACCATTGATTCACCATCAATTTATTCACGCAAAGGTACTCAAGTATTATTGACATGTCAAAAAATATTCGGGTAGGAAGCAGCCAAGCAGTCCAAACTCAATCACCCCCACCTTCCCCAATCTTTATGCCAACCAAGCTTGATCAGTACTCAATTGCTTGATCCTGCTTCATTGAGTTGAATGGATTGGCAGAGGGAACAAAGTATAAACCAGGATTCAACTCTAAGGGAGTCAGGACGAACAAGACTCCTTGTTTACCAGTTAGGACTCTTTCATTTTGCATGTAAGTGGTCTGATGGACTAACATGATTATATGAGAAAAGTGTAACAAACAAATGCACAGGACAGTTACCTTTTCATCACTTGTCAAAACTGAAAGTTTTTTCACTACAGAAGTTTTTGAAAATGACATTGCTCTCACCGAAAATATTATAAGCTAGTCTGTGATTATATCTTTGAGCTAACAATGTATATTGTTTTCAGTGTAACACACCAAGTGACCCCCCAGATATGTGTACAACACCAGAGCAAAAGATTAATGCTGAACGAGCCTGTGATTACATCTATGAACTTCATCACCCTTCGTCTCTGGTAAGAAAATTGTTTTATGCCACCTGACATGGTCTATATTGGAATCATCTACTCTGTCTGTTGTCTGTCCATATGAATGTGTGTCTATTTCTTGTTCTTAACAAGAAATAATCCTTTGATTATAGACAGATTTGAGTTACATGAAATCATCATTTATGTCTTCCCAGTAGAATGTTTGTGGTTATGTGACTATTTGTATATCATTGCCATTTTGTTGTACTATGTTTCACCACTTGGGCCTTTGTGAATTTTTCTGTGTTGTAGCATAACGAGGGTTCAGCGCAAGAGTGTACTTAGTGTATAAACAGTGTATATGCACTTAGTACACTCTTGCACTGAACCCTCGATATGCTGTGACTTTAGCACTCATGTTATTCTTGGATGTCCACAAACTGTATTTATTTTAGTAACGCCAGGGAGGTAATAAGAATTGTTTTTCAATAATAAAGTTGGGAATGAGCCATTTGAAGAAGCTTTGGGAATTCCTTAATAGATTTATTTTTCCATAAAGCTTCTTTTGTCCTTCATAGTGAACAGCCATGAGAGATATCCATATCTTACACATGTCTAAAATCACAATATAACTGATGCCATCACTACATCATCTTACTCAGGTTATCACACTATTTGTGTCATCAGAGGGTTTCAGAAATGGTTTAAACATACAAACATGATCATTGATGTTTATGTGAGAAAGAAATCTATAACTTGATTTTCTTTAGGACATTTTGATCTTAACCTTGTCTTAAAAAGAAAGGTTATAAAGCTTGCCAAGCTTTGTTAAATAATTTTCACTTTTGAACTCAGTTAAGGAAGTTTGCACGACTTTTTCCTACTCTTAAACTTTTTTTTTAAACCTGAATTTTTAGAAAGATCTAAATGTTTTATTTCATTTTTTTTTAAAGAAAAAATGGAGTCACTTATTTTTTCTCAGAGCTGTATGAAAATAGGTACCAAAAATATTTTACGCCCTTTAGTTCTTGCCTTTGAATTTCTTTGAAAATTACACCCTTGATTTGAAATTATTATTTTTGGACAAACTAATATTCTGAAAGCAATATGGTATTTAATGTAGCAAACAAAAATTATTACATATCTATTCAGTCTTTAATAGAAGTATTTTTCCTTAATATTAAGGGCTGCTAATACATGCTTAACAGTAGAATAAATTTATTTCTACTATTGAACTTTTTCTTATACTCTCAATATAAATTTGTGACATAATGAAGAATATTTTGACATGAAAAAAAGTTGGAGTCACAGTCTTACTTTTAAAAAAAATATTCGAAATAACAAATTTGTTGGTATTTTTGTTCAGGGATATGAGGTAAGGGTTCTTTTAACCATATTCATCAGTTTTAATTTCTTTCTATCGGAAATATAGGCAAGGAGTAACATTGAATTCTTGCTTGTCGTTTTCTCTGAATACTCTAAAATTGGGAAAAATTCCTCGATAAATTGGGGCATAAAAAATAGATTTTTGAATTAATACAAATTTTTACACGTTTTGACAACCTTACATACAGCTCTATCCAAAAACACAGGTTGAATTTTGATTCATAGTTTTATAACAATTACAGAAACTCAAATGTTTTTTTAATGGCTGAATATCCAAAACTGGATGTGCCGACATCCTTAAGATCAGCTGGTCTCAAATAAAATCTCATAACAGATCCTATATCCCCGAAAAAGATAATCTTCATATCCATTGGCAAAAGGAGCATTTGTGACATGTCATGCAAAAACAGACCATCTGGGAACTCTATAAATAAATACATGGAAAAGGGATTAGGTCCAGCAAAAGTCAACCAGAGATAGGATTTCAAAAACTCTTTCACAAAAATGTAGATTGATCATTCTAGATTCAGAAAATAAGCCAAGTGTGAAAAGTTTCAACCATAGTCAGCCAGCGCATTCCTCTCAGTCTGACTAGAGTCAACATCTTATGCAATACCTATGATGGGTGACATTTAAAAGGGAAGGTGGCCTATTCATACCTCCCTATAGTCAAGACGGCTGTTGTTAAGTGTTTGCTCGATTACCAAACAAGATCAATCTTGTTTTTTAACTTGTATGGTAATGTTAATCAAGGCTAGTTATTATAAGCTCTAACTTATTTTTTTCCATACTGGTTTGGCTATTGTTAAAATCCTGAGGACTATTTGAAGAAATTGAGTAAGACAAAGGCATATTTTGAATGATATTTTGGGGGATGTACTATTATTGGATGAAATGAGGCATTTATGGACATGTTGGAAATGCCATGATATAAAGCAAGCCTAATGGTGTGCTTCAAATTATTCAAATCTATTTGCTATTTAGTAATTGATGTTAAAAATCAGAGAGTTAATTTTGCTTTGTGAAATGTGATGTTGTCATAATATATATTACATGATGAGTCTATGAAAATTTGGTATCAGTAGCACACATTTGATATTTTCTTTATGATATAACCCAAACAATCATGATAAATCAACTAAATTCTTGAAATCCCCATCAATTTTTTACCATGTAACATAATAACACTTTAAAAATGGCATCATCACATACATTTAGACATCAATTTTTAAGTTTCAAATTACTGTTACCAATGTCTCTAAGATCAATTGCATAGTTATTTCACTTGTCTAACAAAAAAGGTAACCAATCACAGAAAAAGGGACCATCTGGGTAGTGCGAAAAGTGTCGACCCTTGTCTGACTGTGTGAACTCAGCGCAGACTGACCAGGGTCGATACTTTTTGCACTTTGCTTATTTTCTGAATCTAGAATAATCAATTAACCTTCCTGTGAATTCTGTTTTGAAATGAGACCTCTGGTTGGCCTGTTCTAGAACCAATCTTTTTTTCAAATATTTATTTCAACAAGTTCCCAGATGGTCCCTTTTAGAGTGGTTGGTCACAAATAAAAATACATATTCCTTTCAGGTTTCTCCAGAGGACTATTTTGACCTGTGTAATCAAGAACACTGTATGGCTCAAACACCAGAACAGATATCTCTCCTGCAATGTTACGTGACCGGGTCCTTTGTTAGGGAACTCTCCATGGTCATAAATGAAGAGGTCTCATGGAGGAACGACCTTCTCTGTCGTAAGTTTGATACATCAACCTGCCTATGCCAAACTTGTCAGACTTGGATTTTTTTGTAGGAGGACAACTAGATTTTTCTTCGGAACATGTCAAAGGACCAGACAAATATAGAATGAAATTACAGACTAATCCATCTATAGTGAAAGGGAGTTCTAGTTACAGGTCAAGATGCTTTTCAAAATTCAACATAAATATTTAGCTGGAATAGAAAACATTACAGGCAAGTAGAAATTGCTTTAAGAAAAAAACAATTGCTTTTAAAAAAAGCAATTTCTCATTTTGCCTTAATGTTTTCTATACTTGTATGTCTCCGAGTTGAAAACATTTTTGCCAAAAAAAATCCTTCTTTCGAGACAAATAACAAAAAATTAGGACAACTAAATCTTCAAGTTTGGCTGGTAAAATTGAACAGACCACTTACCTGTTGTAAGTTTGAAATATTTAACTGTCCTGTGTGTTCAATATGAAAGCATTCAAGAAGCCAATGGTGTGGAATTTCCATACCAAACATATCCCACTCTGTTGTTTTAGTGGACAGACAAGTAGTTTTATTCTCAGGAACTTGTTCAGCCATAAGACTAATCAAGAACTAAAGTAGCAGACTTTAAAAAAAAAGGGATTCCAATTTCAGATTGATGTTTTTCTAAGTTTAAGAGAAGTATTTAGAATGAATTGAAAATATTCGGGAAAAGGAGCAATTGCTTTCAAAAGGAAATTTCTCCATTCATCTCAATAGTTTTTCAAATTGTTTATCTCCAGCTTGAAAAGACATTTGATTGCTATGGCAGATCCAGAGGGTTTTTTAGGGTTCAAACAAACTCCCCTCTCAAGCTCAATTAATTATCATGTATAATTTTAATTAACCCTTCTACTGCTGTTCACAAAATATTTCTAATGGAAACAAAGCTATGCAGTCTAATCGTAGCATATACTGTGTGCTTCCTACTTGATTTTTGTGCTAAAAATCCTGAAACAGTCTTGTTGCTTTGTTAAAAAAAAAGAAATTTGTTTAAGAATATTTAAATTCAGCAGAAGAAGAGTTGAAATTGTGTAAGACTAGGGAAACAAACCCCCTATATATATGTTTGAACCCCCTTTATAGATTTCCAGGATCCGTCACTGATGTCTTCCCAAACAGAAAAATGATTTTCTTTTTCTTTTTGTTTAACACTTCCCGTTATACAAAATTTGGACCTATCTGAATTCAAAGGTTTTGCAGATGAAATTTTAAAGTGGATTTAATTTGAAAAATAACCATTCAGTAGGGCAGAAAATAGTGTGGAAAAAGAAGAAAAGCAGGGATTAACCAGCAAAGGGTTAACAGAAAAATGTGACAACTGAATGTTCAAGACAGACAAGTAAAATTTAATTGTCAATTTGTCCAAGAGCAAGTGATAAATTCATAATCAGTCATTTGCTTGAAACAAGTCAACTTTGGACATCTATTCTAGTTTTATAAATCATTTTTCAGCGGTTCAATGTGGTAAAAATCGAGTGTACAGCACCAGCATGCCAAGCTGCCCTAAAACTTGCGCTTCTTTATATACGACCCTGCCACAAGAATGTTACACAGACAGAGCCTCGGGATGCGAGTGTATGCCGGGTATGGTAGAACACGGAAATGAATGTGTCTGGCCGTCAGAATGTCCGTGTATACATAACCATAAGGAGTATGCTAAAGGAGATACGCTTACTGTCGAATGTAATACATGGTGGGTGTTTGAATTTTTATGAAATCCTAACTTTTATTATGCAAAATAACAATTGTGGCAAAATTGAATTAAACTCAAAGTACTGTAGCACTGAATGCGCTCATTTTGTGAGTCAGTATTTCTTTTGAAAATATTAATTTTAAACTACTCTAGATTAAAAAAAGGAAAATCATTAGACTTAGCTCAGACTGTACATATGTCAAAGCAGGTTTATTCAGGGTTCAGTGTGAAAAGGGTTAAGCAACCCAGGGGTGTGGAATTCCAATGCCCGACTTGTCCGACATGGGCTTTTAAACCTGCGGACAATTACATTTTTTCAAGGCCACTTGTCCATTGACATGTAATTACTAGGGCAAACCTTGAAATTCTACTATGATAATAATAATATATATTTTGGTGTAGAAAAAGGCCACCGGCCCAAAATACAACATTTTGTACAACAGTACAAGAAACAAATACAATATAATCCACTGCGTCTTAACGACAATCAATCTTCTCTATCAGTTTCATTATATAAATTGATGTATTTTTTACTGTATTAGGATGAGAATTTCCCAATAGACTGTTGAAAGCTACTCGATCTCTATGACCATTATACCAACTATATAAGTAAATAAGCCTTATGTCTTTAAACTGTTCACACTCGAAGAATGCATGATATTCATCGTCTGTTTTAACAATGTTGCTTGATACGAAACAATGCATGCAAATTCTATCCTCTCTATTTAAAACAAAATGCCTTCCCAACTCAATGTTTAGCTTATGATTAGAATAAGGAAACGTGCTACAGCTTTTCTTTGCTTAAACGGTATGTCAAACATTAAATATTTTTCAGGCTATTAAACAGATTTAAAATGCTTGTAAGTGTCACATCGTGTAGAATTTTTAATGTCGTTGTGCCAGTCTTGTCTAGCGAAGTCCGTCACTTGTTGTTTAAACATACGTAAAAATTGATTTTCGTCTCCTATATCTTGTGCGATCCAAACGTATCCAAAGCCATACCTAAACAGAATATTTTTTACTTTGGTTGCCCATGTATATCTATTAGTTTCATCAAATGACTTAAGCATCTTATAACAATTTAAAGCATTTCTGTTGTTTGGCATGCGCAGCAGATGACACCAAAATTTTATACATTTCGTGTAATAAATAACATACATCGGAAGACGCCCACAGTTGCCAAGAACCATACTATTATTACTTGTAGAGTTAATACCCATAAAATATCTGCAAAATCCTAATTGCGCTTTTTCCGTAGCTTCGCTATAGGTTGTATCCCAAATTTCAGCCCCGAAAGTTAGAATAGGTGCTATCATACTGTCAAACCGTTTGAAAGCATCAGAATTCAAAAAATAACCGAATGACTTTTGAAGCTGTTTTATAGAATGAAGTGCTTTGCGCCCTTGTTCTGCAAGCTGAGTTTGTGCTGCAGTCCAAGATAACGTAGGTGTGAATAAGAGACCCATATACTTATATTTAGAGACTACATTTACAAGGTTTCCATTATAATACCACTTTGCGTAGTTACGCAACGGGCCACCGTTTCTAAAAACAATTATTTCAGTTTTATTATGCCCCCGATAGGGAGGCATAATAAATTTGACTTGTCCGTCCGTCCGTCCGTCTGTCCGTCTGTCCGTCCGTCTGTCCGTCCGTCCGTCATTCCGTCCAAAAACTTTAACATTGGCCATAACTTCTAAATCAAAGCGGTGTCGGGGGCATTGTCATCTTACAGTGACAGCTCTTGTTCAAATTAACTTTCATTCCTGAATATTCACAGAAACTAGAGAGACCATTCAATTGTTGCTGTAAATGTATTGCAGTGTCCGCACAGCTCGCTACATCGTCTGCATACATTAAACAGTAAATATCGTTAATTTGTGATGTAATGAAAATTCCTTGTTTACATTTTGCTTTAATAAAATTCAATAAATCATTTATGTAGATAATGAAAAATATACATGAATTTGTATCTCCTTGTCTCGTGCCTTTTTTGCAAGTAAACGGACTTGAGATATGATCTGCGTCGACTCTCACATGCGCTTATAATTTAGAATACATTGAGACAAGAACGTTTAACACTTTTCCCTTCATTCCCTCTTGGGTTAAACTAGCAAACAACTTGTAGTGTTCAATCCAATCAAAAGCTTTTTTGAAGTCTATGAATAAAATATAACAACGACCTCCTTTTTTGGAGATATATTTTTGTATTATACTTTGTAAACTGAACAGATTATCAAGCACTGAATAACCACTTCTAAATCCAGATTGGCACTCATCAATAAGATTATATAAATCTGCTCATTTCTGTATTCTTTCGTTTACAATGTTTGAGAAAATCTTATATACAGCATTGATCAATGATATACCTCTATAATTAGATGGGTTACTTTTGCATCCAGACTTAAAAATAGGAACTATAATGCTGTCGCTCCATGTTTGAGGAAAATCTCCAGTATCGAGAATTCTATTAAAAAGTTTGTTCAAAATAGGCATTATTAAATGTTCTAAATGTTTATAAAATTCGGCACTGATACCGTCAGTACCCTGTGATTTAATTTTTTAATACTTCTCGAAATTTCACTGTCAGTTATAGGCTGATTTGAAATATCAGTATTATCCTCATTTGAGCCTACGTTATGCAGGTCTAAAGAATTCAATGTCACATCATTGTCTGTGTGCAATAATGAATGGAAATGATTATGCCATGCCTCTGCAGCAATGCTTTTATCGGAAACTGATTTCTTTTAATGCCCCTGTATCGAGAGATCGGGGGCATATTGTTTTACTCATGTCTGTCTGTCTGTCTGTCCATCTGTCCGTCCGTCTGTCTGTCTGTCTGTCCATCTGTCTGTCCGTCTGTCCGTCCGTCTGTCCGAAAACTTAACCCGAAAACTTAATCTTGCCAATATCTTCAAGCCTATTCAAGATACAAAGCTAATATTTGGCATGATGATAGATCTCAATGATCCGCATCCGCTGGTACCAAAGTCAAGGTCATGTGACAAGGTCAAGGTCATTTGTCAAGGTCAAACTTTGAAAAAAAAAGCCGTGTCGGGGGCATTCGTGTTTCACAAACACATCTTGTTATTACTTTTATTGTTTTCTAAAATAATGCAGGGTTTTTGGTAGTACTTATCAATTTTGACCTATTTTTGCGTTGAAATGATAACTTTTTAGCTCTGCATAAATTTTTAAAGGTATTTCTCGCTCCCTTGTATTTTAAGAAATCTGAATTCTCATTTGTCCATCTAAAATGTCTAAGTAATGAGTATTTATTTTTCTTGCTTCGAACACAATCTTTGTCCCACCATAAAGGTTGATCATTCGTGTCATCATAAGATGTATGGGGTCTTACCCGCATATTACATTCATCGGCCTACTTTTGATATAATTGTTCGATATTTAGGACAGCTTTGGAAATGTCAGTATCTATCAACCGTATGATTCACCAATGACCGACCAAAAGCATTTACTTCTGTACCTATTTTGGCGCTTTAAATTAAAGCATTCATTATCATAATTAACGTCAGTCTGAAATACATAGTTAAGGTTGTCTGATAAGATATAATCATTTAAATTTCCAGTTCTTGCATTGAAATCACCTGCAAAATAAAAATAACAGTCTGGGTACATATTCTTTAGAGTACTAAAATTTTGCTCTAATAAAATAATTCCATTAGACTCCTCAGTATTTCTGTATATGGATGAACCCTCTGGTGAAACAAATGCAATATACAATACGATATCATTAATATTTTCAAATTTACGTGTACTAAGGTATAACACAATACAATCTTTAAACTCTGTACATATTTGTTTAACCAGACCAGACTGCACAAGCTCATCCTTAACAAAAACACTAACTCCTCCACTGTTACGTATTGCATGTCGTGATTTATTTCTAACATAATCAAAGTGGACATATGAAGAGAGAAAATGATCAAATTCTACTAAATCCAATTAATCCAAGAGATTAACTGGCCTAATGTTAGAAAACACTTTTCAAGTGATAATCTACTATTATTTCTCGATAAACCACCGAAAAAGCATTAAAGAAAGTAAAACATTTGCTTTTTTTCACTGGACATTCATAACATTTTGGCACTTGCAATAGTTTTTTGCATAACCATTGATATTCTTTTCCAGTACCTGCATGAATGGCAGGCTAAATTGTACAAAAGACGAGTGTTCCCAGACTTGTTCCTTTGTTGGATTCAACCATATAGAAACTCTTGATGGACAGCTGTACAGCTATCAAGCTCCAGATAGCAGACCTCATTGCTCCTATAGTCTTGTTAAGGTATGCTTTCAATATAGGCATAACTAGGAAATCTATACGCTCTCAGAAGGCGACCAACAGAGAATAGACATGCATAGGATAAAGGCGATATGTGGACTGTGACAAGGGATGAATGTCCTCTGTCCGCTCCCCTTTTCTATGATTTGAACGTTGTTGAATAAGCAAAACAGCATAACTATAGCTTGAATAAGCTGTAGTTTCGATGTTATGATCATTCATCAACAATAATTTTCGAAAAAGGATTTATTTGTATTTCGCACTTGTGTAATGTGCTTAATGGTAGTAACCCCCTTGTTTAATATTTGTCTTACAAAAAGGGGCCATCTTGGAAGTGCAAAAAGTGGTATTTTTGGGGTGTGGAAATATCGATTTCTCCTCTTGTCTCTTTACAAGTAAAATATTTTCTACTTGTCCAGGATCAAAATGAACTTAGTGTCTACAAAAGTGAAGAAATTGAGAAAACATTACTAAGAAAATGCTTGAACTTTTTTCTCGGACACATTATTGTGAAAATGAAACTATATCCATTATAACATGATCACAGCCTTGAACATAGATGTAAAATAGTTGCATAAGCTTTTCTTGGTGAATAAGTACACATAGTGATTTTGATGTTGGGAGAATTCTATAATTCAACGGGTATTGAGTAAATAAAATCAATGAAAACTAGATTTAGGCATAAAAATAGAACCTTATTTGACATTTATTGTTTCACTTAGAATTTTTATAAAATTCTGTGATTAGGGGCTGATAAGAGATAAGCTATTTGGAATCTTACCATCATGATTGCATTTTAAAGCAATTGTGTGTTCACTTGCATTGCCTCATCAATATGCATGCAATGGGTGGAGCTATCTGTGTACACAGAAAAACACATAAAGCATATGAATTTCATTGGGAATAAAGTTCTAATTGTAATTTGAGATAAATTTCATATGATGATATGGGTTTTACTCCGCGAATAGTCTAAATTCCAAAATACCCCCTGTAACTATCAAACTAAGCACCAAATTTCTGTTTTCTTTTTGTAGACTACTAATGAGTCCGAATATAGAAGAAATTCCCTCCACATTGAGGTTGAACTGGGAGAATGTCTTGACAACGAACAAGCTAAATGCGTTCAGGGAATAAAAGTTACCATTGAGAATTCAAAGTATGTCATTGATCCAGAAAAAGCAGGAAAAAGTGAAAACCCTACTATTGAGATTAATGGCAAAGAAAGGCCTATTCCACACTATGATAATTTTGTAAACATTCGGTCACCAACTTCAATGTACCTACAGATTAGGGGAGTTGATTTCACCCTTGAATTTGATGTGAAACAGAGGCAGAGAATTTATATTAAATTAGAAACAGATTATAAAGGTCAGGTAAGGAATGTTTTTATTATTAGAAACTGTGTTCATTTCACACTGTTTAGTGCCATCTACAAAAAAATTGCTATTAAAGTCTTCATGTTGCCATATAATTATGGCTTTGTATATTCACAGTGTGTGGCTAAGTTTAAGTTTCATTCATCAATGAACATAAAAAATCTCGCTTCATATCTTATAATTCAATATCATGACGCAAAAAGTTAAACATTTCTTTAATGAAAATAAATTGTGCACATGTTCTGGACAGTATGTTATTACACATATTTTTAGCTTCATATTGAAACAGGTCCTGACAAAATATTGGAAATTGTTTGCAAATTATACCCCGCTTTACATGAAGTGCACATGAAAAGCAGGGTATAATTTGCAAACAGTTTGCCATATTTTGTAATTCTGTACAAAGGGAAAGTTTTGTTGTTAATTCATTGAAAAATATATTGATCTTTCACTAAAACAATCAGATTACCGGTATTTCAATTTATGTCTCTACTTTGAGATATCAGGTGAAATATTTTTAGGGGTCAGCTCATAAATCTTTTAAGTGCCTATAACCATAATCTATAAATCTATCTGCCTGTTAAAAACTGCTGTATATACATTTAATATTGCTCAAGGGACCACCTTCATTAAGCAACCACTTTTATTAAGCAACCATCTTAAAAAGTCCCTTCACTTTGATCAAAATCTGTGCAAAAGTGGACAGCCTTAAACTGAAAATTGCTTGCAATTGAATCTTCTGATGTTGGAACCCATTAGAATAGTATGGGGGACGATTCTCATGGATTTAAACATCATAGGATTCAGATAGAATTTTGCGAAAATCTATAAAATGCTATCAAAATAACCTGTCTTAATTATAATGGAATGTTGCATAAAGTGACCGTTTCCAAAAACGACCATGTTTCGGTGGTCCCCTTTGAGGTCGCTTAGCACAAGTTTTATTGTAACGTGGCTTAAAAATTCTACTTGTCTGCTTATCCTGCTTGAAATTTTCCTTCTTTGTCTATATAAGCAGGATGAGTGTATTTTGCAAAATTTCACTTATGAAATTAATGTATCACTTACGTTTTCTTATAAAGCAGGACGAGTAGAAATTTCAAGAATTTTCAAGCCCTGTTTGTATAGTAGGTAAAGGGGTTTGTGCATTAATTGTGGTCTCTTAACCCTTCTCTGTTTTACAAAATTTTGGACCTGTCCAAATTCAAAGGTTTTGCAGACAAAAATCAAAAGTGGATTAAATTTGAAAAATAACCATTCAGTGGGGTAGAAAATAGTGTGGAAAAAGAAGAAATTGCTTGCCAAAAGCAATTTCTTCTTTTTTCACAATGTTTTCTCAATCATAAAATCACAGGCACGTAAAAAGCAGAGATTAAACAGCAAAGGGTAAATGCAAGTTTAACTGTTTTGTAACAGGTAACTGGGTTGTGTGGGAACTACAATAGCAGGACTAATGATGACCTGACCATTAATGGATTAGTACAAGTATCACCGGAAGATTTCGTGCCTAAATTTAGTACATGCCATGACGATGTGGAGCCGAAAGATTTTTGTGAAGAAGGTCCACCTGAAATGGTGAGTCATTTAGACACATTTTAGACTGGTTAAAATTTGAAAAAAAAAAAAAAAAAAATGCAGATGACTTTAAAACCAGATGACAAATTTTAGACTGGTTAAAATTTAGAAAAAAAAAAAAATGCAGAAGACTTTATCTGATTCACGAAATTTTAGAAATCTGTGTGTTTTGGGGAAGAAAACATTGTTAATAATGAAGAAATTGCTTGTAATAAGCAACTTCTTCATTTTCCACTATGTTTTCTGGAGCTTTTTCCCTCAGGGGCAGAAATAATATATTTTCATTGTGGTCTTTTTTCAAATGTCTCAACCAGAGAAACAAGAAAAGCTGCAGCAGCATACCAGTTAGACGTCTATCTAAGATAATCCTGAGAATACTTATTTTACCCATTAATTATTTAACTTTAGTTAAGTCCTCAATATTCATGCATTCTGATTGGCTGAAAATTTTGTTTTATTCTTCAATGAAAATTGATTTTATGTACAGGATGTACCTGGCTATTTTATAAGCATACACACAATGTACTCCCACTAGAAATGTAATTTTATATTAATTATCTTTTCATTTTTGCTAAATAATATTAAGTATCAAATTAACAAATATTATAACTTTTTAGTTTCATTATAAGGATGAGTGTCTTTTTCACTATGTTTATTGGGGTATAAAGTGCAATTGCCTTAGCACATGGCAAATAACGCCCATAGGGCAGAATACTTTTAAAGCAATGAACTAGTTTTTCTGTGAATTTAGAGCTATTGCCTGTTTAGAGGTTAAGAAAGTGTTGGATATCTTTATTTACTAGGAAAGAATTGCAGACAGTTTTAAACAGACGTCAATTCTAGTCTGAAGTTGATTCCCAGAGAGTCTATGGGACTCAAATCAGATAGTTTTTAGGGTCCTGGCTGCTTATCTGGGAGTCTCAGAATTGCAAAACCTTCATCCCTTTAAACCCCTGTTCTTGGTTCAGGTCTTTAACTGTAACTGTAGAAATCAAACAAAAGCACCGCCTACGGGTAATTGCTGGATGGTGGATGAAAGCAAACCCAAATTCACCTAGCTGTAAAATTGAGTAGCAGTTGGTTTAAACCACTGCCTCTGTCTTAGGGATGAGAAAATATTAGGATTGAGTGTTCGAGGGTGACTCTATAAGCTTAAGCTTTCGTGGCAATCGAACTAAAATAAATTAGTATATACCAATCTATGTGATTTCTGCCATAGCAGGAATTTCTTGGTTCAGTTCAATAAGGGTTAAATAATTTGATTGATCAATTTGTGTTTCTGTAACTGCCAAAATAAAAAAAATGGATTACATGTGAATTACAGAAAGCACGAGGTGAAGCCAAATGTGCCCATTTAAAGGACATAGCATTTCTTAACGGATGTCAACTATTTCAAGAATTTGCCACAAATGCGCCCTACTCTCTATGTGTAGAAGACATGTGTAGGCATCCCACCGAGAACATAGCACCTGTGTGTGTTTGGACGTCCCATGTTGCCCGCCTCTGTCTACATAAAGGAGTGCTTTTGGACTTAGAATATAATGAACAGACAACAGAATGTAGTAAGTTTTGAATTTTTTAATTTGTATGTCCCCCTCTTTGACTCGTTATGCAAATTTTAGATTGAAAAGCATTGAAGAAAGTGTTTTATTATGAAATGAATAAAATGGGGTTCTTTAATCTCAATATTAAGGTTCTAAGGGGTCCTTACTCAAGGTTTATGAGTCATTGTATTAAAATGGTTTCAGCAATTTGTTCTTGTGTAATTAGTTGGCCAAATGGTTAGCGTGCTCGACTTGTAACCTGGTGGTTGCATGCAGGTTTGAGCCCCACCAGAGGCGGGTAGTGCATTTGGACAGTACACTTTACAGACAGGGCCCCAGTCCACCCAGCTGTTTAAGTGGGTAGCAGTGGTTAGAAACCATTGCCTCTCTCTTTGTGCAGGATAAGATCTGGAATGAGTTAGGACCACGATGGAAATAAGAGTCATTCGACCCTTTATAGTGTTATCCTCCAGTTTAGAAAAAAAAGAAATATTTTCTCAATTAAACTACAAAAGGAAATGGATACATATGTATCTTTGGGAATCAACTGCAGAAAAAAAACACTGTTTAGAATAGTCTTAAATTACTTTTACAAATATGTTGATTGCCAGAGAGTACAATACTTATTTGTAAGTCTCAGACTCATTAGACCTGCATATTTTAAAACAACAATGTTTATCATTGCACACGCAATTGATCTAAAAACAAACACATTTATTATTCTGTGTTGCCTAAAGCTAAAAACCAACAAACTTGTATACTATTCCAGTGGAGACTGTGTTTAAATGTGAAGGTGGTGGATCAGACTTCTCACAGTGTGCATCATCCTGCTATGGACATTGCAGAGATTTTCAGGTAGGACTTGAAGGTCGAAAATATATTTACCTATGGGCATTGTAGAGATTTTCAGGTATACCTATGGGCATTGTAGAGATTTTCAGATATGACTTGAAGGTTGAAAAGGTTTTTACCTATGGGCATTGTAGAGATTTTCAGATATGACTTGAAGGTTGAAAAGGTTTTTACTTATGGGCATTGTAGAGATTTTCAGGTACAACTTAAGACTCGAAAAGGTTTATATCTATGGGCATTGTAGTGATTTACAGGTAGGGCTTGAATAGGGTTAAATGTTTAATTACCAAATTGGCATTTTAGAGATACTCAGCTAGGATTTGAAGGTTAATAGAAATATTGGTCATTGTAGAGATTCACAAAGCCTTGAAGGTTGAAGCAATATTTACGACTAGGCATTGAAAGATTTTCAAGAAGGACTTAAGGGTTGAAGCATATCTTCCACTGGGTATTGTAGAGATTTTCAGCTAGGACTTGAGAGTTGAAGGAAATGTTTACCACTGGTCATTGTAGAGATTTTCAGAAAGCCTTGAAGATTGAAGCAATATTAACCATTGGACATTGTAAAGATTTCAGGAAGGACTTGGAGGTAAGAGGTATTTACTAATGAGCATTGTGAATAATTTTAGGAAGAACATGAAATTGAAAGAGTTATTTCCCAATGGGTTTTGTAGAGATTTTCAGGTAGGGCTTGAGTATTGAAAGAAATATTTACCACTGGCCATTATACAGATTTTTGGGTAGGACTTACAGGTGAAAAGAAATGTTAACCAATGGACTTTATAGAGTTTTCAGGAAGGACTTGAAGGTTGTTAATAGTTTTGTTATACACAAGTGTGTCAATGATATTTCCAACAATTTCATTTTGTGAAACACAGAATTTGAGATTCCTGGACAGTCTCTTGGATCATTTTATGTAATATATGTTGGCATATAGCAGGAGTGTAAAATTTCAATGCCTGCATTGTCCAAAAGGAGCTTATCTACCTGCGGACAAGTATGTTTTTTGCCAGATCACTTGTCCATGGACAAGTAAATACCAGAGCAAATATGGGAATGGTACTAAAAAGATCTAAGAGATAAAGTATCATTCTTCATATCAAAGGGTAGATAAACATTGTTTTTGATAAAAGAAATGCTGGGTATGCTGGGTTTCAGCATTATCTTCATAAAAAATGATATTTTCTCAACATCTATATACTCACTTATTTGCAGACAATTCATTTTAATCCCAGACAAGTGGAAAAGCATTTTTGACTTGTCCAGGGACAAGAGGTGAAAATCCGTTTTTTCAAAACCCTGCCTATGAAAACTTTAGGTCAGCAGCTTAAGCTCTGATGCATATTGCGGACACTTATCAGACTGCAGATGCACAGGCTGACCCACAGTCTTCAAATTGTGTACATATTAGATTATTTGAAATACCACACACAAGCTCAAATGTGAAATGTTGGTATTATTGGATTGCTCAGAGATAAATGAAATTGATCAATACATTAACCTAATATTATTGTCAATAATATTGATATTGTTTGAGTGTCTAAAATTAAGGAAAATAATCACAGCTGAGTTGAATTTAATTGGATAAAAAACTTGTATCTTTTCAGATTAATAATTCTACAGTTGATAACATAGTGAAATTGACTGCCATTATGATCATAACCATTCTAAGTCGCTCACTTAGCACTCCATTCATACATTCAGTCAAACCATTTAAAAACCCTTCAAATCATTAAAAATGGTAAGACCAACACATAACAATCAAAATAGAAATTGCCAGAAAAAAAATCCATTATTTTACTGACTTAGTTGAATTTTGTAAGCAAATGGTGGGTTTTTAATGACAGAAAGCTATTCAGAGAACCCATCTGAATCTTTTATTAAAGGGAAGAAATATTCATTGCTAATTTTGTTCATCTTGAACAAAAATAGCAATAATTGATTACCTCCCCTGAATTTTGCTCAAAACTCACTCCTCCCACTCATTCAATTTTAGTCAAATATAAATCATTCACCTTGTCAATTTCACTTTGCTGTTAACTGCAGCTTTGAGGAGAAATGTATGGAGGGCTGTAACTGCCCACATAATGAGTACTTGAAAGTAGAAAGTGTTGACAAAGATCATACTGCACATCTGTGAAGGATGATCATAGACTATACTGTCTGCAAAGGATTTGTATTAACCCTTTGCTGTTTAATCCCTGCTTTTTACGTGCCTGTCATTTAATTATTTTAGAAAACATTGTGAAAAAAGAAGAAATTGCCTCTGACAAGCAATTTCTTCTTTTTCCACACTATTTTCTACCCTACTGAATGGTTATTTTTCAAATTAAATCCTCTTTTAATTTTCGTCTGCAAAACCTTTGAAGTTGGACTGGTCCAAAATTTTGTAAAACAGGAAAGGGTTAAGCAGGATTACTTCCAGGTTCAGCATCACAAGGGTTAATTCCCTTTGCTATCTTTACAGATTGACAACTCTAACTGCGAGGAGAAATGTATGGAGGGCTGTAACTGCCCGCATAATCAATACATGGATGACGAGGGCTATTGTGTTAACAAAGAGAAATGCACATGCTTTCATACAAAAGAGAACGGGGAGACAGACATTTACTATGCTAATGACAAACTCCAGGAGAATTGCAGGGATTGGTAGGTTTTAGTATGGATTTTTTTTTAGCTTGGGTATTTTGAAGCAAAAAGTCAAAATATTGACAGAGTCTAAGTCTCAAATTGTGGCTGATTTTTCAGACTAAGTTTTTTCATGTGCGTCAGATTGTAATACAGTCAGTATTGCTCAAGCGAGCCAGTCTATAAAGTGACCGATTTTATTAAGCAACCATTATAAAAAGTCCATTAAAAGAAACAAACTCTTTGAAAAAGTGGGCGTTTTGTAACGAGCAGTTGTTTATCATTAAATCGCATGTTGTTGAAACCCATTAGAATTGTCTCAATAAGACAATTCAAATTGGTTTCAACATCATGGAATTCAGTTAGACTTACCAGATAAACTTTATATGCTATTAAAAGGGCCTGTTTAATTTGTCATGAAGTATTGTATAAAGCGACAATTTCCATGAGCAACTGTTTTATGACAGTCCCAAAAGTGGTTGCTTTACTGTATACTGTATTTGTACTGTATGATTTACTGTATTTGAATGTCCTGGGCAATAGCTATTTTCTAACCTTCTCAATTTGTATTTAAAGTGATCAATTTTGTCTGCCATTCTGCCTGTCAATAGCAATTTTTCCACAAACCCTAAATAAAATTAGATGAACTTTATGTGTAAACTTTTTATTTTACACTTACATTTTTTTTCTGGATTTAGAATCTTAGGCCCTTCTTTGGAAATAGGGACAAATGACAAATTTTGAATTTCACCTACAGACATCCTTTTAATTTAGTTCAAAATTTGTTCAAACCTGGCATATTTATTGTTTATCAATATCTCAAGACCAAGTTACTTATCCTTCTACTCTGACAAATCAGAAAATGATTTCATTTAAAAGGGCAATAAATGCCTCTTGACCAATGTCTTGGTATTTTTCACTTTTGTTTATTTACATCTTGGAATTTCATGAAATGAACATTTTTATTATCTTTTCATTTGTTGTTAATATTATTTAGATAACCCAAAATAATAAAGTTCTACTGGACATATGCATGAAAACCGAACCAATATGTTAAAATGATAAAATTAGCTAAAAGGTCTTTAAATATAAGCAGGCGTCATTTTTTAAAAGTGGTTTAAAAGTTTTTTGGGGAATGGAGAGAGTTCAAGAAGGAAAGCAATTGGAGAAGGTTAAAAGTCTCCTCAAGGTTGGATCTGTAGCTGTCACAGATCAACATTAGTGCAGTATCTTAAACAATCATTACACACAATAGTTTATCATAATGGATCAGATTGGTATGAAAATATTACTTATCCAATCAATAAAGCGATACAGAAATTGTGTTGATTGTTGATTTGAGAAGTTGTCCATATTGTAGCGTCATATAGACGTCATTACCATGCACCGGTACCAAATGACTACATGTTTTAGAATAGTTGCTACAGTTGACCAACGAATTGGAACATATCCAAATTTACATGATAAATGGGAAAATGCCGCAATTTGATAACAGTGTAGTTTTCTTTTCAAAATCTGTTAATTCAAAATTTCCTTAATGAAAGTTCGTAATTTTTGTTTCACCCTCTTATATCATTATAATCTCTTGTTAGCTTGGCTGTTTTTGTAGAAAACCTGATGTATTGTGATCACTTTTGCATTGGCATTAGCGTAGGCATTGGCGTGACAAACTTTAACCTTGGTCATATCTCTGTTTTTATTGAATATATTTTCACGACACTTGATATGTGTGTTCACAATCATTGGAGCTATCCAGACTATCAAGGGTCCTAACTCTGAGACATTTTTTGAAAGGTTTATTCTCTCAAATTATTGCTTTCAGTACATGTTTAAATGGAACCTGGATATGTACAGACATGCCAAATTGTAATTACAATCAAGGATCATGTAAGAATAACATGATATACAAGACAATGTGGTTAAAGTGTCCGGAGACGTGTGATTCATTCGGTGAAACTGACCATGAGTGTGATTACAATTTACCATACAGAGGCTGTGGCTGTAGGGAGGGTGAAGTCATCTATAATGAGGTTTGTGCAGAAAGTGAAGTCAATGAGTGGTGTTAAAATTCTGAATATGTTAAAGAAGTCATCAATAAATAAATAAGAAAAAAACCCAAGAATTATTGATTTAGTTTAGTTGGTATTTTATTATCACAAAATTTAAAATCTATTCACTTCAGTGAAATTTGCCTTCAAGTTAAAATCTATTGACTAGTTAACAATGTCTTTTAGATTTGTAGAAGACAAAATTGTATCAGCAACTAAACATTACTGATCAGCCAGGCTATATCCTATCATTTGACAGGGTCAGGCAGATCAACATATCTTTGACTAGTCAGCAACGTATTACTAGCTAGCTTGGTAGCAGGTCAACAACATCTCACTAGCATATCAACAGCTCTACATTTGATTGACACGGAATTTCTTTGCTGGTTAAGCAATAAGATATCGTCACTTTGACTGTTTAACCCTTTCCTGTTTTACAAAATTTTGGACCTGTCCAAATTCAAAGTTTCTACAGAGGAAAATTTAAAGCAGATTTAAATTTAAAAAATAACCATGCTGTAGGGTAGAAAATAGTGTGGAAAAAGAAGAAATTGCTTGTCAGAAGCAATTTCTTCTTTTTTCCCAATGTTTTCTCAATCATAAAATCACAGGCACATAAAAAGCACGGATTAAACATCAAAGGGTTAAGTGACAGCAAAATAAATCTCAAACTATCAAGTCCTACTGTTTGGCTAACAGATTTTTTTTTACTGATCTGTTGATTCAAAATAGTAATTGCAAAAGTATTTGCATAGCCAATTTATAAATGACTTTAGCATATCATTTTTGCCATTTTATATTACAGACTTGTATACTACCAACAGAGTGTCCCTGTAGATATGCACATAAAGACTTCCCTGTGGGAACTGAGTTGAAGGTTGGGTGTATGAACACGTAAGAATTTTAAGCTGTACTGTTTTACATAAGATCAAGTTGGTAGAAAGATGTAGGCTTTGATGATGCGAATAACTTGAACCTAAGCTTGGCCATAATGAAGATTTTTACTTGAAACTTGGCATTTATTGTCATAATCAAAAGGAAATCCATACTATCAAGGGAGATAAGTCTTCTTAAGGTATTGTAAAACTATTATGCTCCTTTTTAGCATGGCTGTTTTTGGAGAAAACTTGAGGTAATGTCATCACCTGTTGGCATTGTTGTTGGCTTAGAAGTGTCAAACTTTAACCTTGGCTATATCTGTGTTGTTATTGAAGATATCTCAATTATACTTAGCATGTGTTCAACATCACAAGAGATATCGAGATAACCAAGGAGTGTTACTTTGAAATCATTCATGTAAGAGCATTTCGATGGCTCAGCGTGAAAGAGTTGTAACTGCCTATAAACATATAGGCAGTTACAACTGTTTCACGCTGAGCCATCGATTTGCAACCATAGATGATGCTCTTGTTTGACAGATTTCTTATTATTTAATACCTTTAGCCGAATATGGCATTGACGTTCAGTGCTATCATTTATGAATTTGTGCCTAGTAGCATACAAAACTTGATTTTTGTTGTTGTTGTTCAATGTATTTATTGCATCACTGATTTCAGAATTCAACAAATGTATCATAATATCTCCTTAATTATGCTACATTCCTCCGTTGATATTTTAAAGGACTTTCCTGAAATTTTGGATAGTTTCCTGTTAACAAATTAAAACTTTTATTTTATTGAAATGATGAAATATAATCATCACTTTGAAGGAAAGAAAAGCTTTAAAATTTGAGTTGTCAGACTCATATCATCTTCAAATCAAATTTTTAGATAATTTAATTTTAGTTGGGTCCATAGAAATTAAGACATTCTGATTGGATGAAAAATTAGTTTGATTTATCAATGAAAACAATTTTTAGTAAGCATCTATTTTGTAAGGGTCCACAGAAAGTAGACCCATTAGAAATCTGTTTCTTTTTCGACAAATCTCCACATATTTGCTTCTTTACATTAAATTTTAAGAGATGGTGAGAGTATTTATTGATTTCATAGAGGAATGAAACTAAAATCCCAATCACACTCATGTATGAATCCACTTCATGTATTCATACAGTGTGATTAGGTTTTAAGTTTCATACCTTCATGAAATCAATAAATACTCTATTCATTTCTTAAATATAATAGATTACACTAGTATGCTTATTACGGATAGCCAAAAGGCATTAAACAGGGGTGTGGAATTCCCATGCACAACTTGTCCATCACAGATTTTCTACATGGGGACAAGTACATTTTTCTTGCCACTTGTCCTTGGATATGTAAATCAAGGACAAATCTTGAAATATTGCTTAATAGAGGTAGATTCATTATCCAAATGTTTGTATCGAAAGGTAGAATATATTGTTTTTAATGAACAAAATGCTTGGTTCCAGCATTTTCTTCTATAAAAACAATAATATCTCTAGACCCTTTTTTGCGGACAATTTCTTGTTGATCCTGGACAAATAGAAATAGAGGGTATTGAATGAGTGCTCATAGGATACCGAATTTATTAAACAAGGTATCTATAAACAGATAAAAAGGAGGCTGCGCCGAGTTTTATCTGTTTTAGATGACAAATTTAATAAATTCAGTATTGCATGAGCACAAATTTTATATTCTTTTTATAATATGACCCTATTTTTTGCGAAAAAATCGTCAAAATTCTTGAAATTCAACATTTCAATTTTCTGCGAAACTTATAAGGCTGTTTAAAACTGATATCTTTTATTTTCATACATTTATTTTAATTTAAAATTTGAGAAAATTCTCAGTTGAGCCTGAGAAAAGTTTTATTGCCTCGGGCCTTCATCTTAACAATTGTCATGCTGAACCCAGAATATAATTGCTTTGGCAGGCAGTAATGGCAAAGAACAGTCTCCACATTATGTGCCTGTCTGATTTTTGTCTATACCACCTGATTTAAACCAGAAATATTTAGAAATTATTATTTTTAAAATGAAGACTGATTCACAATTAGGGTATTCATTGTTTCAGGACTTTGATTTTAATGCCATTTTGTCAAAGTTTGTATAAAGCATGACAAGTGTTAAAAGTCTACCATACTTTGTGAGGCAGCACAGATATACATTATTACCATCGTGGAACAATTTGTGAAATGAATACTTGAAAAAGATATCAAATCCAACAGAACTCAACAAAATGTGGCATTTGAAAAAATATATAGGAAAGTAAAAGGATCATTTTAGTTCCAGGAGATTAACAGATAGTGAAAAAAGACATTATCACTCTAAATTTGATAAGTTTTGAAGATGTTCAGTATATTCCAAGATGGACCTATTTTGCCTGAAGGATCAATGACATTCAGCTTACTTCTTCTGGTTGGCTTATCAATGAATTATTCACCTAGAATCTTCAAAAAATCCACAAGAAATAGTGATTAAGCTTTTTTTCTGTTGTTGTATTTTCCCCAAAAGGTGAAGGGATATAGATTTCTTTTTCCAAATTTTAGCTCCACTGGATGAACCCCAGCAGTCATTGTCATGGTGGTGTGTCCATCATGCGTCTGTGTGTGTGCGTTTGTACTGAAACGTTTTCTTTAAATATCATCTCCTTAACCAATGGATGGGTTTGAACGAAACTTGGTACGACCCTCTTCTTAAATTTGTCATAAAATTTTGATGGCTCCCAAAATATGGGCTTGACAGAGCGGGGCTTATTTTCACTTTGAATTCTTTAAAAATCTTCTCCCAATCAGTAAGACTAATTTCAATGAATCTTGGGTTGAATGTTCCATGAATGACCCTTTACTTAAATTGTTCCTGAAAATGTGTTTAGAATGGTCTACTTATTGCAATCACCTTATGATGGGTAAAGTAAATGCAGGTTTATGGTGATTGAGTGTTTTGGTGCAATGTAGGCCACACCCAATACATCATTACATAATAGTTCTAAAGAGATTCAAAAGGGGGCTTTTAGTCAAAGTAAGCTTTTTTTTCTAATGAAGTCTAAAAGTGTTAAAGCCATTTGAGCGATAGAGGTTCTCTTGGACCACTTGTTTTTCTGATCATTTGGTGGTGCATAATAATGTGGTCATTTTTTGCTGTTGGTTTTTAATATTTTTTCTACCTTTGGTTTGGTGCTTTTTTGCACAAACAAAACTTGTGTGCAAGTTACATTACATTTGATCAAGTAACACATTTTGGATGCATTCATGATTGGGTAATCTTGTTTATTTGGTGTGAAGTTTTGCTTTTCTTTTGTTCCTAGATGATAATAGATTAAATCAGTGGCTTATTGTATATATGGCTTGGGGTCTCTAGTACTTTTGGTGTGAAGTTTTGGGATTTCATTTCTCTTGTCCAACCTTCAGATTTACAGAGAGTGCCATTACAGAAAGCGAGGATACACACAAATAATCTGAGTATCGTTGTTGCCGCAGTTATGGCATGTAAATCTATTGGCTATATCTGTGCTAACATCGATGCTTAGCTTGTCACAAACAGCAAACATGCTTGTTACAAATGTTCCAGTCTGGATAAATATTGGAAGGATGAGAGGTGTTGAAAAAAGTGAATCGCTGACAGGCTGGGCCCTTGACCTCTGACAATGTGGACTGTAATCATTGTCTTAACAAGGATTTTCGAAATTTATTCGCACTCAGAGGGCGACAAACGTAGAATATATGGGATAAAGGCAATATGTGAACTGTGTCAAAAGATGAATGTCCTACATTCACTCCCCTTTTCTATGATTTGAGCATAGGTGAATAATCATAACATCATAACTACAGCTTGAATAAGCTGTAGTTTCGATGTTATGGTCATTCATCAACAACATTTTTCGAAAAAGGATTTATTTATATTAGGCACTTGTGTGATGTGCCTAATTGTAGTTACGCCCTTGGTTATGGATTGTTCAATATCATTTGTCTCAAAAATCATAATCATAATGGATAAAAAACAAAAGGCAAATGGCATGTTGGCAGTCTAAGCATGGTAAACGCAGCTTGTACTGCTGAATGACAGCTGAGATTAGTCAATATTGACATGACATTTGGACTTATACATGGAATTAGGTAGTTTTTAAGTGGCCTCTGGACAGTTTTTAAATAATTGGTTGGATATTGTTGTTGGTACAGATATTGTGAGAAACAAATGGTACTATATCTGTTGCAACAACGATTTTTCAGTCAAATTTACATACACCAGAATTACTGTTGTGGACACTATTTTGAATATAGATATTTAAAAAAAAAGAAGTGAAATAAATTCAAATAAGTAAAATACCTCTTTGTTTGGCTACGTTTGCTACTGAGAATGATGTCACCAGTCCTCTTCTTGCAATTTCTAATTTTAACCCTTGTCATGCTGAACCCAGAATATTCCTGCTTTGGCAGGAGCTAAAGACAAACATCAGCCTGCACATATGTGCAGTCTGATCTTTGTCTATACCTCCTGTTTTTACTTGTTTAACAATAGAAAATCTTAAAATTTTAAATTTCAAAATGAACACTGACTCACATAGTTCGTCCAGTGCTTTGAGCACTTTGATTTTGTAACTATTTTTCCAAGATTTTTTATTTAGCATGACACGGGTTAATGATTTAAAAGTTCATTGAAAATAAGTATGAAGCATTTCATTATCCTTTGTGAAAATTCTTGTGAACATGCCTTCTATTGTTGGAAAATATGTTCACTCTTTAGGGAACAACTTATTCTAATAAGGAGGATCACTCTAAAAACATTTTGAGGAGTCAACACAATACTATTGTAATTGCCTATAAATATATAGGCACTTACAATTTTGGTATTGTACAGATTCCTGTGATTTGTATACAAATTCAGCTCCTTTTTACAAAGCTGAATCAGAGAGGAATTTAAGAGGAATTTAAGAAAATGTGTTGTTCTTTCTTATTGTGACTTCTGCTTTATTTCATTTTTACAGAATATGTAAGGATAGAGAGTGGGTTCAATTGGGAGATTCAGATTGTCCAGGTATAGTATACAGCTTGAGGATTTGTTTTTTCTAATTTTCTTAAAATCTCATATTTAACTCTTTGCTGTTTAATCCCTGCTTTTTATGTGCCTGTGATTTTGTGATTGAGAAAACATTGTGAAAAAAGAAGAAATTGCTTCTTTTTCCACACTATTTTCTACCCTACTGAATGGTTATTTTTCAAATTTAATCCGCTTTTAATTTTCGTCTGCAAAACCTTTGAATTCTGTAAAACAGGAAAGGGTTAAATGTTGTAATATACCTACCAGTCATTGATGAAATGAGTATGTTTTAATGTAGAGTCAAATAAACGCTCAGACACATGGGTGATGTGTCACTGAGTTCTTGTTAAATTGGTAATAAAATAAGCAAATAGTCAGCCACTGATTGGTGCAACAGCCAATTAAGCAGTGGAATTTTATCATTTCTGTGATGCATTGATGAGCTTTACCTTTTAGTTAAAACGCTACCAGCTAGTTAAGGTTATCTTTTAGATTTGTGGTAGTCAATATTGTACTAATGTCTAATTGCAATTAGCCAGGTTACAGCCAATCATGGCCGAGATCCAGGCCGATTTTGTACACATCACAGATTGTTGGTTTGGTGCAAGACTGTAATAAGTGTATATACAATGTATATACACTTACCACGGTCTTGCACCAAACCCTCGAGATCTTCTTTTGGTCTTTTACTGATCTTTCTCACTTCTGATTGGTATTGGTTACTAGTTAGCCACACATCAATGAGGTATTGTTGTCTAGTTAATGATATGTTGCCGCCTTGCCTACATTAATTGATCATGCAACTTCTGTCTCACATTGGCAGGATTAATGTGGGAGCAAAATAAATACTTTGTCCTGGAATTGTTATACTTTACTTATCCCCTAATAAAAAGTGTAATTGGCTGATTTGTCAGTTTTGCCAATTTTTACATGTTTAAGAATTAGATTAGTTGTTTTTGAGAATATGATGTATTGTTAAAGCCTTCATTATTGTTGAATTCTTTGAAATTGTCATATGCAAGCAAACACTTTGGCATTTTGTAACATTATACCTACAAGGCTAGATGGTTGTCTTTTCTATGACTTGTCACACATATAAAAGTCTTAATAAAACATATTTTTAGCTGATTTCCAATATAAATGTATATTGACCATTTCGAACTGTTACATAGTTTATTGCACCGTCTGTAATGCAACCAAGCAATAGTATGAACTGTTTGTTCCATGGAAACTCATCACCTAACTTTTGCCTGCTTGCAAAATGATGTCATTATGTTGCATGCGTAATAAACATGCAGAGTGATACACTCTAATGATTTTTATCCTAAAATTGACTTTTCTTCTCTGTATGTCTCTATTCTTGACAAAGTTTTGAATGATAAAAAAAATTTACTTAATATTAATCGGGTAATCAATTGAAACTATTGAATTTGAAATAAAACAGTTATTTTAATGTGATTGGTGAAACAGTTAAAAACATTGCCGTAGGAGTGGGAATGACATTCTTAACTGTTGCCTTATGCCTTCAGCATTGGGCAACAGTTAAGAATATCATTCTCAGTACAATAGTTTAACTGTTAAATGAAACACCATGAAATAACGGTAAACAGTTAAAAACATTGCCGTAGGAGTGGGAATGACATTCTTAACTGTTGCCTTATGCCTTCAGCATTGGGCAACAGTTCAGAATATCATTCTCAGTACAATAGTTTAACTGTTAAATGAAACACCATGAAATAACGGTAAACAGTTAAAAACATTGCCGTAGGAGTGGGAATGACATTCTTAACTGTTGCCTTATGCCTTCAGCATTGGGCAACAGTTCAGAATATCATTCTCAGTACAATAGTTTAACTGTTAAATGAAACACCATGAAATAACTGTACATTGTTTATTTCAGCGGTGTGTACTGCGACAGGAGATCCTCATTACACAACGTTTGACGGTCTCTGGTATTCATTTACTGGTACCTGCAAATACTATCTGGTGAAGGCAGAGAACTTTGAAGTTAAAGGTAAAACTTTCTATCAATGTCTATCAATTTCTTTCTAATTCTGATCGGCTGAAATACTGGTTTCATACACTCATGAAATCAATTTTGAGTAAGCAGCTATAAGGTAGTTTTGCAAACCAAGTAGTTTCATAAGAAACATGTTGTTTTTACTTCACTGTATCAAATAATAAGATAAGAGGAGAGTATCTTTTAATTTAAGGTGGTATGAAACTAAAAATATATAATCATGCTTCATGTGTTCTTTAACCCCTTTTCATCCTTAATAAGATTCTTTGCAAAATTACACTAAAATTAAAGTGGTAATGATTCTGATAAAAAAGAAATTTCATACAGACATTTTCTCTTGAAAATCTAGTCTATACATAATTCTTTGTCAAACAAGACAAACAGATGGTTTAGACTAAGATCAGACTGCACATATGTGCAGGCTGATCTTTATCTATACCATCTTTGATCTAGGTTTCTACCAAAGCTGAGATATTCCAGGTTCAGTATGACAATTGTTATCAAAAATATTTTTTCTTCCAGCATCAAATATCCCCTGTGGGTCCAATCACGTAACATGTACAAAGATGTTGGAAATTACTATCTTTGGACGTACAATAACCCTGGTGAGAGGGCAGGACACAGAACAAGCCTACAAAGAACTATTTGCCAATGAATATTCAGATGGATTTTTCTACATGGATGATGGCGGGAAGCAGTTCCTAACAATACGAGTTCCATCGCATGGCATCACTATACAGTACAATTTCGGTAAATTTGATATTTTGAGTTGAACTGTTTTCAGAGATAACACAAGATATTGCTATAGCCTCAAGAGATGTTTTTTAGAAAGCTCTGATATTTTTTGTGCAATGAGCAAGACATTGCTATATATATAATACGAATTATCAATTCTCACAACTGAGTTAGATATTTTTTTCATACAATACACTATGTATGTATTATATTTATCTTATAACCTCTATTTGTCTTGTTTTCATCGATGTTTCTAACTGAAATGTAAGTTTCTAAAGATAACCGCATTATATCATTGGGATGTTATCACATGGATATTTGTATAGTTATAAGATAAATATCACTACAACAAGGAAGCTAATGTGCATTAATCAGTTCTTAAGTTTATTAGTGTGTTAAGCTCTCAGTCTGCCAGAATTCTTTAGACTAGAACTCCTTCATTTATGAATGGATTTCTAAATATTTTCGCACAATTGTTCTCCATCATGAGTAGATGAGCAATTTAAACATAGCTCCTTATGAATTATGTAAAAGTTAAATTGGTCCAACAGCTGTTTTAAACCATTTGTTAAATGACTCTAGAATCCAGTACACAGTTCAAGGTCAAAGGTTATCATAGCTCCTAAAGATTGCTGTTTTTGGAGAATAAGACAGTGTTCTATAAAAAATCTTATTATTGAAAGGTAAGTGAGAGTGTTTCATATTTAATATGTGTAGTCTGTATTCTTGAATGCATTAGTGTTGAATCCAAGTTCAAAGTTATCTGACAAGAAGAACAACCAAGTTCAAATTCTAAAGTCAGCAATTATTTAAAGATTTCATGTTTAACAAACTCATCTTGTCTTTTATAAAGGCACTCTGATATACATCTATCTTACTGATGAGTGGAAGGGTAAGGTTGCTGGATTATGTGGAGATTTTAATGACCAGAGAAAAGACGAATTCAAGATGGCCAATGGTGATGTATCCTCCTTGGATGATTTCATTGATAGTTGGCGGGTCGGTAGCAACTGTCCAGAGGTGCAGCAGGCAGATACAACCCCTCAATATTGTGAGGTATATGTTAATCCATCCCTTTTCTCACTTTCTTACAGTTTACTTCTGAATTTGCTAAAAAATAAGCTTGGAGGGCCAGTGTTTTAAACATAGAGGACCTGTAATATTTAGGGCTTAAAGATCTTTTAGGCTCTTGGCAAAAAGTGGTTAGTGTCGAATCCTGCTGACACTATGAATCATTGACAAAACAACTTATGATATCTATCTGTTGACTGAATTCTATTTTACAAGCATTACCCTCAACGGTGAGCTTGGTCCATTCGAGCTTTCACTACTTTCATAAGCTTAATAGCTTTTGCCAGGGTATATAACAGTTTATTCCTAAGTGGAAATATGATTTCTCGTAAGTAGAAGCGTGTGGTAGAAAATATTGCTGGAATAGACCAAATAGCTCATTTCAAGTAATTTCTTCCTTTTTCACATTTTTTCTCCAGTATAATTTCATAGGGATTTGAAATCTTTAATATCTTTTCATTTATAAATTTAACTAAATAGAGGAGATTGAATGAGTGGTCATTGAATACCGAATTTATTTAAACAAGTCATCTTATACAGATAATGGCTGCATTGAGTTTTTATCTGATTTAGATGATTAGTTGAATAAATTTGGTATTTTATGAGCACAAATTTTATGTTCTATTTATAATATGATCCAAATTTTTGTGGTAAAAAGAAGAAATTTAGTCATTTATTGATTCAAGTTATTCCTCAAAACAAATAACTCTGTTAGCAAAATGAAGTCTGCAAATCCATTCAGACATTAATATCATGATGAAAATATAACATTGATGATCATTCTTAGCTTATTTGCATTGTTATTCCAAAAATATTCAGGTCATATTATAAAAAGTTATACTTGACTTTCAGGGTGAATTGAAAAAGAGAAAACAATGGGCTCATGATCAGTGCTTCATGATTAAGGATCCAAAAGGTCCTTTTAAAGACTGCATTGCCATGACTTCCAAGCAGATGTATGAGCATAAATATGTCAGCTGTATGTATGACGCTTGCAAGTGAGTACCTTTATTTACATTTTAAGCTCACCTGAACAAGGGGTGCTAATGGTGACCTATTTTGATTTTCCAAAGTATATCATCAGTTGGCAACAATTTCTTAAAACATCTTCTTCTAGACTGGTAGGCAAATTTTGATAAAACTTGGCAGGAATGTTTCTTGGGTCAAGTTCTTCCAAATTTTTGAAAAAAATGAAATCCACCTTTTACTCTGGTTGCAGCAGTAACTCAAAAGGGAAAACAAGAAAATCTGTATAATTCTTCTCTGAAAGCAGAAGCCAGACAGTTTTCATATTGGTGGCTGAGCCCAAAACAGTTTTAACTGCCTATATGTTTATAGGCAGTTAAAACTGTTTCGCACAGAACCATCGATATTTGGAATGTAGAATCATCTAGTGAACCTCTATAAAGTTTTTTCATATCAAGCCCCAGATCATATTAAGGCCCCACTCAGTTGTATCCCAAGTTACATTGAAAAAAAGGAAACAATCTTCAAAATTATCTTCTTCTCTGAATCCAGAAAGCAGGCAGTTTTCATATTTAATATGTAGCGTCATCTAGTGGACCTCATCTAAGAATGTTCATAGCATGTTCATATCATGCCCCTGGGATTATATTAGAGGTTCCACCTGAGTACATTTATTTTTTTAAAAAAAAATAAAGATAGAAATCTTAAAAAGAAACTTCTCTGAAACCAGAAGGTAGGCAGCTTTGATACTTTGTATGTAGATCTAGTTGCCTTCAACCAAGTTTTGTCATATCATGCCCCTGGGGTCATATTTGGGCTCTGCACTGATGCATCTCAATTAGATAAATACAGAAGAAAATCATGAAAGCAGAAGATTGACAGTCTAGATATTTGGTATAAAGTTTCACCAAGTTGACTCAAACCAAATTAGTTGCTATCATACTTTCAAAGAAACTAGGGTATATTTTTGGGGTCAGCCCCCTGTGCAACCCTTGGATATAGAAACAAAGTTGCAAATTTTTAAACTATCATCTTCCTCAAAAACATTCCAAGAATTGATATAAAGAACAAGTTATCTCCGATTTAGGACCATCATGGCCCACTTATTTAACCCTTTGCTGGTTAAACCCTGCTTTTTACGTGCCTGTGATTTTATGATTGAGAAAACATTGTGAAAAAAGAAGAAATTGCTTCTGACAAGCAATTTCTTCTTTTTCCACACTATTTTCTACCCTACTGAATGCTTATTTTTCAAATTAAATCCACTTTAAATTTTCGTCTGCAAAATCTTTGAATTTGGACAGGTCCAAAATTTTGTAAAATAGGAGAGGGTTAACCCATTCTTGTTTGAAGCTCACAGCTTAAGTGAGCTATTATGATTGATCATGTCAGTTTGTCCATTCGTCCACAATTTTTAAAATCTTCTCGTCCCTAACTATGCATCAGAATTTACAATTTACAATCAGAAATTTTCCTCAGGTTAAATACTATAAAAAAAACTTGACAAAATTGTTATCCAAGCAGAACTCTGGTTGCCATGGCAACAAAGTGAAAAAATACTCTAAAAAATCTCCTCCTTCTAAATCATAAAGCTTAAAGCTATCACCTGTGGCATGACTGATTGCCAACTGATTGTCTACCTAATACTTCAAATAATTTTGTTCTGCCTCGAAAATAGCCAAGATTTTTATATAGAAGTTTAAATCACAAAATCTCATACTTTCAAAATACAAGGCTGAGTATGATATTAAGCATGACACATTGGCACTAGACCCTTTAGAAAAAAAATAAGTTATTGGGCCAACTAGATCCTGGACTTTACATAGAAATAAAAAAAACAACGTACAAATAGCTTTAAAAATCCTAGATTTGATATCACATATTGTATGGTTAGAAAAAAAACACAGTATGTGTCTATACATTGTATAGACACATACTATGCTTTTGCACTAAGCCCACAGTTTAATCCTAAGATCATTTTGCCAAAGAAAATGAAATAGTTATGCCAAGTTAGAAATAAGCCCTGAGTTGTAGATCGATACCCCATCTAACATAGAAATACAGTAGAAAGCACCAGTAATCTTCTTTTTGTGAACAACAATGCATTTATTTATCTTTTAATTTTGATCATAGAATTGCCACATGGCCCACAACAAAAGGCTGAAAATATGCGTTCAGATCAGACCTTGTTGTTTGGTATTCTTTGATATCAAGAGTTCTCATAAAAGAAATCTGGGGAAAAACTTATGCATTCATTTATGTTTTCTGCTTTTAAAGATTGAAGTTACAACCCTGAGATGAAAATAAATCCTTTTTTGTAGGGTAACATTTAGCAAAAGGCAAAGATATAAAATTTTAATGACAGAAGGATTTTGGTAAGAAAAGTATCATTAGTTTGCAGACATCAAGATTAAAGAGAATTATAGCTCTCTTTTAATGCTCCTGCATCGAAAAGATCAGGGCATATTGTTTTACTGTTTTCTGTCTGTCTGTCTGTTTGTAAAACTTAACCATCAAATTTAAGGTTGCCAATACTTTGGTTTAATGATAAATCTTATTTATACATGTCTGCAGATACCAAGGTCAAGGTCATGTTACAAGGTCATGGTCATCTGTCAATGTCAAAACTATGAAAATTTTGCTATTTCAGGGCATTTGTGTTTTAGAAACACATTTAGTTTTCTTTTATCTAAATTAAGATATTGATATCCTCCATTCTCACAGTTGTGACCAAGGAGGTGATTGTGAATGTCTGTGTCAGGCCCTGACAGATTTTGCTGAGCATTGTAACAGAAATGGTATCCCAATACGCTGGAGGACCAACAAACTCTGTGGTAAGTGTACATTGCCATTATTCAGAGGTACAGGTAGAGGGGGTATTACGAATTTGAGATCAAATTATTTTATTATAAGCACAAACCATATGGTTTTGGTACTCATTTGAATTGTCTTGCAGCTGAAGGCGTTGTGTAAACAGCGACCCTACAGTTTGATGATCAGGAGATAAAGTATAATGTCTTGTTAGTTTTTATGAAATTAAAACTAGACTATAAAGCCGAACTCTTCAACCTTTTTAACAATTATTTTTCTGCAGCTATACAGTGTGAGAATGGTACAGAATATCAACCCTGTAAGGACACTTGTGAACAAACCTGTGACCATATGCGAGGCCATGAAGAATGTGAAAAGCGTCAATGTACCGAAGGTTGTTATTGTCCTGATGGTCAGGTCATGGAAGGTAATGAGTTACAATTGTTTTTTTCTTTAGTTCTTTTGGTGCATTTTGGAAAAACGGTAGATTATCATTTTGTAAACTCTACGCCTAACCAGTGAAAATACAGTGGAATATCTATATGTCGAACTTCGGGAGACTCACCAAAAAACTTCGACGTATAGAAAGTTCGACGAATAGATAAAGGCGATCTTCGGGACGAAGACAAATGCGGCCATCATCACACCTAAATACGACCGAAACTGGTGGCGAAATAACGTACGTATTTGATTATCTTGATGAATTAATCGAATATAAAAGATGATACTTATTTTTATTTACATTTATATTTGATTATAAAGATCATATATAAAATACATTCAAATCACAAAGCAAAAACATTTTCAAACAAGCCATTTATTAACAAATTTACATGGGCTTACATGTACTATTAGATCTATGAGACAATGACTTTTGAGTGAGAGGTTAACATTTTGCATATCTCAAGCATAAAACATTTCTGATAATGATTTCTTCATATACAATTTCCTGGACAAATTCTCTGATTGTTTACCTCGTCCTTCCTTGGGTACGTCATGTTGGTCGATGTTGATGGCTATCCCCCGTGTCTACCGGGTATTTCACCAATCAAGTCTCTCGAGGCATTGGCTTTACATGCTTCCGTTGTCAATGAGAATTACAAATTTAACGTCGTAGGTCACATGCATTTTGCCGACCCTTTTCATTTCAAAACAATAATTCACTTAACCTCTCACATTCTCTATCTGTTAAAAACAATCAAACCCAATCAGGTAAACAATCGATATCCAATACTGAGATCGCGCGTGTCAATTATTGTGGTTGACAGGTCGAATGTGTGAAAAACTACCTCGATTGCAATTTTCATCAATTAAGTTTGGGGTTCGTCGTACAAAGGTGTGAATGAACACAAACAATAGTGATGGGACCTTGAAATTGGTTCGACGTACGGAAAAATTTCGAGCAATGGATAACGACGTATGGAGGTTGAATTAAATAGAAATAAAGAGTAAATAGATCGGGACTTGAAAAAACTTCGACGTACAGATAACTTTGTCTTATGGACATTCGACGTAAAGATATTTGACTGTATTATAAACTCAAATTCTTCTTTTGTTAATTTCACACTATTATACGTAATCTAAGCTGAGCCAAAAAAAGTGATGTCATCATGGACGTTATATAGCAATCACATCCAGAATGACAAAAAAAACTCCTAAAATTTACACATTTGTCTCATTTTTGCATTCATGAATTAGAAAAATTCTTTGTTTTTCTAGTTAGATCAATTGATATTTAATTTTGTGAACAACAAAAATGCTTAATGTTCACTTTTTGCTTTGCCACTTGCAAAAAATGTCTTAAGTTGTTCACTCATTGATATATAAATTGATCTTACACGGAAACAAACGATTACCTTCTATGTGAACTGTTAACAATCTGTTATATAAGCAAGAGTATAATTTTTGCTATTATTTGCAACAGAAGAAGCACAGAAAATCAAAAAATGTTGCTTTATTTGAGTAAGAAAAGAATATAGAGAAAAAAAATATATATCTCACTTAGGTACATGGACAATTTGTAATATCTCTGATATCATTTAATGCAGTTGAAACTTGGAAAGTATTTTCTAATCTAACGGGGATTTAATACTATGAAGGGTAGTAACTTAAAATGCATTTTTGCCCTGATAATTAGCCTTAGTATGTTAGTCTGTTTTAGGAGAAAAACCAAGATATTGCTATAGCCTTGGGGTCGTCGTCATTGTTGTATCATCGTTGTGCGAAAACTTTGAAATTTTGAGATATCTCTGGTTCTCCTGAAGGCATTCACCTGGAACTTGGTTCACGTGTTCACAATTAAAAGAACAACCTATACTATCAAGGGGGATAACTATAGATGCATTTTGTGCAAATAATGCCCCTTTTTCTACTTGGATTTTTTTTCCCATAATCCAGCTCTCAAAAGCTGAGCGTAGGCACCTGTAGGCAGTGCTCTTGTTTTACTTTTATCCATTCTTCAGCTGATCATAGACACCTATCTACAGTACCTTTGTTGTAATGTATTGATATCATCTGCGTCTTTGTCTGAACCAAGGTTTACATTGGAATTATGATTTTTGGACTTTTCTTTTCTAAAAAGATAAAACAGGTGTTATAGACTAAGATCAGTCTGCACATATGTGCTGACTGATCTTTATCTATACCATCTGCCAAAGCAGGAATATTCCAGGTTCAGCATGATAAGGGTTAAGTGGTGGGAAATGAACCAAAGTAAGGCAAAATTTGAAGTTGATAAGAGAAGCTGTTTCTTATAGGAATTGAATATGGTGGCTGTATTGTCATAAAAAAAGGAGGCTATTGCTAGATTTTCCAAATGATCGAGGGGTGAGCCCAAAACTATGCTAAGTGCCTTAAAATGACTTCACACTCATCCTTTTATCATCATGTTATTTTCTTGCTAGGTAATCGCTGTATTCCAAAAGAAAACTGTACATGTTATATAGATGGAATAGAGAGGCCGCCTGGCTGGTATGAGGATCGTGGGTGTAAACGATGGTAAGATGAATCAGAGATGCATTTCTTAGATTAAGATTCTTAAGAATCTTATAAAGATTTTTAAGATGTCGCATTTTTTAGATTAAGATTTTTAAGTGGCTTAATAAGAATCTTAAGATATCTTAATGAGGAAACAAAAATAGTTTTGCATTGGCTTAAAACAAGTAGCCTTGACGATGTTGAATATTTTCATTTTAAATATTGAAAATTGTTTCTTAGGGCTTCTTAAAAATCTTATTTAGCGGAATTGTTCATCATAGATATTTAGTAAAACATGCCCATGAGGCATATCATTTTTAGCTTGGCTGTTTTCAAAGAAAATGGGAGGTATATCCGTCATCACATTTATGTTGACAACGGCATAGGCGTAGATTTTGGCATTCCAAACTTTAACCTTGGTCATATCTCTGTTGTTATTGAAGACATTTTCAAGAAACTTGGGGTTTGAATTCTCAAGAGCCATCTAGATTATGAAGGGGGATAAATATGAAAGCATTTTTTTTCAAGGGCTATGTCTCTTTTTCCTTGGACATTAATTTTTCACTTTCATAGGTGGATAGGTACTATAAAGGAGAAGTGCAATGAAAAGAACTACAACTTTGTTTTATTTTGGAGTTCTATGGATCAGCCTGAAACAGTTGTAACTGCCTATATATTTATAGGCAGTTACAACTGTTACATGCTGAGCCATTGAATTGCTTTAATTTGATGTTTTATGACTGAAATTTTTTCTGGAATATATCTCAGAAAGTATAACTATCAACTTGTCCTGGGAGGAAAGATCTTATTTAGTAGAAGTGTAGTGCACAAGAGCCACAACTCTTGCTTGCCTAATTTTGGACTAGCTGAATTTTTTAGGATTTATGAATAGAATTTTGTTTGGAGCATATCTCTATTAGTATAAGAGCTATCAACAGGAAAGTTAATAAGGAGAAACAACTCATTTAGGAGAAGTGCAGTGCAAAAAGCCACAATATTGGGTCTGTCATCCTTGACTTTTTATCAACAATACTTGCAAAAATCCTATCTTTTGGGAAGTCATTTGAATGGTCTCATCCAGACAATTCAAATGAGTACCACAACATAGGGTTTCAATAAGAAATAAAGATTTTAGACTAGAAATACCCCCTGTTATTGGCACCTCTGCTTTATTAATATCATTATGATATACTATCTTCATTCTAACACAGTGTTTGTGAATCTGGAAGTCTGAAGTGTACAGACAGGGAAGGTTTTAGCTGCTTGGATGGTAATGGCTGTATAGACAAGGAAAAAGAATGTGACGGTTTTGAGCACTGCAATGATGGATCTGATGAGAGAAACTGTACAAGTAGGTTTTCCCAATTTTACCCTGAATTATATCGCCATGGCACAGATAGATGGCTAGCGGAAAAATGTTGTAACTACCTGTAAACATATAGGCAGTTACAACTGTTTAATACTGAGCCATTGAAATTTCAAATCATGGGGTCTGATGTTTTGATCCCAAATATTGGCACAGATCCTTTCAGACATTTGCCCCTACACAATGGGTGATCTCCTAAAAACAAACATTTAAATGATGATTTAGAGGAAATAACCTAATTTAAGAAAAGGATTCATAGAATTATTAAAATTTTAGTAATTTCAATACATTGAAACAGAGTTTCCTTTGTAAATAGTGGAGCTACAATTTTGGAAGGCATGGTGTATCCCTTTTACCATAGAAACAAAGATGAAAATCTTGGAAAATATTCTCTGTAACCAGAAGGCAGACAGCTTATATATAAGGTTTGTTACACCATGTAGTGGACCTCTAGAGGAAAATATGTATGTTTTTTAGATTGCACCACATGTCTACGAGAAGATGGTACATGTATTCCTTCAAGCTTTTATTGTGATACCACACACATTTCCTTATATCTTTCTGATTACCCCACATGTTTACAAGAAGATAGTACATGTATTCCTCTAAGTTTCATCTGTGATACCTAGACACATTATTATGTTTTTCAGATTGCACAACATGTTTACGAGAAGATGGTACATGTATTCCTCCAAGCTTTATCTGTGATGACATTCCAGACTGTGTCAACAATACAGATGAGGAAGATTGTGGTAAGTATTTGAATGAATAGACTAGTTCTTTTAGATTTCTTTTGAGCAGCAGTCATAGCGCAGTTGGTTTTGTGCCAGCCTTTCAATCTCGAGGTTATATATTTGATCCCTGACTAGTACTTTCCCACTCTTTGTCTACCACCAATGGGTTGATAATCTTAGACTTAGCAGCTGGAGGCTAGGAGAGGTTGTAATGGTAATACTGGTGTGAGAGTGTATAGACACATACTAAGTATTTACTCTGAGCCCTTGATAAATTGGTATCATTCTCTGTTGGTCTGTCCAGATGTATCCTTTGATCACGACTACAACTACGGACAGATTTGGTTGAAACTTACTCAAAAATGTTCCTTGTAACCTAGCATTGTGCATGGTTATATGCTGAAAGGGACTTGTTTCACGTCTTGATTTGTGACTATAGCACTCTTGTCCATGTTTCCTGTATTCTAGAAAAGATTTGAAATTTTGTGATAACTTTTTCTGCATACTCATGAAACTTAAATTAAAATTTTCTTTTTAAAGAAATATCCTTAATATCGACGGGGAAAAGTTTTAATGCATTTTTTACATTACAGTCCCTTTAAATGAAATAAATTTTTGTATCTTATATATATAAATCAGTTTAATGAGCCTGTAGGTTACATTTCCAACAATTTAAAGATTTAGGTTAGCCTGTTTAGCTGCACAGTCTTATCACTGTAAGCACTACAGGGTAAATAGATAACTATGCCTTCTCTTTGAAATCTGTGATTGACATCTTCTCCTGAGCAATTGGGTCAATTTCAATGAAACTTTTCCAGAATGTTCGTTGGATGACCCTTTTAAAAAATTGGTCGCAAAATTTTGTTTGGCCCATAAATATGGGCGTGGTAGGGCAGGGCTTAGTTTAGCCCGAAATCTTTGAACGAGATCTCCTCTTGAACCACTGGGCCGATTTCAATGAAACTTTACCAGAATGTTCCTTGTGTGACCCTTTTCAAAAATTGTTCACAGAATTTTGATGGGCAATAATATAGGGTGGCAAGGCAGGGCTTATTTTAGCCCGAAATCATTGAATGACTTTTTCTCTTGGTCCACTGTGCTGATTTCAATGAAACTTTACCAGAATGTTCCTTAAGTGATCCTTTTATAAAATTGTGCATGAAATTTTGATTGGCCCAAAATAATGGGCTTGGCAGGGTGGGGCTTATTGTTAGCCTGAAATTTTTGAATGACCTCTCCTTCAAAACAAATTGGCAAATTTAACTGACACTATACCAATATTTCCTTGGGTGACCCTTTTCAAAAATTATTCATGAAATTCCGATTTGCCCATAAATATTGGTGTGGCAAGGCAGGGTTGTTTTTGAGCCCAAAATCTTTGAATGACATCTCCTCCTGAACAACTTGGCCGATTTTAAAATAACTTTATTGGAATGATTGGCCAATAAATAATGGGTGTGGCAGGATGGGGCTTATTTTCAGCCCGAAATCTTTGAACAACATCTCCTCCTGAACCACTGGGCCGAATTCAATGAAACTTTACCAGAATGTTCCTTAGGTGACCCTTTTTAAAAAAACGTTTGCAAAAACTATGATTGGCCTATAATGGGTGTGGCAGGGCAGGGCTTATTTTGAATCTCCTCAGTGATGAATATTTGAGCGTGGACTATTTTCACTTTAAATTCTTGGAATAGCATCTCCTCTTCAACAATTAGGCAAATATGAATAGTCAGAGCCAAAAAATTACTTATCCAGGATCAACATGAACTTGTCCGCAAAAAAAAGGGAATAAATAAATAAGAGACATTATTGTTCTTAAAGAAGAAAATACTGGAACCCAGCATTTTCTTCTTTAAAAATAATATTTTCTTCTTTGTGATACAATCATTTGCATAATCATCTCTTTCCTCTTTTGAGTAAAATTCCAAGATTTGTCCTCAATTTACTTGTCCTTGGACGAGCAGCAAAAGAAAAAAGCACTTTTTCAAAGGTAGAAAAACTCTTTCAGACAAGTCTGGCATAGGAATTCCTGACACTCCTGGCTTAGCTATGTTGCAATGTTCTTTTGGACCCAGAGGCCTGTTTTACTAAACATCATAAGATTAATTTTTCCCAAGTCAAAATGTAAATTTACTTTTAAAGTTCTATCTAAATACAGAATTCTATCATGCATAATCACATTGGAATTGTGAAGATGATTACAATGAGATATTGTAAGGCAGAATCAAACCATGGATAATAATAATACCAGGTACCATTTGTGATTTTGATTACGATTATTTTTTTCGTAAGAAGTTTAGTAAAACGGGCTCCTGTCACTCTTGTTTTCAGAATGTGAATTGATCAGTTGCATGGATGAGAAATATCTTCTACTTCCATTATATATGAATGAGGATGTATTCAGCGTTTATGGAGCAGAAATCAAGGACAATGAGTTTTCTACGACATTTCCTACAAAAGATATTGCCTCTATGTCATTCTACTTGACCAAATGGATGGATGAAGTGCTGGTTATCTATTACCTCAATGACATACAGGTAGATTTAAAGCCACCGTCAGTGTTTATAGTAAAAAAAAGCTATTTCATGAGCATTCCTTTAATAATTATCCTTGATTTAGTCTTGAGTTATATAAGAAAACAAATCAATCGACAAATGGTGTCTTTTTTGGGTAAAAAGTAATATATTAAAATCACTTTTTCCTGTAAGAAATGCCATTAATCAAGGGCTGTTATGAGTTCAGAAACCAGACTCACATAATCTTAGCAATAATTATTGTTGTGAAATTAAGATACATAGAGGATATTCCTTTCTTTTTTCAGTGTAAGATGGATCTATATTTCTTTGAGTGAACAACAAAAGCTATATTTTCAATTGATCTTACTTGAAAAACAAACTATAACTCTATTCCTTTAATGCAAAAATATGGATAGTTAAGGTCATTTTTTTAAAGGGCATCATTTTGCATGTGCAATGTCACTGAATTGGCTTCTTTTAGATTAAGTCAGATAGGTTGTATAATGAATTGAATGAAAGCAGGGTTTAAGTTTTTGATAATTGCATTGGTAAGGCAGTGAGTTTATTAAATGCTTTTTTACTGGTATTTCTTGATTTTCACAGAAAAGCACTAAAGAAAATGCCTTATCATATAAGAGAATTATCAGTTCTCTCAGATAGGATATATGTGCGTTAATATCAGGAATGTATGGTCAGGTGCTCCAACTGGTGTACATGTTCTTTTTAAAATCTTTAAAACCAAAGACATGGTTCCTAAAATGGTTCTCAAAAGAAACATTTTGGTCTCATTGAGATGGATGATCAAAGCAGTTATGTAACAATTTCTTAAAAGACTAGCTTAAAAATCGTTAACAAAATGATTATTTTTTCTTTCTCTGAAGGTTTTCTCCTACACAGAGTCAGCTATACCAGGTTATACAAAGATAACCGTGCTCACTCTGAATGGGACAACAGCTGACCTGATCCGAGTGTATTTTACACCAAACAGCATTGGGGAGTATCATATGTATAGACTGGATATTTGTGTTTGTGGGCCATTGGGAGGTAAGTAGTCTAGCTGCTAGAATCTTCAAATGGCGGGGAACATTTGGCTGCTGCTTGTGTGTCTGTGGGTCATACCATCCAACTGTCCGTCTGTCTGAAACAATTTCTCCATAACCCTTGTATCAAATTCAATGAAACATCACATGTGAACTCCCAATGATATTACACCGATGTCTGTGTCCCGGTTTTTGAATTTGAAGCCTTGTCACAGAAAAGGGGGCCTTAATGAAAAAAAGAAAAGTTTTTCTTTATTTTCTCTGCGTCTAATGGTCAGAATTCAATGAAATTTCATAAGTTAGTTGCAAATTAAATGCCCTCGACAATAAACTTCTTGAAAAAAAAAAGGTATAAAAAACTCATCAAGGAAAAAAGGGTCTTAATGTTGTAAGCTTCAAGAAAACTGTTTCTCAAAACCAAAAAAAATATATAAAAAAATGGTCATTTCTTTTGATTGTAAGTGATATAGCCTTCATATTTTACATGTGTATTGCATGTGATAAGAAATTTCTTTTTGTGCCAAGTTCAAGGTATTAAGTGAAGGTCAAAGTCATTTCTCAAGGTCAGAATTTTTGAAAATTCAAACTTAACATTGTAAATAAGTTTGCAATGGTAAGTTATAAAGCCTTCATTTTTCAAATGTTGATTACTTGTGACAAGAACTTTAAGCAGATGCCAAAGTAATGATCATTCGTTAAGGCCAAGGTCATATTGTCAAGATCATATATATTCAAATACATCTCCCTTATACAAATTGCCTAAATTCCTTTCGACTTCACATATCGAGGGTTCGACGCATGACCGTAGTAAGTGTATATACATTGTATATACACTTACTACAGTTTTGCACCGAACCCACGATATATACTGTTTATTAAGTTCCCAACTATTGTAGCATTCAATAAAAAATATTTGGTTCAATTATTGCAAAAAAAATTGTGAAAAAGCCTTATTCCAGGAGAATAATCCGTCTCTGACAGCTCTGGTAGATTATACAAAAATTTTAATGCAGTCTCTTAGCACTATAAAATAGAGATAGTGGTTATTGAATGAGTGGTCATGAAATACCAAATTTATTGAGAGTAATCTCTAAACAGATGAAAATGAGGCTTTTCCTAGTCTTTATCTATTTAAGATGACAAGTTTAATAAATTTGGTATCATATGTATACATATTTGAAATGCTATTTACAATATCCCCCAAATCGCGGGAAAGGGTCCTTAATGACAATTTTCTTGATTACGCTCTAGAGGCCGCAAATTTGGTCAAATTTTAATGGAAATGGTCAAAATGCTTGTCAGGTCACAAGGATGAAGCCTTTTGAAAATGGGAAGGCTCAATGCCATATAACAGGGTCTATGCCTTATCATAGGAAATGGGGCCTTAATGACAATTTTCTTGTTAACCCACCAGAGGCCATGGCCCAATCTTCATGAAACTTGATCAGAATGTTGGCCAGGTCATATTTTAAGGATGAACCCTATTGAAACTGGGAAGGATCCATGGCATATCACAGGAAAAGTAGCCTTAATGACAATTTTCTTTTTTACACTCTAGAGGCCATAAATAATGTCCAATCATCATGAAACTTGGTCAGAATCTTGAGTAGGTCTCAAGGATTAACCCTCTTGAAAATTGGATCCATGCCAAATCAAGGAAAAAAGAGGCTAAAATGCTAAATTTCTTGTTTGAACTCTAGAGGCCATCAATATGGCCCAATCTTCATAAAACTTGGTCAGATTATTGGTCAGGTCACAAGGATGAACCCTATTGAAAATGGGAAGGATCCATGCCATATCACAGGAAGAGGGCCCTTACTGATAATTCTCTTGTTTACACTCTGGAAGCCACAAATATGGCCCAATCTTCATAAAACTTGGTCATAATATTGGTCAAGTCACAAGACTGAAGCCTATAGGTAATTTGATGGATCCCTCCATTTCACTGGAAAAGCAGTCTTGATGAAGATTTTCATGTTTAAACATAAGAGGCCATGAATGTGGCCTGTTCTTTGTGAAACTTTGTCAAATTTCTGATGGGTCACAAGAATTAATTGTATTGGATTTTGAAGGCATTCAATATCACAGGAAAATGGAGCCTTAATTACAATTTTCTATTTTACACACTAGAAGCTACAATTCTGGTACAATCTTCATTAAATTTGGTCAGAATGGTCAGAATGTATATCTTGTCAAAAGGATAACCCCTATTAAAATATATTGTTCTATGAGAAAATACAGGGAAAAGGGCCTTCATTCTCTTTATCTACTCTATGGATTATTTCTTAGTATTCCAGTATGTTTGTCATGTCAAAGGACGATTCCCTTCATGAAACTTATTTAAAAAAGGCTAGAAACTAATGCAGGGATCATAGGAATAGAAAAATTTCTTTCTTTGATAAGTTATATGGTCATTTAATGATCTTTAAAGCATTTAATTTTGCTAAGGGAGGAGTCAAAGAGATATAGGACAGGAATGGTCCTCTTGTTCTGTCTTGGTCCATTTTCACACAATACATCTTTGAATTTCAGAAACAACAACCTCCTCAACTACATCCATGAGTACAACCTCTACATCTACAACTAGCACTAGTACATCTACAAGTACATCTACAACCAGCACTAGTACATCTACAAGTACATCTACAACTAGCACTAGTACATCTACAAGTACATCTTCAACAAGTCCTAGTACATTTACAAGTTCATCTACAAGTACATCTACAAGTACATCTACAACAAGTCCTAGTACATCTACAAGTACATCTTCAACAAGCCCTAGTACATCTTCAAGTTCATCAACAAGTCCTAGTACATCTACAAGTACATCTTCAACAAGTCCTAGTACATCTACAAGGTCATCTTCAACAAGATCTAGTACTTCTACAAGTCCATATTCATCAAGTCCAACAACATCAACAAGTCCTTCAACAGCAACAAGTCCTACATCAGGTACTCCAACTGAGTGCGTATAAACTTCAAAATCCTAGTTACACCTATGCTTACTTACAATTATAAAATTTGACTTCTGTGTTTCATATCAAGTATTCAACCTTAGAAATTCACAATTCCTGTTAAGTAAAGATTTTTTAGGGAAAAACAAATATCAAATCAAAATTTACCAATTTATAAAAGGATTGAATAATATTTGAATTATTGTGCTGCGTTTTAGCTTGGCTGTCATGGCAGAAAAACTACTCAACTTTTATTTAAACTGTGTTATTGATTTCATTATGTTCCCACTTAGAGATCAAACATTTCGTTGAATTTTGTTTAATAATGTTGCGAGCCTGCATGCCATTTCCAACAATTTCATGTGTGAGTGATAACCAGATGTTGAGAAGCCAGGACAATCACACAGTGTGTTAAAATTGATCTTGGGTTATGAGCAGTGTCCAAAATCATTTTTTTAAGTGCCAGTTGAAGACTCTGATCAGACTGTGTGGCTGCACAGGCTGATCTAAATCTTAATGTAGCCCATTTAAGGAATTGTTGGAAATGTCACATGCAGGCTTATCTATGATAGGTAAGGTAGCTATCAGTGCTGATTTATGTCATGGCTCAGCATTAAACTGTTGTAACTGCCTATAAACATATAGGCAGTTACAACTGTTTTGTGCTGAGCGGTCGATGTGTGTCTATCAGACAGGGTTGAAGTTGTTGCAAATGTCACTAATTCAGGTTCATATGTCTTTATCAGAATGTATCACTAGAGAGGTGATGAATGGCACAGTGGCGATAATTGACTTTGATGAAGAGTTCACCTCAAGTAGAGGCGTCTTATTTGAAGCTGGACAGAACGACTTAGTATTTGAGTTTGTTGAAAGTAGACGGCTCACATACTTTGAAGTGAAAGTGTCATCAAATGTCCCTAGAGCTTTAGTCACACTCTCGGATGGAAGTTTTATTGTAAGTCAATAAACTAAATATTTATGCCCCCCTTCGAAGAAGAGGGGGTATATTGCTTTGCACTTTTTGGTTGGTCTGTCTGACCGTCTGTAGACCTTTTTTGTCCCAAGAATATCTCAAACAGTATGCAAGCTAGAATCATGAAACTTCACAGGTGGATAGATCTCATTGAGGAGAAAAGCAGTGCTCTAGAACCATAACTCTTCTTATATTTGATGAGTTATTGCCTTTTGTTGATTGACAAAGAATAGGCCATTGACCTGCTTTTTTTTGGGGGGGGGGGGCATAATTGTTTTACAAACATCTCTTGTTATTTTCGAATTCATGGAAGTATGAAACTAAAAGCCTTATCACATAGTATCAAAAATTGACCTGGATTCATATGTTAGTATGATAAGCTCATTAGTCAACACACTTAAATAGTGTAAAATATTTTTTAAACAAAAATTCTAGAAAGAACTTTTTCTCCTTATTCAATGATATTTTCTATCACAAAGGATTTTATTTTTTAAGGTTTACCAATTTTTCTTTGACACCTGCAGCCTCTATCAAAAATATAAAAAAAAAACAGGAATGAATACCAGTAAATAGTTCTCTGTTATTTTTGGAATTCTTTTTTTGATAAAACATGGCAGAAATTATTGTCTTAAAAGGAGGGACTTTAATGCCCCTAGTTTAACAAAAATAAGTTTGAGAGATTTGACAGTATTTGTGGGTGAGATTTCAAACAATTTCAAATATGCCCAAAGCAAAGACTCTGACCAGCCTGTGCATCTGCACAGTCTGACCAGAGTCTTTGCTTTGCACTTAGTAGATAGATAAGGTCTCAAATTAAATGTAGACAGTCAGGTCACTTTATATTTACAGTATGTGGCTGTCTAAATAGCTCAATATTTACACCTCATTAACATTTTTAAATTATTGGAAATATCACACACAGGCTCAAATTGCTTTGAACCTATGTAACCTAAAATTCAAATGAAGATGTTCTTTCCTTTCTCTAGACTTTTGAAGAGACTATAGAGGTCCTCAATCATAAATTGGTTGTAAATGTTCCACATGGAGTTCCAACACTTGAGGTGTTTATACAGTTTAAAATATCACCACCTCAAGCGTTCTTTGCTTATGACCCATGTAACCTGCAATTGAATTAAAGCTTTTTTTTTTCTTTCTCTAGACTTTCGAAGAGACTATAGAGGTCCTCAACCATAAACTGGTTGTAAATGTTCCCCATGGAGTACCCACACATGAGGTGTTTATACAGTTTGAAGTGTCACCCCCTCAAGCATTCTTTGTGTCCCTGCTAGAACTGGAGGCTTGTTATGAAGGTATAAATCTGTCACTTTTATTCCCCGCCCTTATGTTTATATTTTTTGAGTAAATTGGATACCTAAGTGTTGTAACTACAGCTCAAGTAAGCTATAGTTATGATATTTAGATCTTCCTCTACCAATGTGTTGTTTGCTTCATGTCGTAAATTTTTTGCATAGAAATTTGACCTAAATATCTGATTATGGTATTGTGATTGAGGTCAAGAGGGGTAGGGGGGATAGCAATCCACCAATTTAGACTGGTTCTGCTGTCGACTCATGTATGAAGCCGACAGGTATACACCGATTTCTTCGTCCATAGTCTAGAGACCTATCCCATCAGATTTTCTAGTCTATAAAAATGAAAACGAGGCTCCGGTCCGTTACAAAGTTAAAGCGATAATGGCGTTTATTCATTAATATATGTGTGAAAATTTTACATACTGACGAAAAGACTTTAGGGTGATATAGATTATTTATGAATGTATACTTTCTTAAAGGAAATAACCTTAAAAAACAAACTTACGCGAAAGGCAAAATGGCACCCCTCCTGACTTGTTGTTTACAAACAATTCATTAGCCAATCAGAAGTGCTAGGTGCGCGTATGTCATCAAATATTGAAAAGCCAATACCGAGTGACAGTAATTTGGAGACTACCTGTCGGCTTTTATGATAATCGACAGTGGGACCAGTCTATCCACCAATTATGAGAATTCAATGAGTGTTCATGGAATGCTGGTTATATATAGAGGGACAATCATTCAAAATTCACTAAAAATTCAACAGAGGTTTTACTAACCTTTTCCCCAATCAAATTTTGATATTTTTCATGGATTATGTTTATTTTTGGCCATTCTTTCATAGTCTTTACAAATATTGGTGCTTCAGCGCGTAACAGTTGTAACTGCCTATATGTGTATAGGCAGTTACAACTGTTTTGTACTGAGTCATTGATATGTAGCCTAGCCTGTAATAAAAGCCAATCCCTTTCTGTTTGCCACATGATGATTCTAATAAAACCCTGAAGTTCTATTAGAGCTTTTACGGTATCTGTCATTTGATTAACTAAAAAAGCTATATTCATTAAATATAGCCTTTTTTCACTCAATGGAAGATTTATTGATCTAACACTAAAACCAAGCAAGCCTTGTGTTTCTTTTATGTAAGATTGCCATAAAATGTGAAAATTTTAGGATGTGTTCTCAAAAAGAATGTTTATTTGTGTTAATTTATATGGCAATGGGATGATGTGATTAACGGGCCCTGTTGAGAAAACATCTAGTGATGTGAAACAAATGTTTTACCCATGTCTGTCTGTCTTAAAAACCTAAGCTAGGAGCTAGGAACTGAAACTTCAACATTATCAAAGTTACAATTATCATAATTGGTGAAAATGTTTCTCTCATCAATCCATATCTTTCAATGTCAGGGTTGTCCATAAAGGTCAAGGTCAGTTATCAAGGTCCAATCTCTTAAAAATTGCCATTTCAGGGGCGCTAGAAACTTCTTGTTTAATATGTTTTAATGTTTTCCTGTGTAAGATAATCTTAATTTTTCTTTCCATAGTTCCAACAACAACACCATCAACAACTTCTACCCAGACTACAACAATAATAACCACTCCAACAACAACTACAAGTAAGATAGGAACCTATGTATTATAGCGATTAATGTCTTTTTCACTGCGTTATTGGGGTAATAAAAAAAATAAAGTGCAATTGCCTTAGCACATGGCAAATAACGTTATGTTTAAGCCATGTGCTAAGGCAATTGCACTTTATACCCCATTAATCCCAGGGAAAAAGACACTCTCCCTTATAATTGCAATCCTCTAAATCGAAAAATCTATTTAAATAAGTGGCCAAACATTAAAGCTTCAAGTCTACTTTCCGCGCGTATAGATTACACAATCTATTTTTAGATTTTTTTTTAATTCGCTATCGAAGTGAAATGTCATAAAGTTAAACAAATGATACACAAATAAATGACAACTTTGAAATTTGTAGAGGTACTTATGACAAAAAACTTGTTTCCGCCAAGTTAGTCTGTATTTTTAAACGAAAACGGCATGGTCGGTCTTAGAAGGTTGCTTGATGGTCTTTTTTGACTCGCTGTTTTCTAAGTTTATGTCGGCTCAGAATCAGAACTGCATGCTTGTAATTGTAAATTCTCTCGAAAACATCTTAATTTATAATACATTAAATAGCAATGTTGCATTGAAGATTGGGAACTAGGTTAATTCAAGTTCCTACAACACAGGACTTGCAGATCGAGGGTCGGGGGTTTCCAGAAAGACCTATTGCATGTTATACAGAAATAAAGTGCAATGGATTTCCCCACATGATGCAATTTAAACCAATCAGAATTCTTTTTTTTAGCTCACCTGGGACGAAAGTCTCGGAAGAGCTAATGTCATACCCTCGGATGTCAGCGTCGGTGTCGGCGTCCGCATTAGGTTAAAGTTTTTTATTTGTATCAATGTTTATCCTAGAGGCTGTATTTTTTACAGAAACACTCATTAGGGCATAGGCTTTCATTTGAGACCAACATCCATGTCGAAATGACCTTTAGACTGTGACCTTGACCCTTTCAAAAAAACTTTAACCAAAAACTTTAACCAAAAAAACTTTAACCTTGCTTATATTTTCTGAAAGCTTTAAACTAGAGACATCATTACTTCATATGCACACTCATTAGGTGATAGGCTTTCACCATAGACAAAGGTCCTTGACAATTTGACCTTGACCTTGACCCTTTGTGGACTTAGAAAAACTTTAACCAAAAAACTTAAACCAAAAACTTTAAACTTGCATATATTTTTTTAATGCTCTAACCTAGGGACATCATAGCTTTTTATATATACTCACCAGGTGATAGGCTTTCACCAGAGACCAAGGTCCTTCACAATTTGACCTTGACCTTTACCATTTGTGGACTTAGAAAAACTTTAACTGTAAACTTTAACCAAAAACTTTAACCTTGCTTATATTTTCTGAATGCTTTAACCTAGGGATATCATTACTTCATATACATACTCATTAGGTGATAGGCTTTTGTGAGAGATCAAGGTCCTTGATAATTTGACCTTGACCTTTTATGAACTTAGAAATACTTTAACATAAATTCTTTTTGCAAAAACTTTAACCTTGCTTATATTTTCTGAATGCTTTAACCTAGGGACATCATTACTTCATAATACTCATAAGGTGATAGGCTTTTGTGAGAGATCAAGGTCCTTGATTATTTGACCTTGACCTTTTATGAACTTAGAAATACTTTAACTGAAATTCTTTTTCCAAAAACTTTAACCTTGCTTATATTTATACCCCCCACCTACGAAGTAGAGGGGGGTATATTGGTTTCACCATGTCTGTCTGTCTGTCCATCCGTCCGTTCGTCCGTCCGTCCATCCGTCCGTCCATCCATCCGTCCGTCCGTAGACCTTTTCGTTTCCGGACTCTAACTCAAGAACCAAATGACCTACAATCATGAAACTTTATACAAATGTTCCTTATGACCCAAGGAAGTGCCCTATTGTTTTTGGGTCACATAGGTCAAAGGTCAAGGTCAAAGTCGGCCTTTGTTCAATTTTCGTTTCCGGACTCTAACTCAAGAACCAAGTGACCTACAATCATGAAACTTTATACAAATGTTTCTTATTACCCAAGGAAGTGCCCTATTGTTTTTGGGTCACATAGGTCAGCCTTTGTTCAATTTTCGTTTCCGGACTCTAACTCGAGAACCAAGTGACCTACAAGCATGAAACTTTATGCAAATGTTGCCTATGATCCAAGAAAGTGCCCTATTGTTTTTGGGTCATATAGGTCAAATGTCAAGGTCACAGTCAATTTTTGTTCAATTTTCAATTGTGGACTCTAACTCAAAAACCATGCGACCTAGAATCATGAAACTCATGCAAATAGTGCATATGACCTCAATATTTGTTACAAACACATCCTGGGCTAATAGCACTTGCATTCAAACAAAGCGCTTGTGGGGGGTATTAGTCCGCTCTGCGACAGTTCTAGTTTCTGAATGCTTTAACCTAGGGACATCATTACTTCATATACATAGTCACCAGATGAAAGGCTTTCACCAGAAACCAAGGGCCTTGACAATTTGACCTTGACTTTGACCTTTTATGGACTTGGAAAAACTTAAACTGAAAAACTTTAACCCAAAATTTAACCTTGCTTAGATTTTCTAAATGCTTTACTCAGGGACATTATTACTTCATACTCATACTCACTAGGCGATAGGCTTCTACAGAGACCAAGGTCCGTCACAATTTGACCTTAATCTTGACTTTGTGGACTAAGAAAGATTTTAAAGAAAAACTTCATGTTTGATACAAAGAAATTCCATTGGTAACCTCATCTGCTTGTAGGCTTTCACTTTACCCTAACCTTATACATGCAATTAAAACAAAAAAGTTTTTATATTTCTTAATTACTACTCAAACAGATATATATTAGATCATGGACTTTAAAATTGAAAGAAACCACTTTGAACTTCGGTCAAGCGCTGTTTGTGACAAGCAGCTGTTTGGGCAAGCTACATTGTCCGCGGACAACTCTTGTTATTGGATTGCAATTATAACATTGTAAACCCTTGCCATGCTAAATAAATTTTGGCAAAAAATTGTCTTCAAAATCAAAGGGCAAAAAGCAATGTAAGTACCAACTGTAGGTCAATTTTTATTTGAAAAACTAAATCGAATAACAATTCTGGTTTGATAGTGAGAAACAGGTGCTGTAGACTAACATCAGACTGCACATATGTGCAGGCTGATGTTTGTCGATTGCTCCTTCCAAAGCAGGAATATTCCGTGGTAAGCATGACAAGGGTTAACGTTTTCATTGTGAGTCCCATATGAGACTCAGATCAGCTTGCATATCCCATATGCTTGGTACAGCAATATACTAAAATTTTAATTTGGCTATTTTTGAAAAAAAATTCAAGAGAGGATCGACTCTTAACATCAGTCCTCAGGCCTGAGGCTTATAGATTTTAAGTAGGACTGGTATAAGTCACCATGTTGCAGGTCCCTCAGGCCTGTAAGTAATGGACATAGTATTTCCTATCTGTCCAGTTTTAAAGAATTGTCACCTTTCCAATTTACAAATTTTCATGATCCGAAAAATACTCCGAAAAAGAAGAAATTGCTTTTCTTAAGACATGAAGACATTTTTTTGAGACTTGGCATATATTTTCACCATTGCAAGAGCAACTTATAAAAAAAGAAGATATGTCTGAAAGCATTTTTGTAATTATTTAGCCCCTTTTTTGACTTGTTTTTCTTCTACTATTAAGCAACATCAGTTGAAACTTTGCCATTGTTTTGTTTAGTTTTTGCTTTCAAAAATGTTTTTTGTGAGTGCTTTTTTTGGGGGGTATCTTAAAATCTAAAATAGTATGGGTATTAATCCTTTAATAAATAACAAAAATGTTTGCTCAGATTTAAAGAAGTTGCAGGTTGAATTTTAAGTTGATTTAACTTAAATTTTACAATTAATTCCTCCTAAGGTGATCATATATTGGTATCATCTTCTCTTTCTGTCCAGATGACTGTCTGTATGTTCACACATCTTTTGTAAGCAACTCCTCCTACATTTATGAACAGATTTAGATGAAAATTTAAAAAAAAATACTTTTACTACTCATCCTGCGCATATTGTTTGGGTTTGGTTGCTTTATCCCCTGCCAATTTGAGCGAGGGAATAAAGTGATTGTCTACATCCATCACTAAACTTGTGTGGAGCATATCTCCTTAAGTATAATAGCTATTAACTTGAACTTTATGGGTAGATATATCTCATGGAGGAGAGGTACAGTTTACAAGAACTACAACTCTTACTTGCATAATTTTGGGGTTATTGCCCTTTGTTATTTTAAAGACTTAGAGTTTCTAGGGAGTAAATCTCTTAAAGTACAAAAAAATTCTTAGTCTTTAAGGCTTCAGTTTACAATCAATTCGTAGCAGGGGATGGCGATGTCCGACATGACTCCTGTCCTTCAAGTATATATGTTGTAGTGCATTTTGTTACTCTGACACTCTTGTTTATTTTTCTATAAGAATTGCCATGTCAAGAGATCAAAGGTATGGACGACCCAAATATAATAGCTGACAACAAGATGTTCATCAGAGGATCAAGCGGTGATTCCTATAATGAGCTTGTTAGTAATCTGAGGTAAATAATCTTCTTTAATGCTTTTCGGTGGTTTATCGAGAAACAACAGTAGATTATCATTTTGATGAACTCACTACCGTACCAGTGAAATTATCAAAAACTCATACCCCACTTTCCTTCATTTCACCCAATCTAATATCATATAAGCAGAGCCAAAAAAGTGACGATAACACGAAAATGACCTTGTAAGTGATCTTGGATAAATGGTCTTATATTTGAATCATTTTCACGCTGTTATTGGTCAGGCTAGTTTCTTTTAATAGTAAATCGTGAAAACTATTTTTTGTGAAACCCTTGTCATGCTGTTTATAAAACTTTGGAAAAAATGAATTAAAATCAAAGTGATTAAGGTACTGGAAGCACTAATTTTGGGTCAATATTTAATTTTAAATATAATTTTGACCCATCACCCTAAATGGGACCATCTGGGAGATGCGTAAAGTGTCACCCCTTATCAGACTGCGCGGATTGTGAATACTGACTAGGGTTCAAACTTTTTTGCATGTTGCTAATTTTCTGAATCTAGAATGATTAATGTGAATCTAGAATGATTAATCTATCTTCTTATGAAACAAATTTTGAAATGAGGCCTTTTGGTTGACCTGTTCTTGGCCCAATCTCTTTTTCAAATGATTATTTAACAGAGTTCCCAGATGGTCGTTTTTCGCATGACGGGTCATAATTTTTAAACTTGTTTGGTTTTATAAAAAACTTAAGTGGTAAAGACTTATAATAGACTGCACATAAGTGCAGCCTGATATTAGTCTCTACCTCCTGCAAAAGAGGAAATATTATAAAATGACCAAGGTCCAGGGAGTGGTATGATCCCGTTTATTTTTTATGTTACACGGGGGTTATTACACTAGTGAAATAAGTATGCAAATGAGCTCAGAACGAATAGCAAAGCTGTTATGTTATGGCAAAAATGATGTCATAAAGTATATATTGTGACATCAGTTTAAAACGGCTTTATAAGTGTTGCGGAAACAATATTTTGCAAAAATTCGGGTCATTTTATAAATAGGATATCAGATTTTTCGCTCATGAAATACAGAATTAATTAAACTTGTCATCGATAAACTGCCTCGTTTTTATCTGTTTATAGATGACTCGTTTAATAAATTCACTATTCAATGACCACTCATTCAATATCCTCTATTTCCAGGTTCAGTATGACAATGGTAATGATTCATATTTTTTTTTTTGGTAAAACTTTCTTAGATTTCGAGTATGTTAAGGTTTTTAGCTTTATACACATATATATAAATGCAGTAGATAAATTCTCATTGTACCTTAATTAAGAAATTTTATCTTATTATCATATTTCTAGAAATAACACTGACACAGCATTTATCTTCGGAGATGAGGAGTTTATTAAAATTGATATATTCTTTGATGATTTACAAGATGTACAACTTGGTCGGGTTGATCTGCTGCTGCCAAATGGCATTGAAAGATACGAGGTTTACTACACAAATTCAACAGGCAATATTATTGAAAAGGTATGGGAAATAGAAATTATATATCTCTATATATTACAACACCTTTGTCTTAACAAACTTCTTGACTTGTATGTAACCTGGGGCCCTTTTTTAACAAACTTCTTACAAAAAAATTATTTGTAAGTCAAAGTCACAAATCATACCAAGTGTTTTCATTATTAGCTCCACTGGCCGAAGGCCAGCTAGCTATTGATATGGCGGAGTGTCCGTCTAGCGTGCGTGCGTAAACTTTTTCTTTAAACATCTTCTCCTCCCAAACCAATGGGTGGATTTTAACGAAACATGGTAGAAATAATCCTTGGGTGTCCCTCTTTTTAAATTGTTCAAAGAATTTTGATTGGCCCCCAAATATGGGTGTGGCAGGGCGTGGCATTTTTTCACTTTGAAATATTAAAAAATCTTCTCCTCCCAAACCATTGGGCTGATTTCATTGAAACTTGGCATGGATGTTCCTTGGGTGACCCTTTACTTAAATTGTTCAAGATATTTTGATTGGCCCATAAATATGGGTGTGGCAGGGCGGGGCTTATTTTGAGCCCGAAATCTTTGAACAACATCTCCTCCTGAACCACTGGGCCGATTTCAATGAAACTTTAACAGAATGTTCCTTGGGTGACCCTTTACTTAAATCGTTATCGATATTTTGATTGGTCAATAAATATGGGTGTGGCAGGGCGGGGCCTATTTTGAGCCTGAAATTTTTTAAATGACATTTTCTCCTGAACCACATGGCTGATTTCAATGAAATTTTACCAGAATGTTCCTTGAGTGTCTCTTTTCAAAAATTATTTGCTAAATTTTAATTGGCCCATGTATTTGGGCGTGGTAGGGCGGGGCTTATTTTGAGGCAAAAATCTTTGAACAATATCTCCTCCGAAACCACTCAGCCAATTTCAATGAAACTTTACCAGAATGTTTCTTGGGTGACTATTTACTTAAATTGTTCAAGAAATTTTGATTGGTCCATAAATATGGGCATGGCAGGCGGGGCCTATTTTGAGCCCGAAATCTTTGAACGAAATCTCCTTCTGAACCTTATGTTTTAATAAGATGGGTCAAGGGTTGCAGGTTCATTGTTATTGAGTATTTTGGTGCAATGTGGACCAGAACCAGTTAATCATTATTAATTAGGTCTTAGGAGATTTCGAAGTGTTAATATATTTATTTAAAGTAAGCTTTATTTTATGAAAGTCTAAAGATTTTAAAGCCAGTGGAGCGATACAGGCCGTCTTAGGCCTCTTGTTTGTTAGATTTTGCCTTGCAATATCTCATTAAAATCATCTTTAGAAGGCAATTCCAATGAGATAATGCATGGCAGAATACCATATTTAGTTATTACTGCAGAAGCAACTTGAATATTTGTCTTGGGCAAAAATTTATTGTAAGATGTTTAGTAAAACAAGCCCCTGTCACCTGAAAAGGGAAAACCTAGGAACTCAGAAAAATATGTTTCAAAAAAAAATTGTTTCAGTACAAGTCAACTTCTTTCACAGGAAGGTAGAATGGTAAATCTAGATTCAGAAAATGAGGCAAGTGCCAGAAGGTTCAAACCTTCTCAGTCTACACAGTCTGCACAGTCTGACAAGGATCAACACGTTAGACACTACCCAGATGATTCTTTTTTGTGTGCCAGGTCACAAATTTATGCGCATATAGGTGTATCTGAGGCTCTAGTTCAAAAAAGAATTAAAAACAGTTTAAAACAGTCTTCGAGGGGTATAAGTCCACCTTGCTACAGCTCAAGTTATATACACACACACACACACACACGCACACCCAACTTTGTTTAGGGGGTATATAGGAGACAGCTTATTGGTCTGTCCATCCATCAGTAGGTCCATCTGTCTGTCTAGCTTATAATGTCTGCTCAATATTTCAGCAACTAATTGACTTATTTCTTTCCAACTTTACAGATTTGATCAGTATCAAGCATAGATGAGCAAGTTATATTATAGTTACAACCAATGGACATTTGACAGAGTTATGGCCCTTTGATTGAAAATATTTTGACAAACACTTGTAGGGGAATATCAGTCCAAATTGTTACAGTCTAGTTATTTCAACTTTGATAATTTCAGGAACATTCTGCTGTTGAAATCGGCTTGTTTGTGGATGCCCATAACATAACAGAAATCTCCATCAAGGTTTACAAAGAAATAGGCTTTACCGGTGATTCAAGTTTTAAACTAGATATTCGTATATGTGCTGGTAGGTGAACCTTTTCATTAATCTTATAACTTGAAATTACTTGACAGATTGCAACCAAATTTTACTAGAAGGCTTATTTTGTGATTATGATTGTTCAATGGCTAAGTGTGAAACAGTTGTACCTGCCTATTGATAGATAAGTTTCATTGAAAATAAAATAAAAGAAAGAGGTTTATGACATTTAGAAGTAGTAATAGGTAACAGGTCAAGCTCCAAAGCTTCAGTGATCAGGTTCAAGGTCAAAGATTAAGGATAAGTCTTGAAATTAAGCTTTGTTTTGGAGCAACGGGGCTTCATTTATGGATGGATTTCTAAATAACTTGCCAAAATTGTTGTCTTTTTCGTGTAGATCCAAAATCAAGCTCAAAAATCAAGGTCACAGTTCTATGTTCAAATTTTGCAGGCTTCCCAAAATTTGTCCCTCGACGTCAATTCTATCATAAGTTTGTTTGGTGTTTAATATTTCTTTCAAAAGTATTAAAATTAGTGGTGTAACAATAGGTCAAACTATCACTGTATCATGATATTTTACCTTGCAATAGTAATAGGTCAATAGCATTTTTTCAAGTCAATAAATATCGCAATAGTTCCTCTGACTATCCATTGTTTACAATAGTTTTTATGAAAATGAAAGTAGAATTAAATGTAGAAACTATGCTGCCTTTCTGCATGTTTTCATCAGAGAATTACGTCAAATCCAATTCTTTTCTAGGGAATACCTATAATTAACTTATTTGATCATTCTGGCCATTGACAAGGTAAACAGCATCTTACAAAAACAATAGAATATTACTGCCTAATAAAATGTATGAGCTTTAACATTGATTTTTATCTTATTTTTCTGTAAAATAAACTATTGTGATGGTATTGCAATAATTTCCTGACTATTGCAATTCTATTCCAATAGCAGTTTTACTATCGCAATACTATCATGATAATAATTTGAACTTAATAGTCACCCCTGATTAAAGTTTTACTGCATAGCACTTATATGAATTTCTGTTATACCTGGAATCAAGCACAATGTTGCATAGTTATTCAGAAATTTAACCATCGAATATAACTCATTATACTTTGTCTAACTGTGCTCCCCATTTTAATCGAAAGCCTCTAGATACATATCCTTTGTTCGCACATTTTTGTAAAAAAGCTTGATGAGACACATAACTTTCCCGTTTCTCTTTCATGTATGTTAAAGTTGTAACTTCTTCGCTGTCTGCTGTCTTCTTACAGTTCATTATATTTTTTATGTAACTTATAATTCTGATATCCGTTATAACTCATTGTACTAATATAATTATATGAATTTGTTATATAAGACAAGGGGAGATATGTACAAAAGATGTTATTTGCCAGATTGACTTTGACATAACTATGTAAGTTGTAAGTTAGTTGAGCCTTGGAAAATTACTTAGTATTTAGAGCCTTTACTGACTGCGCTAATTTGGGTTGGAAAAATCATGATACTGTTAGGAACATTATGAAATTGACAAGGTGAGTTATTTTGAATCAAATTGAATGAGGGTGATGAGCAAGTTATGAGTGAAATTTGAGAAAGGTAATTCAATATCCCTAATTTTGTCCAATTTGGCCAAAATTATCAATAATTTTTTATCTCCCTTTCATGAAATATACATACTTTACTGTTTTTGTGTCTTCACAGACCAATCAGACACTTTAAAATCCATATCAGCTAAAAAAAAATGTGGATTGATTTGATGATTTGAATCCAATGTTGACCATTACAAATTCAATGGTTGGAGTAAGTGTTTGTAATGAATAAATGGAGTGCTGAGTGAGTGATTCTGAATGGTTTTGGATCGAGGTTAATGTCATTTTTATGATGTTACTAACTGTAAGAGAAAAGGATGACAATCATGTGTTTCTGTATTTATAGATTGTATAAGTAAAGATATGCAGCCAACTGACATCACAGTGATAGGAAACCTTGCTGCAAGAGCTCAAATATACACAGACACAGGGTCCTACATCAGATCACCAGAGATAGATTTAGTTTTTGATGACACTAAGAGAGTCTCGTTTGTAGAATTTGAAGTATCTTCTTCAATAAGAGAGGTTCAAATAACATATGAGGATGAGGGAGTAGCTGTGAGTTGATGTTTAATTGTTTCCTGTACAGAAAACTTGTATTAAGCGACCTCTTAGGGAACCACTAAAAAGTGGTCAAATCTGAGAATGGTCCCTTAATGCAATATTTCATGATAGATATGACAGGTCATTTTGATAGCATTTATCAATCGTTGCATAGTTTCTAGTGTAATCTATGATGTTTGAACCCATTAGAATCATCTCATTTAAAAGATTCTAATTGGTTCCAAAATCATAAGATGCAATAATAAACAATTGTTCGTGAAAGGATGTCCACAATTTCAGGGTTTGGCATACAGGGAAGGGATTTTCATGATGGGTCCTCAATAAAACTGGTCACCAAAATCGACTGTATAGCTGATTATACACCCGATATAATATTAGGGAAAATGAAGAAATCGCATGATTCTAGTGAAATTTAAAAGCAAATGAAATTTATTTTAAAACAAATTCTAAATTCAGCAGAACAAGTATCTACAGTTGAGTTATTTCAGTAGTGTATATCTTTCCATTATATCAAATTTGTCTTTGTGAAAAATCACATTTATTAAACAAGTCATTTACAAAATATAATAATCGGGAAAAACCTTGTTTTTTGATTTTTGGATTTGTTTTACATGACTCATTTGTTAGACTTGGTATTACATGACCTATCAATCATTGTCCTATGTCTTCTCATTTGAAGTATTTTTAAGTTATATAAGATCAATCAAAAAGTAGATTAATTGTTTCTTTGTTTGCATATGATCAACATATCTTTTTAATCTTTGAAGAAAAAAAAGCTATATTATAATTTGTGGCTTTGCAATGAGTGAAATTATTACTTTTGTTGTTCACTCAATGAAAGACAAATCTATCTTTCTTTAAAAAAAATCAGCTATCTGCTATATTTTTTAGACATACAGTATCACAAAATATATCGAAGGAGATGGGGATTATACAGTTACTGTGGAAACATCACTTGGAATTGACGCTAGTTTGATAAATCTGAGATTCACACCTCCATATACTGGCAGGATTAAAAACCTGGTCGTCAAAGCTTGTTATGAAGTTGGTGTGTATTTTTGTATAATGGTCTACTAGTTCTTACCTCATTCTAACAAAATCTGGCATTGTTATACCTTTGAAGAAAAAAAGAATTGAAACATTAATGAGCTTGTTTTTTTGTAAAAGTATCTTACAATGGTCTCTATCTAATGGCAAGAACGTCTTTAAACAAATCTAGGTTGCAAAAATACACTCTCATATTTTTGTCAAGAAGGAGTACTGTATATTCCTGAAGTAGTCAAACAAACAACAGGGCTCATGTTTGACTCTTTTAAAACCAGGGTTTTGACCCCAAAAATCTGATAATATCTTATTTTGGCCCTTAGAAATTTCTTCCAAGGGGTCATTTTGACCCCCCTTGTGAGCAATTTCTAAGTATCAAAACTTTTAAGGACACATCGAATATGTTACTTAAAAATTTGCAAATTAATCACTTCCTTTATATTTTTAAAAGAAAAGGTAAAATGACTCTTAAACCTATGAAATTCATACTTGTGATTAGCTCTTTCTTGTCTTTGACCCCTCTAAAATTTGTTTTGGCCACTGAAATTTAATGGTTAATGGGTCAATGACTCTCTGATTACAAACACTAGAACAAGCTCTGAAACAAGTTCTAGCATACATTGTAGATCTAGATCAAACTGCTCTTTTATGATCTGGATCAGGATCGTTTGTCTTTCACTAAGTCTCATTGAAGAGATGAAGTGAGTATTTTTCAATTTGTTGAGGTATGAAACTAAAAACCTTATCATACTGTATGAATACACAAAATGGGTCAATTTTGTTTTCATTGAGAAGAAAAATTAATTTTTCAATTAATTAGAATGAAGAAAAATTGATGGAATCATCTAAAATTAATTTTGTTTAATGTATTTATATGTTTTAATTTAACCCTCTAAAAATTTAAGTAACAACTAATTGTCTGGCTTTTCTGTGTCTGTTATCTTTATAAGACTTAGTGTAATATTGGTTCAATTTTTTATTTTTTTTAACAGAAACAACAACAACAACACCTCTTTCAACAACAACGACAGTCTTGACAACAAGTACATTGTCAACTTTATCAACAACACCACCACATAATTGGACAATGACATCAACAACACCAGAAACAACAACACAAACAGAGATAACAACACCAACACCATCTCTTTCAACAACAATTTCTACACCAACAATCTCACTTACACCATCTCTGTCAACAAGTAGTTCTTCACCGGAGACAACACCACCACACACCTGGACAACAACAATGCCTCATAATTGGACAATGACGAAAACAACACCAACAACAACTACAAGTAAACTATTTTTTCTTTTATTCATTGTTCAAGCTCTACTGACCAAAAGTTTTAAGCAGGCTAATGGTATGATGTTGTGTCTTTTGAGTTTACTTAACAGAGGTATAGACAAGAGGGGGGTAATGCCAGTCTGAAAATTGTTATGTCTCACTGAAAACCTATGTTGTTGGTACTCATTTGAATTGTCTTGACTAGACGATTCAAATGAGTACCCACAACATAGGAGTTGTGCAAGTGTTGCTAAAATGATACCTGAAATCCAAAATCCCCCTCTATCTGTAGCCCTGCCAATAAAACAAAATTTTGACAGAAAGATTAAATCCCTTAGAGGTCAAGCTGAGATTATTGGTGAATAACAAAAAGGCAAAGGTGGCCCTTAATTATTTACCTGGGTCAATTTGGGGTACAAACAATAGTGGGTCAAAAGGTGTCAAACATTAGGTCACAGGGTCAAATCTTTTGAAAATCTTTGTGTGCACGTTAGAGGGTATATTTTGTATGTCAAATGTCATGAAAATTTGTTGGAATTTTGATCTATAAGATATCTCAGACAACTTCTTAATTTGATCGTGTTGGATGAAAAACCAGGTCACAGCGTTGAATCCCAGGAATACCTTTTGTTCACAATAGAAATCATGTTTTTGGTTCAACTGACTTGAAAATTGGTCAGGACATTTGGCTAAGGTTTTTGTCTGGAACATTTCTCTGTAAGTAAGCAATCTATCAAATTATAACTTCATATGTTACTGGCTTACTTAATTTTAAAGTTAGTGCCCTTTAAAGCAATGGAGTTTTAGTGTTTGTCCATAGAATATCTCTGAAAGTATTCTTCAAATGTAGTTTTCAATTTCAAGCTTCATGGATGGGAAGATCTCATTAATCATAACTCTAGTTAGAAAATCTTAGAGTCATGACCCTTTGCTGTGTTAAAAATTCAAATTTTGTCTGAGCATATCTTGTAAATGATAATGTTTTCCTGCTTTTAGTGTCAAGCTTTCATGTTGGAGGATGGCCATGTCTGCGCTTTGTCTCTTGAATCTGATAAACTCATTACAATGAGATACCTCTTTTTGATGTCTATGAAGGAAAGAAAACCTTGGAAAACCTCGACATAAATACACAATGACATCGATTTCTAATGTTTTGTCAATTTAACATTGTCCTCAGCATTGTTTTTGAATTTGGACAAGTATCATTTTGTGCTATCTGATAATTAATCAAAAGACTGCTTTGGGGGCCATATATAAGATTTGTTATAAGAAATTTATTGTATAAAATGCTATTGTAATTGTTTATCATGCAATGAAGCCTGTATTGACCTGATATCACCTGCCTGATAACATCAAATGATATCAGGTAGCCTAATTGTAACCAACGGATCAATAATTGTAGACCTTTGTAGGATGGCAGATTGAGGCTAGGAAAGGATGTGATGGTGGTACTGGGGTGAGAAATTGGTGGTACTGGGGTGAGAAATACCAGGAATCCATTGTTAGGTGCTCCATTTGCCATGATATAACTGAAAGATTGTTGAAAGGGTGTAAAACCAAATTCAAACAAACAAATGCATGATAAATAGAATTACAAAAATTAAATTATTAACATTATCTGGTCTCAGCTGGGAGAAATTATCATAACTGGGCAAAGCCTTGTCACAATAAATTCTCACTACCTTGACCAGAAAACATTTATGTTTCACGATACTAACATGTTATTCTCTACATGTCCTCATGACAGTTATGTTATTTTTTTCAGGAGAATTAGTTTGTCAAGTTACAGAAGCAATGGATGCCCCATATTTAATTCCTGATGATTCAATAACCATAACAGGATCAAGTGGTGAATCCTATAATGATCTTCAAAATTATCTCAGGTAAGGGAGCCAGCAATTTCAGCCTGGTCTAAAGAGCTTTTGACTCAAACTTTGAGTAAATTCTCAGTTGAGTATACAAAAAGGTTTATGATCTTTTGGATATAGTTGCAATTGTTCTGCTTGTTCTGAAATAATAAACCCTTCTCATGCTGTTCACAGCTTAAGGTAGTGGACCCGTAATAGTTCTGCAACATTTCTAAACATAATTTGATCTTTGACAATGTTGACCGAGGTTTCCAAATGAAAATCATTAGGAAACCTTGGTTAACACTGCTAAAGTTCATTACTTCCGAAACATTGCTGACCTATTACAGGTCCACTGCCTTAATCAAACTGTCACAAAGTTTTGGCAGACTGTCTAGACTAAGATTAGTTTGCAGGCACAGAATTCCATTTCTCTGCATTTAATAGATTCATATTGATTTGTGATTACTTGAGCGCTGTATTTTTCTGCTCTTTAAATATCTAGATAAATCTTAACCATTTATATTGCCATGGTGTGAAATGATAGCTGCTGGGACCTTAATAGTTCACCAATACAAGGAGCACTTTTGTAAATTTACTGTAACACAGGCTCATTTTATTATGTGCTTGCATTCACAAGATTGGCGGGTAGTGCTGGGCAATCAGTTTCAAATCACCATTGTTAATCGGTTCTTTGTTGGAAGAGTAAATCAACTAATGATCGATTGTACAATCCTTTTCTTACTACAGCACTGCCAGTATCATTCTGTGAAAGTTTAATTAAAACTCATGACCTAAAGGCTTTTTCTGCAGATTTTTCTACCAACTTCATGACTCAGTGTGAAACAGTTGTAACTGCCTATAAACATATAGGCAGTTACAACTGTTTCACACTGAGCTTGATGTCAGTTTGAAAACAATATATAATGGCTGTCATTTATGTGTTAGGAATTCATTAATCGATTTTGAAATTTCTTAGTAAGTTATCACAATCGGAAGCCAAAACGGACTGATTATTGATTGCAATTGATTAATCTGCCCATTACTATTGGCCGGCATACTGTTTTTCTTCTGTCTGTCTGTCTATCAGTTTATCTGTTGGTCTAGCCGCCATCATAGTGCAAGTTGTAGCACATCGGACTGTCAATTTAGAGGTCCAGGGTTGGATCCCTGATGGCCACACTCATTCTTATTGACTATTTTTCTTTCACCAATGGTTTGATAATTGTAGACCTATGTGAGATAGCAGCTGGAGGCTAGGAAAGGATGTGATTTTTGTACTGATGAGAGAAATACCTGGAATCCATTGTTAAGTACTCCAGCCTATGCAATATAACTGAAAAAATGTTGAGAGCGGCCTAAAACTCCATTCAATCAATCAATTATCTGTTGGTCAGTCTGTCTGCAAAACTTAACCTAAAAACTCAACATTGTCAATTACTTCAAGCCTATTTAAGATACAATGCTCATATAAGGCATGATGATGGATCTCATCAAAAACACATCTGCAGATATCAAGGTCAATGTACAATGTTAAGGTCATCTGACAGGGTCAAAGTTTTGAAATAAATTCTGTTTTAGGGGCATTTGCATTTCTAAAACCTATCTTGTTACAGACCTAACACTGAAGGACAGTTCAGTTTTGGAGAAGAGGACTATATAACAATTGATATTTATCTGCATGAAGACCTCGAGTTACAAGTGGGTCGTGTGGACTTACTGCAGCCTTCTGGGATTGATCAATACGAGATTACAATGACTAATTCAACTGGCCATGTTCATACATATTCACAGGTATGAAAAGAATGAAGAAATCAAGGTTTAACCCTTTCCTGTTTTACAAAAATTTGGACCTGTCCAAATTCAAAGGTTTTGCAGACGATAATTTAAAGTGGATTTAATTTGAAAAATAACCATTCAGTATCGAAGAATATAGTGTGGAAAAAGAAGAAATTGCTTGCAAGAAGCAATTTCTTCTTTTTTCACAATTTTTTTCTCTATCATAAAATCACAGGCACGTAAAAAGCAGGGATTAAACAGTAAAGGGTTAAAACAGCTTTTGGTTTCATTTCTGTTGACAATATATTTTAGGCACAAATGTTGTTACAATTTCTGAGGGTGTGTGTCTAGATGAGCTCAATCCTAAATACAGCTTAACTTGTGTTAAGTGACATCTATGGGGACCACTAATATGCAGTCACTTATGGGAATGGTTGCTAATTACAATATTTCATGATAAATAAGACAGGCTATTTTGTTTAAATAACAAGATTGCAACATAATTCTTACTGAATCCTTTGATCTTCAAACACATTAGAATCATTTTATTGAGATTATTTTATTTGGCTTCAAAAACATACAACTAAATAATAAATAATTTGTGTACTTTTTCAGAGATTTTGCTTTGATGAAGGAACTTTTTATGATGGTTGCTTATAATAATTGGTCACTTAATAGAAGTGGTTTCTAAAGCCATATTAACTGTATGTGAAGTTTCTTATTTCTAGGAATATCCTGCTGATGTGATGGCCTTGTTTGATGATGCCATCGACATAACTAAAATATCAATCAAGGTTTACAGAAAAGAAAATTTTACTGGAGACCCAAGTTTTAAATTAGACATACGTGTTTGTGGTAGGTCAAACTTTCGCTGGTACCTTACTGTAAAAATATAAAACATACTTAGTGTTTTGTATGAAAAAAAAAAATCTAACAAGGTTGGGAGAATTGATAATTGTCGAGGCTCTGTTGAGACATTTATGAATTCTCACGACAAAGTTAGATATTTTTTTTTATAGTATACACTTAGTATGTATTATATTTATCTTATAATCTTTATTTGCCTTGTTTTGTTGATGTTTCTAACTAATATGCAAGTTTCTAAGAATAACCACATTATATCAATGTTTTAAAAATAACTATGTGCTATCATAAGAAATATCATACGGGATGTTATCTCATGGATATTTGTAAAGCTATAAGATAAATTTTGTACAGATAAGACTTGTCTTGCTATAAGGGGGGCCATATAGGATGAGTTATATGCATCATTCGAATGGCTCAGCACAAAATAGTTGTAGCTGCCTTTTTATCATACCCCCACAAAACGAATGTTTTCAGGGGTAAACTTGAATAAACCTGTCTGTCTGTGTCTGTCTCCTCCTTCAGTTTTGCTTTAAAACTAATGATACTTTATAAAAACTTTGATTACATGTTGAAGTTTTGCAAGACGCAACTTTGGGGTGTCAACTTCCTCTAGCTCAAAGATTATCTCCCCTTGAACTTACACAATATTAACTCTTGTAATACATATACAACTAATTTTACTACTATTTTTTTTCTCCTTCAGTTTTGCTTCAATACTAATGAAACTTAAAAGAAATATTTTTCTCATGGTGAAATTTTGAAATCACAATTTTTGAAGTCTCTACTCCCTCATGGTATAAGAATTATCTGACTTTGAACTTAGACAATATTTATTATTTATATATGTATGCAACTAATGCTACTACAAGTTTTGTGTCGCAAACTCCTCTGTCTGTTTTGTTTAACCCTTTCCAGTTTTACAAAATTTTGGACCTGTCCAAATTCAAAGGTTTTGCAGACGAAAATTTAAAGTGGACTTAATTTGAAAAATGACCATTCAGTAGGGTAGAAAATAGTGTGGAAAAAGAAGAAATTGCTTGTCAGAAGCAATTTCTTCTTTTTTCACAATGTTTTCTCAAGCATAAAATCACAGGCACGTAAAAAGCAGGGATTAAACAGGAAAGGGTTAAATACTAATGAACTTTTACAAAAATATTAATCATATATTGAAGTTTTGCAAGACACAATTTTGAAGTCTCATGAGTCCTGTTTTAAGAATGATCTCCCCTTGAATTTCCCCTTGAACTTAGCCAATATTTACTCTTAATATATTTAAACAACTAATTTTACTACCTATTGTGTTTTGAAAACTACTCCTTCAGTTTTGCTTCAATACTAATGAAACTTAAAAGAAATATTGTTCCCATGGTGAAATTTTGAAAGACACACAAATTTGTAATCTCAATTCCTACATGTTTTTAGAAATATGTCCCCTTGAAGTTAGCCAATATTTACTCTTAATATATTTAAACAACTAATTTTACTACCTATTGTGTTTTGAAAACTACTCCTTCAGTTTTGCTTCAATACTGATGATACTCAAAAGAAATATTGTTCCCATGGTGAAATTTTGAAAGACACACAATTTTGTAATCTCAATTCCTACATGTTTTAAGAATTATGTCCCCTTGAACTAAGCCAATATTTACTCTTAATATATTTAAACAACTAATTATACTACCTATTGTGTTTCGAAATCTACTCCTTCAGTGTTGCTTCAATACGAATGAAACTCGAAAGAAATTTTGTTCCCATGGTGAAATTTTGAAAGACACACAATTCCTACATGGTTTTAGAATTATCTCCCCTTGAACTTGCACAATATTTACTCTAAATATATTTAAACAACTAATTTTACTACCTATTATGTTTGAAAAACTACTCCTTCAGTTTTGCTTTATTATTTGAATGAAACTTAAAAGAAATATTGTTCCCATGATAAAATTTTGAAAGACAAAAATTGGGTTCATGACTCATTCTCTTTTAGGAATTCTCCTTGAACTAAGACAATATTTACTCTTTATAATATATATAAAAATCCAAGTAAACCAGAACAAAAATTATATAAATTAAACAAAAAACTACACTAGAAATCAATTTTAATAACGTGCCAACCTGATGAGCAGCAGCAAAACTGGTTTGCACGTTATTAAAATTGATTTCTAGTCTTGTTTTTTGTTTTATTTATATGATGATGTTTAGCAATGCCCAATTTTGAAGCCTTTCATCACACATTGAAAAAAGCCAGTTCTACTTAATCGGCTTTCTCTGTTTGAAAACTAAAAATGTCTTCAAATTTGGATGGTCAACAAGTATCTTATTACTCTGGAATACCCTTGTCAGGGTATAAGTCACATTCTGTGACAAGCTCTAGTTTAAAGGCAGTAATAACTATTTTGCCCTGAGCTATAGAATTTTCCTTGTCAAAATCTATCTGACTATGATTCTATTTTCTGAATAAAACTTGACTCTTCCTCTGATGGATCTAAATAGGCCCAATTGGAGATTATTTAAGTAAAAAAGCTGGGCTTAAATGGCACTTGAATTTACTTATAAATCCATGTTTTCTCCCGTCCTGGACTTTGTTTGTTATCGTATGCCTAGAACAACCCAGAGCGTTCTTTTTATGCAAATATGTCAGATATCAATGTATTACATAAATGTTCTCATTACATAGAAAACCAAGAGCAATGTATTCCACTGCCAAAGGTCCGCTATAGGTGCTTGATAATACAAAAATATAAGTAAATTAAATTTATAATCTCAAGAAAGATGACATAACAGTGTGTTGGCCCCCTTGATATTATGGGAAGCTTGCTTGGTTTAAATAAATATTTAGATAGATTTATGACAAGATACTGCAGGTTAATGCAAAAGAGGGAAATAATTTCAAGATGATTGACAACTTTAGGAGGACCCTTTCTAGCTCACCTTAGCATGAAGTGCTCAAGGTGAGCTATTGTGATCGTTCAATGTCTTTCGTCAGTTGTCCATCGTGTGTTGTCTGTCATCCATAATTTCTTTAAACATCTTCTCTTCCTAAACAGGTGGGCAAATCTCGATTAAACTTGGAAGAGATGTTCCTTGGGTCAAGCTCTACCTAAGTTGTTAAAATAAATGAAATCCGCCCTTAACTTTCCCTTAACCCTTAACAAAAATGGTGAAAATTGGAAAATCTTCAAAAATCTTCTTCTTTGAAACTAGAATGCAGACAGCTTTTCATATTTGGCATGTAGCATCATCTAGTAGACCTCTATTAAATTCTTTCATATTAAGACCCTGGGATCATATTTTTGCTCCAGTTGGGCTCAACCCTTTTTACATAGAACCAAAGAGCAAAAAGGCATATCCTTCTTGCTCTTGCCTGAAAACATTCCATGGTATTGATCTTATTAAGAAATTACCCTTTGTTGACATCTGCCTATTTAATTAATGTGATGTCCCAGGGGTTAAAGAGACTCAGGTGAGCAATCTTGAACCATCATGGTCCTCTTGTTTATAGTTTAACAGCTGTATTCCGAGAATACACAAGGTATTGCTTAACCCTTGGTGTCATCCCGCCGCGATATAACTGAAATAATGTTGAAAGCAGTGTTAAACTCCATTCAATCAATCAATCAATCTTGGTGTCATCATTCTGTTATTGTTGATGTTGTCTTTGTACACAACTTATACAATTATTGATATTTCAGGTTCTTCTAAAAACCAATCAATTGAAACTCAACACATATTTTCACTTTCAATAGAGTGACCCATACTGTCAAGATTGATAACTCTAGATTTATTGGAATGATTTGAAATGTCACTCACACGCTCATGTTTAATTTTTTCCATATCTTCCTTTTCAAGCTTGTGATGAAAAAGATGGAATGGAAAGTACTACTAGCATACCTGAAGACAGCATTACAATAATTAGTGATCCAACATTAAACATTGAGAAAAATAATGTGAGAGGAGGCGGGTCTGGATTGATTGTGTCTTCAGATAATGTTTCAATTGAAGTAGAAGTTTATCAGACTGATCTAATACACAGTGTTAAACTACCAGAATCGTCTGGAGTTGAATCTTACACAGTGGAGTACAAAGATGCTTATAATGTTTGGCACATATTGAATGTAAATAAGACGGTAGGTATTGAGTGTATTTTCGTTTATTTATCGTTGCTACTGTAGCACATGCCCATATGAGCGAGGCCCCCATAAGACGGTTAGTTGTTACAGGGGATAGTGCAAAGGATAGCTGATGAGACTACTGCTGAGATCCACCATGGTTCTTTAATGTGCTCGGTGTAAAGCACCGTTTCAATGGGCTTCGGTTAAACGTCTCATCCGAAAGACAATTAGTTTGTTAGTGTGCCAGCCTGGGAATTGAACCCACGCAGTCGATTTTCAATGCTTTTGAAGTCCCGTGCTCTACCAACTGAACTAATTGGGCGGACAAGGTAGGTATTAAGGGGGGGGATGCAAAATAAACAATGACATGTTTTTACAAAGCAATCACTAAAAAATGTGTATAAAAACTTTTCAATAAATTTTCCAAACTTGTATCATTGTTGCCTTAAAGAAATAGAATAACCATCTGTTTTCCATTTAAGATTGAACAATCTTTCATTTTGTGAATAACAAAATCTACATTTCACTTGTAGTTTTGTCACTTGTGAAAATATAGCTTTTGTATTCACTAAATGAAAGATAAATTGGTCTTACTCTGAAACAAACAATTATCCTCTATCTATTGATTCCACTGATTTACAGGGATTGACACTAACACCAGTCTTCAGACCTTAGACCTGTGGATTTTAGGGAGGACTTGTAGATGTTACCATACTGCTAGTCCTTTGGACCTGTTGTTAATGGCAGCTATTTACTTTGCATTTTAAATCTGTTAAATTTTGCCTTTCTTATATTAAAATTTGTATTACTAAGTGGAAAGTTGAAAACATTGCAGAAAATATGTAATAATGGTCTTATTGCAATATATCCCTTAAAGTTCTGAATTTCAATCATAGTTTCATGCAGGACCTGTTGTTATCAGGGACGACCTGTAATATAAAGGGCTAACAGGTCCTTCAGGCTGGTGGCAAAAAGCAGTTAGTGTCAAACCCTGATTTAGCATTGAAATGATCAAATATTCAGATCACCGAGAAACATCAATAATATTGCCAAAACTATAATGGTTCTTGTACCATTTCAGTATTACACCAAGAATGAAACTGCACTTGTGATACCACCCCGTCGTAACATTAGAGGATTCAGGATCAGCATTACAAAGGATACCACAGAAGATTTCATGAATGTAACAATAAGTGTGATTGGTTGTTTTGAAGAAGGTAAGTCAAGCTTAGGCAAGGTCTCAGCCCAACATTATCAAAAAGTGGACTATGGGGTTCATACATTGAAATCGTAGGAGTTCCCTTTGAAAACATAGGGAAAAAGGGGCCTTAATGATGGTTTCCTTGTTCAGACGATTGCTTGTAACAAGCACTTCCTTCAATTACAACAATACTTTCCAAAGCTTTTTTTCTTCAGGAGCATCAAAAACTAGAATTGTGTTTAAATGAGTTTAAAATTGAAATCTTGATAATATATTGTGGAAACTGAAGATACTAATCAATTTATCTTGTCGCCATCAAAGTGCAGTTGATAGTGCATCAAACTATCGTCAGCTCCAGGAACTACTACATGACTGATAATTTTTAGCTCGGATGTTTTTGGAGAAAACCTATGGTATTATGATCACCTTGGCTTCATTAACAATGGTGTGACAAACTTAAACTTTGGTCATATCTCTGTAATTATTAAAGAAAATATCTTCATGAAACTTGGCATTAGTCATCACCATCACAAGAGCTACCCATACTATCAAGAGGGATAACTCTGGAAGCATTTTTGTTAGAGTAATACACATTTTTCATCTTACAATTTTTGCATTATCCCGCACCCACAGCCCAGCATTGCACCCATAGATCTAGCTCTTGTTTAAACCTTGTCATGCTGAATACAAAATATTCCTGCTTTAATTGGAGTAAAAGACAAAGATCAGCCTGCATATATGTACAGTCTGATCCTAGTCTGCATACCCTTATTTTCCTTTTGAAACCAGGAATGTATAAAAAAAAAAAAATTTTTGAAACTAATTCTGATTCATAATTAGTGCTTTCAGGTTTTTTTGAGCACTTTGATTTCAATGTAATTTTCTCAAAGTGTTTATTCAGTATGACAAGGGATCAAATTTAAGTGTCTCAAACTCCATTAAAACAAACAAACAAACAAACGCCTAGCTTACCACTAATAATTATAGGATATTGAAAGAGTAGTTATTGAATACCATTATCTACATCTACATCTACTTTGTACTCCCAGGCAATCAATGCTGATTATTATTGGGAGGGATCACCTACCACTGGTTCATTGTTAGTAAAGAATTTGAGCTAAAAAGATGAAAGATTATTGAAAAAGGATAAAATGATAAAAGGATAAAAAAGGACTGAAGATACTACATATAGTTTGCTGAGTCCAACCTTGAGGAGAATATGTCAAGGTTTGGACTAGAGTTTACTTCAAATGGTAGGGAGTTCCACAGGCGGATTGTTCTGGGAAAAAATGAGTTACAATGATATAGGGTACGGGACTGTGGAATAAGGTAATTTAGGTTACGAGTGGGTGTTAGGTGGCTGTGGTCGACATATACTAGGCTATTCTTTATCTTGTAAAAGTATATGAGTGAGGAATGTATACGCCGTTGGTGGAGGGTCCTCCAATTTAGGGATTGTAGCATACTGGAAACACTGCTTGTAAAGTCAAAGTTGTTATAGACATACCGTGCGGCGGCCGTTTAGATTTTTTCTAATTTGAAGGAGTGGGTTTTTGCCAGGGGCGCAAATAGAAGAGCAGTATTCAAGTTGGGGCCGGACATAGGTTGTATAGGCTTTGGTCTTGACTTGTTAGTTTGATGTGCGGATGGTTCTTCTAATGAACCTAAGGGAGTTATCGGCCTTGACCATTATGTTGTTTATGTGTTTTGACCAGTTTAGATCTTTAGTGATTGTCACCCCTAGGTATTTGGCAGCCTGAGTGTATTTAAGTTGGACGTTATGGAGCATATAGGGGAATATTAAAAGTTTTCTCTTACGGGTAATTCTCAAGACCTCACACTTATCTGGGTTGAACTCAATTGCCCAGTCTCGTTCCTATTTTTCCAGTGTTCTAAGATCATTTTGGAGGATATTTGCATCTGAGATAGATTTCACAGTTAGATAAACAATTGTGTCGTCAGCAAAGAGCCTTGCTTTGCTTTTGATACAGGTTGGGAGATCATTTATGTAGGCTAAGAAGAGACAAGGACCGAGCACTGAACCTTGAGGGACACTCGAGAGAACAGGGAGGGTAGTTGATGATTGGCCATCAACAACTACTCTCTGAGATTGTTTAATTTAAAGATGAGTTTGCTGTGATCGACTTTATCAAAGGCTTTACTGAAATCCATGACAATAATATCTGTTTGTTGACCATTTTCGAGATTGTCATAGGCTTCTTGGGTGAAACTGATCAATTGTGATTCACAGCTATGTTTTGCTCTGAAGCCATGCTGGAACTGGCTCGGTAAATTGTTCTTATCAAAATGATTCATGATGTTTGTAACCATGATATGCTTATTTTTGATACAATACAGGTTAAGAAGATAGGTCTGTAGTTACTGGCTTTAGATTTTGGGCCTTTTTAGCTCACCTGAGCACAAAGTGCTCAAGGTGAGCTATTGGGATCGTAGAATGTCCGTCGTCAGTCGTGCGTCGTCCGTCATCCGTCTTGCGTCGTGCGTCGTCCACAATTTCTTTAAACATCTTCTCCTCCTAACCAGAGTGCCAATCTTGATGAAACTTGGCAGGGATGTTCCTTGGGTCAAGCTCTACCAAAGTTGTTCAAATAAATGAAATCCACCCTTAACTTTCCCTTTACCCTTAACAAAAAGGGTGAAAATATGAAAATCTTTAAAAATCTTCTTCTCTGAAACCAGAAGGCAGACAGCTTTCATATTTGGTATGTAGCATCATCTAGTGGACCTCTACCAAGTTTGTTCATATCAAGACCCTTGGGTCATATTTGGGCTTAGCCCGGGCCCAACCCTTTTTACATAGAATCAAACAGCGAAAATCTTTAAAAATCTTCTTCTCTGTAACCAGATGGCAGACAGCTTAAATATTTGGTGTGTAGCATCACCTAGTGGGCCTCTACCAAGTTTGTTCATAACAAGACCCTTGGGTCATATTTGTGCTTTGCATGGGTGCATCCCTTTATCTCTTATGAGCACGAAGGGTAAAAAATTGAAAATCTTCAAAAATCTTCTTATCTGAAACCAGAAGGCAGACAGCTTTCATATTTGGTATGTAGCATCATCTAGTGGACCTCTACCAAGTTTGTTCATATCAAGACCTTAGGATCATGTTTGGGCTTTGCCCGGGCCCAACCCTTTTTACATAGAATCAAAGAGCAAAAATCTTTAATAACCAGAAGGCAGACAGCTTTCATATTTGGTATGTAGCATCATCTAGTGGACCTCTACCAAGTTTGTTCATATCAAGACCCTAGGATCATATTTGGGCTTCATCCGGGCGCAACCCTTTTTACATAGAATGAAAGAGCAAAAAGGCATATCTGTCTTGCTCTTCGCTGAAAACGTTGCATGGTATTGATCTTAGGCAATTGTCTTCTTTTTGAAATCTGCCTATCTAATTAATGTGATGTCCCATGGGTCATAGAGACTCAGGTGAGCGATCTAGGACCATCTTGGTCCTCTTGTTTATATACTGTGGCTACTATTGCATTTCTCCAATCGTCCGGGACAATACCAGTTGTTAGTGAGAGATTGAAGATGACCTTGAGGATTGGGGCTATTTCGTGGTGAAGCTCTTTAAGGATTCTAGGTGATATTTCATCAGGGCCAGCAGCTTTGTTGGGGGATAGGCCACGCAGGAGCTTGTCAATACCTTCAGTTGATATATTTATAGGGGGCATTTTCAGTGTTGATGTGTTTGGGATAAATTGGTCACAAAGATGCTTTGGACTAAAGGGTTGGGGTTTAGAGAAAACACTTTCTAGTTATTAAACAAGTCATCTTAAAACAGAAAAGACGAGGATAGGCCTAGTTTTTATCTGTTTTAGATGACAAGTTTAATGAATAAGGTATTTAATGAGCATTTATTTGATATTTTATTTGTAATATGACAAGGATATTTTTGATAAAACAAGGAACTTAAAATTAATTATTGATATTAGTTATTTCGCATAACATTTAATGCCATTCGGGAAATGATGTCAGCAAAATCATTATGACGTCATTTTCAATGTGAAAATTTAACATTGCCATTCTTTCTTGGTTCATTTATATAGTTATTCCACTAGTGTTCTAACACCTGTGTAATATAAAAAATATTCAATTGGGTATTTCACTCCCACAATGTAGGTCATATTATAACCCCTGTTTCTACTTCAGGTAACAATGGACCTACCGTAACTCCCATCATTCCAACAGTAACTACACCAATAACTACAACCAGACGTCGTATAACTCGTCCTACAAAACCTACCACAAGTATTAGTCTTTTATAATTGTGATCCGTCACGCAAAAAGGGACCATCTGGGAACTTAGTGAAATAAATATTTGAGAAAAAGATTGGTTCTAGAACAGGCCAACCAGAGGTCGCATTTTAAAAAATCTTTCACAGACACTGGAAGGTAGATTGATCATTCTAGATATGGAAAATAAGTACATTGCGAAAAGTTTCGATTCTAGTCAGTCAGCGCAATCCGCGCAGTCTGACTATGGTTGACACTATGCACACTACCCAGATGATCCCTTTTCATGTGACGGGTCACAATTTAATTTTAGCCAAACATTCTAATTTGTTGAAATATTGGTTTCATACATCAAATTGAAACACTTCATTCAGCTCATTTTTTTGCTTTTTCACAAAGGAGTCCCAAAAGAAATTTCTTTCATTATAATAAAAAAGTTTACTCTAGTTCAATATTTCGGCATGAAGCCTTTATCAAGAAAATCAAATAAAACATTAAACTTTCACATATTTTCTCTCACTGACCACCATTTTTAGCTCCACTTGCCGAAGGCCAGCTAGCTATTGCCATGGCGGAGTGTCCTTCGTGCGTGTGTGTGAGCGTCTGTGCGTAAACTTTTTCTTTAAACATCTTCTCCTCCCAAACCAATAAGCAAATTTTAACGAAATTTGGTAGGAATAATCCTTGGGTGGCCCTCTTCTTAAATTGTTCAAAGAATTTTGATAAGCCCCCAAATATGGGCGTGGCATTTTTTTACTTTGAAATCTTTTAAAATCTTCTCCTCCCAAACCATTGTTTGATTTCAATGAAACTTGGCATGGATGTTCCTTAGGTGACCCTTTACTTAAATTGTTCAAGAAATTTTGTTTGGCCCATAAATATGGGCGTGCCAGGGCGGGGCTTATATTGAGCCCAAAATATTTGAACAACATCACCTCCTGAACCACTGGGCTGATTTCAATGAAACTTTAACAGAATGTTCCTTGGGTGACCCTTTACTTAAATGTTTCAAGAAATTTTGATTGGTCAATAAATATGGGCTTGGCAGGGCGTGGCTTTTTTTGAGCCCGAAATTTTCGAATGACTTTACCTCCTGACCCACTTTGCTGATTTCAATGAAACTTTACTTGAATGTTCCTTGAGTGTCTCTTTTCAAAAAACTTTTTGCTAATTTTTGATTGGCCCATAAATTTGGGTGTGGCTGGGCGGGGCTTATTTTGAGGCCAAAATCTTTGAACGATATCTCCTCCAGAACCACTTAGCCAATTTCAATGAAACTTTACCAGAATGTTTCTTGGGTGACTAATTACTTCAATTGTTCAAGAAATTTTGATTGGTCCATTAATATGGGCGGGGCAGGCGGGGCCTATTTTGAGCCCGAAATCTTTGAAAGACATATCCTTCTGAGCCTTATGTTTTAATAAGATGGGTAAAGGGTTGCAGGTTCATTGTGATTGAGTATTTTGGTGCAATATAGACCAGAACCTGAGTTAATCATTATCAAATAGGTCTTAGGAGATTTCGGAGTGTTAATGTATTCATTTAAAGTAAGCTTTATTTAATGAAAGTCTTAGGATTTTAAAGCCAGTGGAGCGATACAGGCCCTCTTGGGCCTCTTGTTGAAAAACAAACTGAAATGACGTTGTCATTAGAATCATGACATCATTTTGGCATTCTTACGTCAATTGGCGCTTTAACGTCTTTTGGCGCTTGTTCTCTTATGGTAGGAAACAAAATTAACCCTTGCCATGTTGAATCAACTACTATGAAAATTACAATGAAATCAAAGGGCTGAAATCACTGGAAGTAAATATTGAAAATATTTGAGAAGAAAACATTTAAGTATTTAAGAGTGCATTAGAACCATAAGGAGGTATAGACCAGGATCGGACACTACTTTGGTGTAGTCTGATCTAGATCTATATCTCCTAGTAGAACAGAAATAGATTGGACTTAATATTTCATACTGTATTGGAACAATAAGGAGGTATAGACCAAGATCAGACAATACCTTGGTAAGTCATTATAGTAAGTTGTTTCATTTTTAATTTGATATAGTACACATTTTCAACTTAGTATTTGTTTTATTTTTGGAGGTAAGATACTAGAGCCCTTATCAAACTTTTTCAAAAAAATACACTTCATTTATCAAACCAATCTTTTTTAAATCATATATGAGCCTATGCGTGAGATTTCAAACAATTTCAAATATGTGCAAAGCAAAGACTCTGGCCAGCCTGTGCATCCGCACAGTCTGACAGAGTCTTAACTATGTGTTTAGTAGATAGAAAAGGTCTCAAAGTATCTGTAGACCATAAAGTAGCTTTATATTAACAGTATGTGGCTGTTTACGCTACTCAATGTTTGAAACTCTTTGTAACTCACAAACACTTCAAATTGTTGGAAATGTCACGCACAGGCTCATATAGTATACAGAGCTCCAGAAAGTCTGGGGTGATTTTAAATTCAGAAAAAAGTCATATATCCATATCCATCAAGTCCTATGTTGTGGGTTCTGATTTGAATAGTCTCCAAAAGAGGATTCCAACAGTATCTAAGAGATGATGAGAGTATTTTTTTAATTTCATGGAGGCATGAAACTAAAATCTTAATCAAACTATGAAAACTCAAAGCAGATGCATACATTAGTGTGATTAGGTTTTTAGTTTCATACCTCCACGAAAATACAAAAATACTCTCTTCATATCTTATTATTTTATATCATGAAGCAAAAATGGAAGGATTTCTCCATAATAAGACATATGAGCCTGTGCATGAGATTTCCAACAATTTCAAATATGGGCAAGGCAAAGACTCTGACCAGCCTGTGCATCCGCACAGTCTGACCAGAGTCTTCACTATGCGTTTAGTAGATAGATAAAATCTCAAAGTATCTGTAGACCACCAGGTAACTTCATATTTACAGTATGTGGCAGTCAACGCTGCTCAATGTTTGCACCTCATGAATGTTTCAAATTGTTGGAAATGTCATGCACAGGCTCATATTATAGAATCACTCTAGAACACTAAATCCTGATGTTTCACTTCCCTGAAGGAGAGGCCCTTGCTTCCTATTTCTACAGCTGGGTGAACTTGGGCTGGCCAATAGTGTTTTGCTCAAAAAACACATTTCAGCAACGGTGGGCATTAAGTATTCAAATAAGCAATTAAGTCTGAGCAAGCATATTGAAGACCCATAAAGAATTGCTATTCAAAGAGCAGTTTGATCTGCCGTGCTTGCAGGATGACCAAACAGTGTAAACTGTTTGACAATTTTACCCCACTTTGCACACAGGTGCACATGCAAATGGGGTAAAACAGTTTACTTGGTTTGGTCATCCTGAACGCAGAAAAGGATCTGCAGTATTTGCCTTTCACTCAGCCTTATTTAGATGCATTTATATGTTTCAAATTCACTGTCTAAGAATTTAAGAAAAATAGTTATATGGCTTTTGGGTGTCAGTTATCTTAGGGTACTATAGTACTATATACAATTGCCTTTTTTTTACAGAAACAACAACAACATCTCTTTCAACAACATCTGAAACCACAGTCTCAACAACAACTACATTGTCAACTTTATCAACACCACCACCACATAATTGGACAATGACATCATCACCAGAAACAACAACACAAACAGAGATAACAACACCAACACCATCTTTGTCAACAACAATTTCTACACCCACATTCTCTCTGACACCTTCTCTGTCAACAGGTATTTCTTCTTTGAAGACAACACCACCACACACCTGGACAACAACAATGCCTCATAATTGGACAATGACCAAAACAACACCAACAACACCAACAACAACTACAAGTGAGCTTACAAAAATGATTTCACCTATCTTTTATTCATTTTTCAAGCTCTACTTACCAAAAGGGTAGCAGGCTATTGCTATGATGTAATTATTCTTTTTAGTGTCCTTAGATGATGGTGAAACAAGAATTTGACAGATAGATTGAATCTATCAGAGGTTGTTTATAAATAACAAAAAGGACCAGATGGCTCTTAACTGTTCACCTGAGTTTTTTTGCACATAAATTAGTTTTGATTTTACACAGCCTTGCAGAGATCCTGGTTGTGTTTGAAATTCAAGAGTCATTGACTCCTTAGCCATGAAATTCTAGGGGTCAAAACTGATTTCTAAGAGGTCAAAACCACAGAAAAAGCTAATTGTGGGTAGAATTTTGCAGGTTTCAGGGTCAATTGAAAAATTTCTTAAAGATATAGCAAGCAATTAATTTGTAGAAGTTTTAATTTAGTATAGAATATACACCTTTGAAAATTTGAGTGATACAACCCTGTGTTGACCCTAAGAAATTTCTCTCAAAGGGGGTCAATTTGACTCCCCTTGGAGAAATTTTAAGGGTCAAAATAGAATATTTTCAAATTTTTTGAGGGTCAAAATCATAGTTTAAGGGTCAAACAAAAACCCTGCATTGAAATATGATAATGGCTACAGCTTGTAAATATATATCACTTTTTGTTGGCTTGAAAGACCTAGCTATCACAGTTACATCTTGATTTATGTGTGTTAGTGCCTCCAACCATCCATCCATACCACCATATGTCCAGATGATTATTAATTATACCCCCCACCTACAAAGTAGAGGGGGTATATTGGTTTCACCGTGTCTGTCTGTCTGTCAGGTGGGGGTATATTGGTTTAACCATGTCTGTCTGTCTGTCCATCCTTCCGTCCATCCATCTGTCTGTCCATCCATCATTCTGTCCGTCTGTAGACCTTTTCATTTCCGGACTCTAACTCAAGAAAAAAGTGACCTACAATCATAAAACTTTATACAAATGTTCATTTTGACCCAAGGAAGTGCCCTATTGTTTTTGGGTCACATAGGTCAAAGGTCAAGGTCACTGTTGGCTTTTCTTCAATTTTCATTTCCAGACTCTAACTCGAGAACGAAGTGACCTACATTCATGAATTTTTATGCAAATGTTGCTTATTATCCCTTTTGATTTGGGGTCACATAGGTCAAAGGTCAAGGTCACAGACAATTTTTGTTCAATTTTCGTTTCCGGACTCTAACTTAAGAACAAAGCGACCTAGAATCATGAAACTTTATGCAAATGCTGCGTGTGACCTCAATATTTGTTACAAACACATCCTGCACTAATAGCACTTGCATTCTGACAAAGTGCTTGTGGGGGGTATAAGTCCGCTCTGCAACAGATCTAGTTTATAACATACTTTGGGAAATTTTCGCCATGGTCTTATTTCGCCGCCCTTGTTGGATGGCAAAAATTAAACACAATTCCCTTAAATTTCATCTTAAACATCAAAGGGAAGTTCCCCATGTGAAGTCTTAAAAAATGACAAACCTGTAAATAAGATTTGATTCTGGACAGAATTGAAGAAATATGTTTTTCTTCAAGCGTATTGACCAAAGTACCACCGGCAGCTGAATTACCTAAAGAATGACCCAGAATTACTACGCGAAGTCCAAGATACATTTACAGAAAAGTCTGAATAATGTTCCAATAGCCACGTTTTCATGGCTCTTAAATCAGATAAATCAATTCCAACAAGATATTGATATTTAATACCCCTGAAGACAAGAAAATTCTTTGTAAAACCAGTAAAAATACACAAAGACCAAGCTTTTTGAAGGTTGATTTTCTTAATCATGGCATCTACATCTTTTTTGATATCAGACCAGCCTCATCTTGAAGAAAACCCAAGGTATTATGATCAACTTGGCCTTGGCCTTGGCATGACAAACTTTAACCATGGTCATTTCTCTGTTGTTATTAAAGATATCCTCATGAAACTTGGCATGTGTGTTTACAATGACAAGAGCTATCCGGACTATCAAGGGGGATAACTCTGGAAGCATTTTGTAAGAGTTATGCCCTATTTTGGAATTAATTTTTTTGAATTATCCTGCAACTGCTGCCGCTGCTCCCATAGGCAATACTCTTGTTTGCCTTATGGTGATAAATAAAGCAACTGCAGACCATATTTAAGCTTTGTTATTTGTTGTATATTGTATTAAACAATGGTGTCAGAAGGGGAGTATACTGTAATTCCTCAAGTCTGTTTTTTCGCATTTTTCAGAAGAGTTGGTTTGTCAAGTTACAGAAGCAATGGATGCCCCATATTTAATTCCCGATGATTCAATGTCCATAACAGGATCAAGTGGTGAATCCTATAATGATCTTCAAAATCATCTCAGGTAAGGGAGCCAGGAATTTCAGCCAGGTCTAAAGGGTTTTGTTGTGGCAATAATACATATTGAGAGGTCAGTGCAACACTATTGTACGTGTTTATATGTTTATAAGCACTTACAATAGTGTTGCACAAGCCCTTCCATATGACCAAAAGCAACACTTAGTGTGCTTTTGCCATGGAGTAAATAGGCTACTATGCAGAAATGGGCTGAAACACAGTTTTGTGAGGCCTAGAAAAAATATCAGTGTTTAGATTTTCAGAGTAAAATTTTCTAGGTAGAGTATGTAGACTATTTTTTTTAGTGTGTGTGTGTGTTTGTGGGGGGTGGGGGCAATATGCAGACATGATTTGAGGTTATATTATATTTAAAAGATGAGACAATATCTAAAATACCCCAGCAATCAAACAGCTAAATAAAATGTCTTAAGGGTTAAGACATGTTTGTAATTGGCTAGTTAAATTTGAAATTATGGTTTGAAAATCAAATTTTGTCCCTTTTCCAGGACATGGCAGATAAACTTTTATTATAAAGAATTTTATGGCATCTTTCCTGCATCATCGTCTAAAAAGAATTCCAATAAGTGAAAAAAAAAACCTTTAAGTTTGTCTGTAAAACTTAACCCAAAATAACCTAACATTAGCAATTACTTTTAGCCTGTTTAAGATACAATACGGTCCTGGGTTCAATCTCTGATGGTGGCACTCATTCTTTCCGACTATTTGTCTCTCACCAATGGTTTGATAATCTTAGACCTATGTGAGATAGCAGCTGGAGGTTAGGAAACGATATGGTGGTTGTAATGGTGAGAGAAATACCAGGAATCCATTGTTAGGTGCTCAAGCTGTGATAAAACTGAAGAAATGTTGAAAGCAGCGTTAAACTCTAATCAATCAATTAAGATACAATACTCATATTTAGCATGATGATTGATCTCATTGATACACAACTGCAAATATCAAAGGTCAATCTACAAGGTCAAGGTCATTCATCAGGGTAATTTTTTTTTGAAAACACATCTTTTTACAGACCTTACACTGAAGGACAGTTCAGTTTTGGAGATGAGGACTACATAACAATTGATATTTATCTGCATGAAGACCTTGAGTTACAAGTGGGTCGTGTGGACTTACTGCAGCCTTCTGGGATTGATCGATACGAGGTTACAATGACTAATTCAACTGGCCATGTTCATACATATTCACAGGTATGATAACGATATACAGTTAGTTACTTCGTGGAATTGACATTTGCCTCAAACAAAACCATTCTAAATTGCTCACTCTGCGCTCCATTCATTCATTCCAAACACTCACACAAACCATTCAAAAACGCTCAACCCATTGAATTTTATAGAATTGAAAAGGCCATTTAAAACAAATTTTGAGAAAAATTGTGATTTCACTGACATATTTTAAAGTTTTAGCATCTCATAGGTTCTTGAAGAAATAAGTAGCTATCTATACAACCTGTATGCATATTTTGTTAAAGGGAGGTAATCAATATCATCCTGAAAAAAATTGCGATAAAAGATTACCTCCCTTTGAATTCACTCAAAACTTGCTCCACACACTCATTCAATTACATTCCTAAATCATTCCAAAATGACTCACCTTGTCAATTTCACTATGTTGTTAACTGTAGAAATCAAGGTTTGAAACAGCTTTTGGTTTCATTACCATTGACAATATATTTAAGACACAAATGTTGTTTTAAAATTCTGAGGATGTGTGTCTAGACAGAGGTCAAGGGATGAGCCCAGCAATCCTCTCGTTGATTTATCTGCTAAATCCTAAATACTGTCAAACTTGTGTTAAGTGACATCTAAGGGGACCACCAATACGCATTCCCTTATGGGAATGTTTGCTATAAACAAAATATTAAATGATAAATGAGACAGGCCATTTTTATTGAATAATGAGATTGCAAAATAATTCTCAGTGAATCCTTTGAATCATCTCATTGAGGTTGTTCTGTTTGGTTCCAAAAACATCAGATTCAATAATAAACAATTTTTGTACTTTTTCAGAGATTTTGCTTTGATGTAGGAACTTTTTATGGTGATTGCTTATTGATAAATGGTCACTTAATAGAAGTGGTAACTCAAGCCATATTGACTGTATGTTTACTTTTTTATTTCCAGGAATATCCTGCCGATGTGATGGCCTTGTTTGATGATGCCATCAACATAACTGAAATTTCAATCAAGGTTTACAGAGAAGAAAATTTTACTGGTGAAGCAAGTTTTAAATTAGATATACGTGTTTGTGGTAGGTTGAACTCTCGCTAGTACCTTACTTTACCCTGAAATTACCTTGACATGTGTTGGATTGAATCATGATGAAGAATGTGATCTTAAATGCAGTCAAACTTGCTGAAGAGTTTACGTCTGTTAACTGTAAACCTTTTATATATTAAATGACTGTCTTCAAAATCTCCTTCTTTTAAATCAAATAACTTAAAAAGTAGAAATTGTTGGTTAAAAAGTTAATGAAAAAGAATCCTTATTTGTTGAAACTCACCAGAATTGTCGCGAAACTATTGTAAGTGCCTATATATCTTTAGGCACTTACAATATTTTAATGCTGGCCGATCGAGATTACTCAATGAGACGATTCTATTGAGTTTTATAACTACGAAAGATTGTTGAGAATTTCGCTATAATTTACATTTTCAATCAAGATAAATGTTTTTTTCGTAAACAAATTGTGTGGCGACCTTTTTCTTTAATGACTGCTTTTGTAGACCCTGTTAGTGATTGCTTAAAACAAGTTTTACAGTATATGCATGATAAGTAGTGTTGAACAATGGTTTCAAATCATAATTGATCATCGGTTTTTGGTCAAAATAGCAAAATTAACAAATGATCAAAACTAAAATCTGTTTAATTGAAATCAATTCAATTCTCAATGAATGTAAGGCATTATCAGGTCACTGGTAATTCTTTTTTCTTAAAATTTATGCCTTAAAACCCTGCTATCTGATAAATAGAGAATAACATGTTAGTGTCTAAAAATTACAGTGTTATCTGGTCTCGTCATGATAATTTCTCACAGCCGAGACCTGATAACATTGATATTTTAAGACACTAACATGTTATTCTATTTATCATGCAATCTTTTTTCATTCATTAATTATAATTAACCCTTAAAAATCAAATTGTTTCTAAAGATAGACTGCCTGATATCATGTTTTGTTATCAGACAGCTGATATCAGGTCAAAACAGGATTCATTGGATGATAAATGAAAAGCAATTGGTATGACTGTGTTGTATCCTTTATCGTAGCTGAAATGGACCTAGCCTTAACCGTTGGTGGTCTGTGACTGTGTCACTGACAATTGATTGTTAAGTATAGGTATGTTCTCAGAGTTGGTTAAAAACGAATCCGTTTTTCTCATGTAAAAGGATGTTACCAGAAAATAAGAAGTAACCCAGAGTAAGAAAAAGACATACATTTTTAAAAAATATTAAATGACTACAATTTACATGTTACAAACTACTTAATCGATGATGAGATTTCTTGATTGATTATCCACATCAGTAGCCAAAACCTTTTGATTATCGATTATATTGATTAATCAGCCAATCACTTTTGACATGGATTTCTGGGCCTGAGGTTATAAAACATTTCTTAGGCTCAACTGAAAGTTTTCTCAAATTCTAAATTCCAATAAATGTATGAAAATAAAAGATTTTATTAATAAGTTGTTTTTGGCATGACAACTTATCAATATTAATTTTTATTTTAATACATTAAAATGAGTATTAAAACAAAATTTGACTTTTATCTGAAATTGAAATTTGAGAAATTTTGAATTGAGAATGAGATTTATAATTTCAGGCCCTGATTGCTGTTTGTTATAGAAGACAATATAGGAGCTTTTCAAGGGGTCAGTGCAACACTATTGTAAGTGCCTATAAATTAATAGGTCCTTACAATAGTGTTGCACTGACCTCTCGATTTGAAATACCTGATTCTTTCAATATCTTTCTTTCAAAGCTTGTGATGAAAAAGATGGAATGGAAAGTACTACTAGCATACCTGAAGACAGTATTACAATAATTAGTGATCCAACATTAAACATTGAGAAAAATAATGTGAGAGGAGGCGGTTCTGGATTGATTGTGTCTTCAGAAAATGTTTCAATTGAAGTAGAAGTTTATCAGACTGATCTAATACACAGTGTTAAACTACCAGAATCATCCGGAGTTGAATCTTACACAGTCGAGTACAAAGATGCTTATAATATGTGGCACATATTGAATGTAAATAAGACGGTAGGTAAAATATGTCTTTTATTAGCGTATGTCATTTCTCTATGTTATTTTTTGGAAACTTTGAAAATCTTTTTTCTCAGAACCTAATCAAAGGATATCAACTATATTTCCTCGAAGTATTCCTTTAGTGAACCTTTATTAGCTTACGAAAAATTACTGTGATCAGATGAAAAATATAAAAATATATCTTTTATTGGCAGAGATCATTTATCTATATGTTACGAGGGTTGAGGGTTATTAATTTTTGTCCGTTCATTTCACATTATGTCATGTTGTCAAAGCCAAAAACAAACAATGACATGTTGTTGCAAAGCAATCACATAAAAAATGCCTTTAAAATTTTTTTCAAAAAATTTTCCCATTTTATATTTTGTGAATAACAAAATCTATATTTTCACTTTGCCGAATGTGAAAATGTAACTTTTTTATTCACTAAAAGAAAGATATATTGGTGTTACAATGAAACAAACTACAAGGTATTATCCTCTATACATAGATTCCACTGATTTAGCATCAATTATCGAGAAACATCAATAATATTGCGATAATTAATATGGTTCTTGTACTGTTTCAGCATTACACCAAGAATGAGACTGCACTTGTGATACCACCTCGTCGTAATATTAGAGGATTCAGGATCAACATTACAAAGGATACTGCAGAAGATTTCATGAATGTAACAATAAGTGTGATTGGTTGTTTTGAAGAAGGTAAGTCAAGCTTAAGCAGGGTCTCAGCAAAGCATTATCAAAAAGTGGACTATGGGGCTCATGTATTGAAATCTTAGGAGTCCCTTTTTAAAAACACAGGAAAGGGGGCCTTACAGCTAATAACTTGTAACAAGCACTTTCTTCATTTGCTTTCCAAAGCTTTTTTCTAAAGAAGCATCAAAAACCAGATTGGTGTTCAAGCTAACAATTAATATCTTGGTAAAACATTGATGGCTCTCAAAATGTTTAGCAATTAATCTTGTTGCCATCATAGTGCAGTTGGTAGTGGGTCACATTATAGTCAGCTAGGGATGATGACTGACAGTTTTTTAACCCTTGTCAGCTGAACCCAGTATATTCCTGCTTTAACAGGAGGTAAAGACAAAGATCAGCCTGCACAAATATACAGTCTAATCTTAGTCCCCACTCCTTTATCATGCCCTCCTTGGAAGAAGTGAGAGTATATTGCTTTTTACTTGTCGTTCCGTCTGTCGGTAGGTCCAATTCTAGACTGTTTTTTGTTGGGAGCATAGCTGAATAGTATGCAAGCTAGAATCATGAAACTTCACAGATGGATAGATCTCATTCAGGAAAAGTGTATTGCACAAGAACCATAAATCTACTCATCATATTATCTTAAGTTATTTCCCTATGTTGATTGACAAAGAATAGGCCATTGACCTGCTTTTATGGGGGGCAGTAATGTTTTCGAACATGTCTTGCTTTCTTTTTTGAAACCAGGATTGTATTTTTTTTTTTTTTTTAAATAAACACCTATTCACAGTTTGATCATTTCAATGGCTCAGTGCAAAACAGTTGTAACTGCCTAAAAACATAGAGGCAGTTACAACTGTTTCACATTGAGCCATCAATTAAGATCTTTGAGTACTTTGATATCAATGTAATTTTGTAAAGGTTTATATTCAATATCAAGAGGGTAACAATTGGTTCAAACCCAATTCAAACCAACAAAACAAAGCTGAACAAGGGTTACAATCATTTCAAACCCAATTCAAACCAACAAAACAAAGAGAAGCCAAGCAATGCTGTCCACTGATAACCCTTGTTTCTACTCCAGGTAACAATGGTCCTACTGTAACTCCAGTCATACCAACAGTAACTACACCAATAACTACAACCAGACGTCGTTTAACTCGTCCTACAAAACCTACCACAAGTATTAGTCTTTAATATTTTAGTCTTTTAATTAGTCTTTAATGCAATTTTTTAAAGGTTTCTATTCAAAATGACAAGGGTTACAATCATTTCAAACCAAATTCAAACCAACAAAACAAAGAAAAGCCTAGCAATACTGTCTACTAACAATGGACCCACCGTAACTCTCGTCATACCAACAGTGACTACACCAATAACTACAACCAGATGTCGTTTAACTCGTCCTACAAAACCTACCACAAGTATTTTTTTCTTATAACTATACAAATATCTGAGTGATAAAATCCCATATGATAATTGAATAATATAACATGGATATTTTTGTTAGAAACATAGATGAAAACAAGGCAAATAGAGGTTATAAGATAAATATAATACATACTTAGTGTGTTGTATGAAAAAATATTTATAATTGTCTTAGAAGAGCCTCGATAATTATGTATTCTTCCAATCTAGTTTGATATTTTTTTTCGAACAAAACACTAAGTATGTATTATATATATCTCTAATGATTTAATTATATTCAATTCCATTGATTTGTGTGCATTCAGAATGATTAAAAATACCTTTTTTATATCAATAAAAACAATTTTGAGTATGCAGCTAATTTGTGTGCTTTTGCACAAAAAAGTTCCCAGAGAAATTTCCTTAATGATGGTAAAATGTTAACTTAATAGCTAAATTTTAGACATAAAGAGAGTCTTTTTTAAATCAAAGAGGTATGAAACTAGAATCCTCTTCAAACTTTTGATAGAATACACTTCATGTATTCAAACATAACTTTTCGTAATCATATAGAGAATACAGAGCTCTTGAAAGTGGGGAGTGATTCGAAATTCAAAATAATATTTAGATAAGATAATATTGATTTATCCATTAAATCCTATGTTATGGGTCCTCATTGGAATAGTCTAAAAAAGAGGATTCCAACAGTATTTAAGAGATGAAGATAATTTTTTTTTTTATTTCAAGGAGGTATGTATCTCAAAACCTTATCACACTGTATGAATACTCAATTTGATCCCTGACAGTGGCACTCATTCTTTCCAACCATCTGTCTCTCACCAATGGGTTGATAATCGTAGACCTCTGTGAGTTAGCAGCTGGAGGCTAGGAAAGAATGTGTTGGTTGTACTGGTGAGAGAAATACCAGAAATCCATTGCTAGGTGCTACAGCTGCTGCAATATAACTGAAATAATGTTGAAAGCCACATTAAACTCCATTGAATTAATCAATCAATGAATACTCAAATATATTGTATAATATAATTTCATGAAGCAAAAATGGAAGAATTTTTCCGTAATAAGACATATTTCTTTCAGAACTACTTTGAGCCTAAGCTTAAGAATACTTTCATACTCTAAATTGTTTTCATTGAGGAATAAAACAAATTTTTCAGCCAATCAGAATGTACAAAAACTGATGGAAATGAATTATATTCAATTTCAAGTTTTTATGAAAATGATTGAATTAGATTGTCATTCTTCCCACTTATCCTAAGTTTTGAAAATATATCAGTGGGTGTTGCACCTTGTTAGCTCTGTTGTTTTCTGCTTTACTAAACTTTTAAGGTTCATGTAAAGTGTTTGAGACCCAATATTTAGGGCACTTCATTAGCCAAGAAAAAGCAGTATGTCCAGGTATATTATATATCAAAACGAAGCTATTTGTGAGCACAAGCAGTTAGGCAACATAAGACCGCCATAGCTATAGTGGTATAGCCAAAACATTGTGGAAAAGGGTCATTTTGTACAGAACAAGCAACTGCATGACGGTAGCATAAAATTGCCCCATATTTTAACAAAGTACAGTCTGAAGTACCATCCAGGTAGTGCTACAACCTTAGATATAAAACTCAGTATCAAAAGGCTCTTTTGAAACAATCAATTTCTATTTATTTTGTCAACATACATGTCAAACCAGTTTGGTCTGTTTTCAAAATAGATGTAAGGTATGGTGCAACACCTCACCATAATATTGTGAAATATTTTCTGCGATTTATTTCAAATTATAGTTTTTTTAATTCAATGATCTACAATATTACTATATATTTATCATTCTGTGAAATAGAAATTGATATATTGCTAAACAACCTTACAGGTATATAAACAATTAATGTCTATTTATGTTGTGATAACACACCATACCCGAAAAAGATCTACACGTTTACAAAATTAGAATGACATATATGACATATGTGTTTATAAACTAAGTCAAAATAAATTGCTTGCATAACTACGTTTTGGGGCTGAGTTTTATACCAATGGTTGTAGCACTACTTGGATGGTACTTTAGGCTAGACTTTGTTAAAATATGAGCCAATTTTATCCAACAGTCATGCAGTTGCTTGTTCTGTACAAAATGACCCTTTTCCACAATGTTTTGGCTATACCGCTTTAGTTATAACAGTCTTATGTTTTTCAACTGCTTGTGCTCATAAATAGCTTCATTTTTATATATAATATTCCTGGACATACTGCTTTTTCTTGGCAAATGAATGCCCCTAAAATTGAGTCTCAAACACTTTACATGAACCTTAACAGAAAAATCACTGGTAAGTCAAAATCACAAATCACAACCCAGTGTTTTCATTCATTGTAAGTGTCTGCCTTGCAATATCTCATTGGAATCGTCTATAGAAGATGATTCTAATAAGATGATGCATTGCAGAATTACACATTTAGATACTACTGTAGAAGCTACTTTAATTTTTGACTTACACAAAAAAATGATTGTAAAAAAGGATCAGAAGATATTTAGTACAGCCTGTCCCTGGTGTTGGTGCCATTTGGTAGTCTGTAGCACATAAGGCCCTAAATCCTCATTCTAGGGATGTCATAGGTTTGATCCATGGAATTTGCAGCGAGTAACCTTTCCAACATTTTTGTCTCCGATCAATACTTGGATAATCATAAGCCTGGTTTAAATCTATTTATTGTACATCCATTTGGAAACAAGTTCTTACAACTTAGATTGATCCCTCTTGATTATGCTTCCTGGAAAATTCACCAGTACTCGTGCCAAATGTGTGGGCCAATGAAAGAAGCAAGATCGATAGCCACTTCAAGGAATCGAACTCAGGACCTTTGGATCAAGAGACCGACACTCTACCCCTAGACCATGGACACCACTCATGAGTGGTGGACCAATCATAAGTCTGAATGGGATAGCAGCTAGGAGCAAGTAAATGATGTTGTGGTAGTACTGGTGTGAGAAATACTGGGAGTCCATTATTAGGTGCTCCAGTTATAACAATATGAATGAGGTATTTCTTAAGCCTCAGCATAAGGGTTGATTGCTTGGAAAAAATGACATTTTGTGATACCTCTTATCTTTCAAAACACTATCACTTGAAAATTAGAATAAACATTCAATATAAAATGAGAAAACTTTTACTGTCAAGTGAGATAATCAGTATGAATATTCCTCTTATTCAGCTTGCGATTGTTATACACTTTCTAGTACCTGACATCTTAACATTAGTTCCAGAGTACAGTGCTTGATCAAGTTAAACCTTATTTTGATTGTTAAACTAGACATTTTTAGTTCAGCTCTTTTCAAAGAAGACCCAAAGTATTATGATCAACTTGGCATTCTCGGCGTTGGCGTTTGCATTGATGTTGGCGTTGGGGTGACAAGCTTTAACTTTGTTAAGGTTGCATCTAGAGCGCAGGATTGCTGGAATCCGGTTAAATAATAATCATAATTCCACACAACAAACATTTCTATGCATACCCAATCCCCCTAAAAAAATAAATGGCCCTCGAAAGTTACATTGCTGTGCATGATAACCTTTTTTGGAACGTTAGATAACAGGTTAATTGGACCAGTATTTCAAAAATTTTTCTAGTGAAATGATTTTTATGCCCCCGTATCGAGAGATCGGGGGCATATTGTTTTACTCGTGTCCGTCTGTCTGTCCGTCCGTCTGTCTGTCCGTCCGTCCGTCTGTCCGAAAACTTAACCCGAAAACTGAACCTTCCCAATATCTTCAAGCCTATTCAAGATACAAAGCTAATATTTGGCATGATGATAGATCTCAATGATCCGCATCCACTGGTACCAAAGTCAAGGTCATGTGACAAGGTCAAGGTCATCTATCAAGGTCAAACTTTGAAAAAAAAATGCCGTTCCGGGGGCATTCCTGTTTCACAAACACATCTTGTTTGATTCTTCCTTCATAGAAAAAGGTTGTTTTATAACTTCAAAAAGAGCTTGTGATAATTGTTACAATGGGCAACAAATTTCAACACTTGAATGGTTTTTGTCTTCCATAATAAGACTGTAAGAAAATGATAATTAATTTTCTTATATTTCTGTATGTCGCAAACTACGAACAATTTCATATTTTTTTAAATAAAAAACAAAGATATAGGACCCATGATTCCTTTGCAAATTTAGTGAGAAGACGAGCTTCTGTGCATTTTGGAGAGATGGAAAAAGATCGGAGATTCCAGTTTAATTTTACAGACAGGGTATATGTCTGAACAATATGGCTGAACTGAAAGCAAATTAGTTTTTCCATTTGAAAATTTCCTAACTTTTGGAAAGCGAACATGAGAGTTGGCAAATTATACCTTTCTGTAGGTACCAAGTTCAAGGCCATCAGTCAAGGTCAAGGCCATCAGTCAAGGTCAAATTTCTTAAAGAAATTTAACCTTGGTCATAACTTTTGAATTGTAAGTGATAGAGCCTTCATATTTCGCATGATCATTGCTTGGACAAGACCTATCTGTAGGTACCAAGGTCAAGGCCATTTTTCAAGGTCAAATTTCATTAAAAAATTTAATCTTGGTCATAACTTTTGAATGGTAAGTGATAGAGACTTCATATTTCACATGATCATTTGTTTGGGACAAGACCTATCTGTAGGTACCAAGTTCATATATTTGCATTTGCCTAAGAAACAATAAATAGCCCAGCGTTAACACCCTCTTGCGGTGCTCTTGTTAACCTTTGAAATGAATAACTCATTTTAGATATAATGCTCATAACTTGTATGGAGTTTCATCTATATTTGCATTTTATATGGCTGTATGGTCAAAGTTGAGCTCATATTTTGAACTGTTAACCATAAAACTTAATTAACTCTTGTAAAGATTTGTCCCAAATCAGAAAAAATCAAAAAATGATATTTTCAAATTAAATACTGTCCTTACTAAATAAAAATATCCAGTGCTGTCAGCACTTAAATTTTTTAAACCTTGTCATGCTGAATAAATTTTAGCTGAAAATTTGCATCAAAATCAAAGGGCAAAACACATCGAAAATACCAACTGTAAGTCAATTTTTATTTGAAAAACTTAATCTATTGACAAGTCTGGTTTGAAAGTGAGAAACAGGTGTTGTAGATTAACATCAGACTGCACATATGTGCAGGCTGATGTTTGTCTATAGCTCCTGCCAAGCAGGAATATTCCACGTTCAGCATATCGAGGGCTCGGCGCAACACTATTGTAACTACATATTTTACTGAAATGCACTTTTTTGTGTTTTTGGATTCATTGGTATCTTTTACATCTTTTGGTGAAATTTCGGGTCCTTTGCTTAACAATTTAAAAAGATATTCTAATTGTCCAAAATATTGTATCTCAAAAAATACTTATTTGTATTGCAATACTATTGTAAGTCAACTTACAATAGTTTTGCAGAACAGAATGATGGGGATCATATTTTTTTATTCACTTTTTTCCATCTTTACAAAGTGAGAAACGACTTTGAAAAATATTTATAATTTCAATCATCTATATCAAACTTAAAGTACAATATAAAACTGAACAACTGTGAAGAAATCTATTTTTGACCCTACAATAATAGCTAGAAATAATGGTAACTCACAATATGCTACTTTTCTTTACTTAAATAGATAATTTCTGCCAATAGATGATTTTAATGTATATCAATTATCTCCATATAAATATTTTCAAGCAGGCTGCTGATGACATGGATCTGTGAGGCTCTACTAACTGAAAAAGTATATTTATGTCCTGATAGATCTGTACAATAATAATAATGTACCAGTAATATATCAAGTATTGTGGTCCAAAAAGGCTTGAAAGATTATAAAGAAGAAAGCTTATAATCATAATAAGTTATTTTGTTAATATTATTGCTCAATAATGTTGCATTTGTATGTCACACATCACATACAAAAGTTGTCAATGTACAAAGGAATTCTAAAAGGCCATATCTATAGTAAAATGATGTCAAAAAAGTCAAGCTATTGATGACTCCCTCTTTAAAAGTGATGGCTTTAGGTTCTATAAACAATTGTTCTTCAACCCTTATAATGCTGTTATTGAAAAACTGTACACGAGTTTTGGGGAAAATAAAGACTCAGATTAGCCTGCACAGTTGTGCACTCTTATCTATGCCTAATCAAGACCCTGGGTTCATATTTGGGCTCCACCTGGGCCCAACCCTTTTTACATAGAATTAAAGAGCAAAATCTTCAAAAATCTTCTTCTCTAAAACCAGATGTCAGACAGCTTTCATATTTGGTAGCATCATTCTAGTGGACCTCTACCAAGTTTGTTCATATCAAACCCTGGGATCATATATGGGCTTTGCCCAGTGCATCCCTTTTAGAACTTCTGCGCACAAAGGTTAAAAAAAGAAAATCTTCTTCTCTGAAACTAGTCGGCAGACAGCTTTCATATTTTGTATGTAGCATAATCTAGTGGACCTCTACCAAGTTTGTTTATATCAAGACCCTGGGAATATATTTGGGCTCCACCTGGGCCCAACCCTTTTTACATAGAATCAAAGAGCAAAAAGGCATATCCTTCTTGCTCTTGGCTGAAAAAATTTCATGGTATTGATCTTATGTAGAAATTATCGCCTTGTTGACATCTGCCTATTTAATTAATGTGATGTCCCAGGGGTTAAAGAGACTCCAGTGAGCGATCTAGGACCATCATGGTCCTCTTGTTTATTTCATTTTTGTGGATAATGTCTGAAAATCACGATTTATTTAAATTCAGCAGGAAAGGGTTTATCAAATTTTGATTCAGCCACTCTTCTTGTGATATTGGGATTTAAGATTTTTTTTATTTTGTAGAGATTGACTCCTTTGATGAAACAATCATTTGTTGAAAAAGTTTAAAAGAAACTAAAGTAAAAAGTGCTTTGGGACCACAAAAAAGTGGTTGTGAAAAAGAGAAACATGGCTTAATGCACATTTTATTTGCTAATTAAATAATTTCAATAATCCTATGATGTTCAAAACTCAATAGAATCATCTCATGGAGACAACATATGACTCATTTAGGAAAATTTTTATTCAATGTATCTACTTTTTAGCTCAGCTGTTTTTAGAAAAAAACAAAGTGTTGTTTGCGTTGGTGATGACGTTGGCTTTGAAGTGACACTCTTAAACCTTGGTCATATCTCTGTTATTGAAGATATCTTCATGAAACTTGGCATGTGTGTTCACTATCACAAGAGCTACCTAGACTATCAAGGGTAAAATTCTAGAAGCATTTTTAAAAGAGTTAAGCCCCTTTTTTGACTTACAAATTTTGCATTATCAAGCACCTGCAGAGGAGTGTTGCACCTGTAGGCAGTGCTCTTGTTTAAGTTACCGCATTTTCTTTTATAAAGAAGGGGATTTTGAAAATGGCTGTTTAATAGACATAGTCTCTCGAGCAGGATGGACTGTAATGAAATCTTAGGACTCATCCCACTATAGATTGGAATTTAAATCAATCTACATAAGACCCCTTTCCTGTGAGCTTGAAATACCCAACTCATTTTTAAAGGACCCTTTTTATACGCTGCCGGAGGCGGACGTATATTGGCGTCATCTTCTCGGTCTGTCCTTCCGTCCGTCCGTCCGTCCGTCCGTCCGTCCATCCACTTTTCTTGTCAATGCAACTCCTCCTAAGTTTCTGGCTGGATCTTCTTGAAACTTGGTCAATGTTATCACCTCAACTGGTAGATGTGCATGAAGGAAAGGATTTTATGGTTCGTTGATTTTTGCCTGAGTTATGCCCCTTAAATACTTAGTCTCTGGGGCTTATTGCCTCAGTTATGCCCCCTTAAAATTTAGTCTCTGGGGCTTATTGAAATTGCAGCCTTGTGGATGCAACTCTTCCTAAGTTTCTGGCTGGATCTAATTGAAACTTGGTGGATGTTATAACCAAAATTGGTAGATGAGCATGAAGTAAGGATTTTATGGTTCATTGATTTTCCCCTTAATTATGCCCCCTTAAAACTTAGTAAAAACTTATTGAAATTGCAGCCTTTTGAACGCAACTTCTCCTTACTTTTTGTCTTTATTTAAATGAAACTTGGTCAATGTCATCACCATAATTTGTAGATGTACATGGATCAAGGATTTTATGGCTCTTTTATTTCCCTGAATTATGCCCCCTTAAAACTTAGTGTCTGGGGCTTATTGAAATTGCAGCCTTGTGAAGGCAACTCCTCCTAACTTTTTGTCTTGATTTAAATGAAACTTGGTCATTTTGAATTTGGTTTGGTCAAAATAAGTAGTGTCTACAATTATTTTCGTGAAACAGCAGCAAAGTGGAGGCGTATTTTGTGACTATGGCACTCTTGTTATGTATTATTGTAAACTAATTCTGTGCAGGTTTGAAGAAGAGAAAATAGAGTTTGGACTCAGCAAATATATTTCAACCAAATTTATCATATTTTCAGTAATACTGGCAAACTTGACAAGTTTTTGAAAGGCATAATCCTTATGATGGTACAATCATTCTTGGAAAGTTTTATGGAAATCTGATGAAAACTGTTGACTCTTTCTATTGCAACTAAAAGAGAAAGTTAACAGAGTGGACAGACAGATGGAAAACACACACCATTGCTATATTTCTTCTGAGCTGCCATCAATTACTATACTGAACAATAAAAGAAACATGTCATTGTTAAAAACCATGAAGCATGTAATATAATTAGAAGTAAATTTTTTAAAATCCTTTTCTTTGAAATCAGAAGGTATAGTTCCGCAAGAAAGAGTGAGGTTCGAGAAACCATTATCTTCTATCATTTTCAACGAGGAATTAATCTTTGATTCTCACTTGAAATTGCTGGTCTATAGCCAGCCTAGATATTTATTATGTAGCTTCACCCAATATGTAAATACCATGCTGATGGATTATATATTTGGTTTCAGCCAGTGAACATCCCTTTTTAGCTTATCTCAGCAGACTGTGCTGAAGGTTAGCTGTTGTGATCAGTTTTGTTCTTCTTGCTGTTAGAAGTCAACAACAGTTCTTTAAACAATTCCTCTATAACCACTGGGCCAAATTTCATCTAAACTTGGCATAAAATTTTCTTTGGTGATCCTTTTTAAACTTTATATGCAAATTTTTTATTCATCCTCAAATGTCAGTGTAATTCATTTGATTGACCTTGATGGTTGACCTTCACACTTGCAGAAGACTTTGACCAAATCATAAGAAGTTTTGTGTTTCAAATTCAAGGTTCAACATTCATGAATACTAAGTATAAACAACTTTATAATTGAGAGCTTCAAGAAAAAGGGAGAGTTCAAGACTATACAAGTTTTCAAATTCAACATTAAGGTAATGAGGTTAAAATTTGACATTTGACTTGTGACATTAAATTCACTTCATTCATTGAGAATTGATATTAAAGACATACAAACCACATGTATTCATGGAATACTAATGCTATTGAAATTGCTGCACTTGAGATTCTGGCCTTGGTAATTGACCTTGAAAAATGACCTTGACATTGTCTTTAAAACATTTATTGTTGAAGTTTCATTCATGTCCAATATGAAAATAAAAGTTACAGAAAAAAGGTTAAGTTTGCAGATTAAATTCTTAAGTTCAGTTTTGAGGATAACGGTGGAAATGTTGACCTTGACATTAATGATGTTGCCCTTCTCAAGGTCATGGATGAGTTTAAAAGGTTAAATTTGACCTTGATAATATGGACCTCCTCAGATGGGTATAGAGATGAATTCCAAATATTATAGCATTGTATCTTAGTTTAAGAAAATTTAGGGATATGTTTAGTTCACAGCTTATTTTTTTTTTTCAGCAGATGGACAGACAGATAGACAAATTCATAGGCAGACATTTGTATTAATGGACAGACAGACTGACACCAGTAAAACTGTATGTTCCTGATCATTCAATGTTTTGCAGGTGCATAAAAATGAAAATTGTATCTTAAACAGTTTTATGTTACAGGAACTTAAATATAAAGTTTTCAGGTAGCTTTCAAAAGGTCAATGAACAGACAGGTAGACATACAATATTTAAAAAGATATGTCCTCAATTTTTCAATGTTGAGGCATAAGAAATTGCTATTCTGAGAATCAATAATTGTAGTTACAATAGTTTTGAAACATGTAAAAAACTTGTTATTTCCTAAAAGAAAATTGCAGAACTATTGTAGGTGTAGTTACAATAGTTTTGCAGTACAATTATGTGTAAAATAGTTACAATTTTTAGAGCAAAACTATGGTAAGTCAAATTTCTTTTAATAAAATCATATTTTTTCAAAATATATAAAATAATCTGATTGGTATATATTTTCAATGTAATATAGTATTTATTTAAGAGATTTCAAGTTTTAAGATCAAGTCTGAAATGTTTAAATCAGTTTTTTCCCTCTCCTGTAAAATTTTGTAAAATGTAGTTACAATAGTGTTGCGCTGACCCCTCGATATATTCATAGGCATTTACAACTGTTTCGAGCTGAACAATCAATATGTGCAGGCTCATCTTAGTCGTTATTTTCTCTTAAACTGATAGTGTCAACAAAGTTTTGAAAGAGGAAGATATGAATATGAACTTGGAAACCAGATACACTGATCAACAGATATTGAAAAAAGCAGATGCATAGTAAAGATGATATTTACTAGCCAAGGCTTGTATATCAGCTATCATAACGTCAGTATTTTTTTTAGGGTTGTTACTTTTCGAAATTGAAACAGGATATGATAAAATTTGATGTTTCAATAGTGGGTTGGTGTTTATCAGAACATTGATGTTCAATATGAAATTTCTTTGATGTGATTCTTAAACTGGGTAACTACAGCTTGAGTAAAGCAGTAGTCACATGGTTTTTGATTTACAACAAAACTTTGTGTTATTTATGTTACAGCTAAAAATACACAATCATCAGGAAGCTCTACACAAACAACTCCATCTAGCACTTCAATATCGCCATCGAAATCAAGTGGTTCAACGCCGACAATATTTTCATCACCATCAACTTCAACTAGTGCAACAATATCTTCTACAACAACAGAGGAAGTATGTGTATACTATTGTCCTAATGGAGGGTGTTATAATCCATGTGATGGCGTTTGTGACTGTGACCCTTGTATGGATGAAGAAGAGTGTACAACAACCAAAAGTACTTACACAACACCAGAAACAACATCAGCATCCACTTCAACATCTGCAACACCATACTCCACGACCAGTACTTCACCTGCAACCCCTACATCACAATACTTAACAACCAGTGTTTCATTAACTAGTTCTTCAACTACAACCATTTCAACACCATTATCAACCAAAAGTACTTCTCTAACTAGTACTTTACCAACAACCTCTACAACACTATACTCTACAACTAGTGCTTCTCCAACTAGTACTTCTTCTTCAGCTTCTACTACACTATACTCAACAACCAGTACTTCACCCACAACTTCAACAACACCATACTCAACAAGTACGACACCAACTAGTACATCTATAACAACATCAACAACACCATACTCAACAAGTACAGCACCAACTAGTACTTCACCATCTAGTACATCAACTTCATTCTCATCAACACCACTCTCCACAACCAGTACTTCTCCAACCAGTTCTTCACCAACTTCAATATCAACACCATACACAACTGCCAGTACCTCACCCACAACCGCTACAACACAACACTCTACAACCAGTACAACACCAACAAGTACCTCACCTTCAACCTCTACAACACCACAATCAACAACCAGTACATCACCTACAACTTCTACAACACCACAATCAACAACCAGTACATCACCTACAACTTCTACAACACCACAATCAACAACCAGTACATCACCTACAACTTCTACAACACCACAATCAACAACCAGTACATCACCTACAACTTCTACAACACCACAATCAACAACCAGTACATCACCTACAACTTCTACAACACCACAATCAACAACCAGTACATCACCTACAACTTCTACAACACCACAATCAACAACCAGTACATCACCTACAACTTCTACAACACCACAATCAACAACCAGTACATCACCTACAACTTCTACAACACCACAATCAACAACAACTGAAGTATGTGAATACTACTGTCCATCTGGGGGTTGTTATCAGCCTTGTGATGGCAATTGTGAATGTCCAGGTTGTACAGATGAAAGAGATTGTGCAACAACCAGTACATCACCATTTAGTTCATCACCTTCAACATCTTCAACACAATTCTCAACAATCAGTACTCCAACAACTAGTACATCAACTACAATTTCAACAACACCATACTCAACAACCAGTACTTCACCCACTAATACTTCATCTGCAACCAGAACAACACCATACTCAACAACCAGTACTTCACCAACTAGTACTTCCCCTACAGCTTCTTCAACACCATACTCAACAACCAGTGCTTCACCCACAACATCAACAACACCATACTCAACAACCAGTGCTTCACCCACAACATCAACAACACCATACTCAACAACCAGTACTTCTCCAACTAGTACTTTACCTACAGCTTCTTCAACACCATACTCAACAACCAGTACTTCACCCACAACCTCTACAACACCTTACTCAACAACAAGTACATCACCAACTAGTACATCACCTACAACATCAACAACACCATACTCAACAAGTACAGCACCAACTAGTACTTCACCATCTAGTACATCAACTTCATTCTCAACAACAACACATTCCACAACAAGTACTTCTCCAACCAGTTCTTCACCAACTTCAATTTCAACACAACACACAACTGCAAGTACCTCACCCACAACTGCTACAACACAACACTCCACACCTAGTACAACACCAACAAGTACCTCAATTTCAACCTCTACAACACCACAATCAACAACCAGTACATCACCTACAACTTCTACAACACCACAATCAACAACCAGTACATCACCTACAACTTCTACAACACCACAATCAACAACCAGTACATCACCTTCAACTTCTACAACACCACAATCAACAACCAGTACATCACCTACAACTTCTACAACACCACAATCAACAACCAGTACATCACCTACAACTTCTACAACACCACAGTCAACAACAACAGAGGTATGTGAATACTACTGTCCATCTGGGGGTTGTTATCAGCCTTGTGATGGCAATTGTGAATGTCCAGGTTGTACAGATGAAAGAGATTGTACAACAACCAGGACATCACCAACTAGTTCATCACCTTCAACATCTTCAACACAATTCTCAACAATCCGTACTCCACCAACAAGTACATCAACTACAACCTCTACAACACCATACTCAACAACCAGTACTTCACCCACAACCTCTACAACACTTTACTCAACAACAAGTACATTTCCAACTAGTACATCACCTACAACATCAACAACACTATTCTCAACAAGTACGACACCAACTAGTACATCTGTAGCAACATCAACAACACCATACTCAACAAGTACAGCACCAACTAGTACTTCACCATCTAGTACATCATCTTCATTCTCAACAACACCACACTCGACAACAAGTACTTCTCCAACCAGTTCTTCACCAACTTCAATTTCAACACCATATACAACTGCCAGAACCTCACCAACAACTGCTACAACACAACACTCCACAACCAGTACAACACCAACAAGTACCTCACCTTCAACCTCTACAACACCACAATCAACAACCAGTACATCACCTTCAAAATCAACTTCTACAACACCACAATCAACAACAACAGAGGTATGTGAATACTACTGTCCATCTGGGGGTTGTTATCAGCCTTGTGATGGAAATTGTGAATGTCCAGGTTGTACAGATGAAAGAGATTGTACAACAACCAGGACATCTCCAACTAGTTCATCACCATCAACATCTTCAACACAATTCTCAACAATAAGTACTCCACCAACAAGTACATCAACTACAACCTCTACAACACCATACTCAACAACCAGTACTTTTCCAACAAGTACTTCCCCTACAGCTTCTTCAACACCATACTCAACAACCAGTACTTCACCTACAACCTCTTCAACACCATACTCAACAACAAGTACATCACAAACTAGTGCATCACCTAGAACATCAACAACACCATACTCAACAAGTACGACACCAACTAGTACTTCACCAACTAGTACATCTGTAACAACATCAACAACACCATACTCAACAAGTACAGCACCAACTAGTACATCTGTAACAACATCAACAACACCATTCTCAACAAGTACGACACCAACTAGTACATCTGTAACAACATCAACAACACCATACTCAACAAGTACAGCACCAACTAGTACTTCACCATCTAGTACATCAACTTCATTCTCAACAACACCACACTCGACAACAAGTACTTCTCCAACCAGTTCTTCACCAACTTCAATTTCAACACCATACACAACTGCCAGTACCTCACCCACAACTGCTACTACACAACACTCCACAACCAGTACAACACCAACAAGTACCTCACCTTCAACCTCTACAACACCACAATCAACAACCAATACATCACCTAAAACTTCTACAACACCACAATCAACAACAACAGAGGTATGTGAATACTACTGTCCATCTGGGGGTTGTTATCAGCCTTGTGATGGAAATTGTGAATGTCCAGGTTGTACAGATGAAAGAGATTGTACAACAACCACTACTTCACCAACTAGTTCCTCACCTATAACAGCCACAACACCATATTCAACAAGTACAGCACCAACTAATACTTCACCATCTAGTACATCACCTACAACCACTAGAACACCATACTCAACCACTGGTCCTACACAATCAAGTTTATCAAGTACATCTACAAGTGCCTACACAACATCAACCACTCTACCTACTACCACAAGTGAAGTGTGTATATATGTTTGTTCTGATGGTACATGTTATGGACCTGAAGATATTTGTGATGGAGAATGTGACTGTGATGGATGTGAGGATGAGGATGGCTGTACTACAACACCAAAATACTCCACACCTGAACGTGTCACAACACCAGGTAAATAGAGAATAACATGTTAGTGTCTTTAAGGTAGTGGAACCATAATAGTTCCACAACATTTTAGGCAATATGTTCTTTCACAATGTTAACCAAGGTTTTCTAATGAAAATCATTAGGAAACCTTGGTTAACACTGCTAAAGTTCATTACTCATGATATGTTGCAAAACTATTATGGGTCTACTACCTTAAATGTCAATGTTATCTGGTCGAGGTTGGGAGAATTTATCATGATGAGACTTTGCCTAGTCATGATAATTTCTCAAAGCCAAGGCCAAATAACATTGATATTTTGATACACTTTCATGTTATTCTATCTAGCATGCAATCATTTTCAGCAATTAATAATGATAAACCCTTGAAAATTAAAGAAAATCAAGTGAAAGTGTGCAAGTTGTATCTAAGAATGGACTGCCTGATATTGTTATGTTATCAGACCTATGATATCAGATCAATACAGGTTTTGCTCTTCAAATATGTTTGATTGAGCTAAAGAAAAAAAAGAAGGGAGTGAGGCCAGCCTGAAGTATAGAGAAAAAAATGTCAGTGTCTTAAAATATCAATGTTAACTGGTCGAGGTTGGGAGAATATATCATGAAGAGGCTGTGCCGAGTCATGATAATTTCTCACAGCTGAGACCAGATAACATTGATATTTTAAGACACTGACTTGTTTTTCTATTTATCATGCAATCATTTTTCACCGCTTAATCATTGTAAACCCTTAAAAATCAAAGAAATTCATGTGAAAGTTTATGCAAATTGTTTCTAAAAATAGATTGCCTGATAACATGTCATGTTATCAGAAAGACGATATAAGGTCAATACAGGTTTCGTTGCATGATAAATTCTCATCCATTTCTTTGTTGTTTTCTATTCTTTTCTTCCATTAAAACTTAACGTTTGAAATTGACCTCAGTACTTTAAAAAAATGATCTCAGTACTTTAAAATTGATTTTTAAATTTATTTTGTTAGGGCACCACATTCGTAATCAAATAAGGTGTAAACTTATTTATATACTAATGTGTATTTAAGATAATAGTGGGTCTGTCTATGCAGGTATGCCTATGTACACATGGCTATGCCTGTACTATTCCTGTTCCGTAGGATTGCCAAGGGTTTCCCAATAGGATCAATGGGTATGACTAGCGATAAATCAATTGTTTGATGGCTGGATCAGCCCATAGACTTCCAAACTATAAGACTGCTTCAGATTTTGAAAGATATTTGTCAGCAAAATATTTGGCCATGGACATAAAACATAAGTGAAATCAATGGTGGGTGTCTTAACCTTGAAAAAGCTGTTTTTAGGATATCTGTTGCCTATGCAGAAAGATGTTTAAGTGAAATAGAAGAAATGACTTAGGGCATTATCACCTATCTGCTAATTACCTGACAAATATAATTTGGACTATTCTTAGTAAAATTATTATCAAATTGACTTTGTAGATTAGAATCAAATTGAAAAGATAAAAAACTTAAAAAGGATTTATCTTATAACTATACAAATATCCATGTGATAACATCCCGTACAATATTTTATATGATATCACAGTTATTTTAAGAACAATGATATAATGCGTTTATTTTTAGAAACTTGCATTTTATTTAGAAACATCAACAAAAACAAGACAAATAGGGGTTGTAAGATAAATATAATACATACGTATTATATGAAAAAAATATCTAACTGGGTTGTGAGAATTGATAATTGTCTATGCAGAGCCTTGATCAATTCTCCCAACCTCGTTAGATATTTTTTCTCATTCAAAACACTAAGTATGTACTATATATATATATATTTTTTTTTTTTTGCTGAACAGGGGTGCGTTGCATATATTAAGATTCTTAAGAATATCATTAAGATTTTTAAGATGTAGCGTTTTATAGATTTCAATTTATAAGCGGCTTTATAAGAATCTTAACTGTTGTCATGCTTAACCTGGAATATTCCTGCTTTTGCAGGAGCTATAGGCAAACATCAGCCTGTACAATTGTGCCGTCTGGTGTTAGTCTACACCACCTGTTACTCACTTTCAAACCAGAATTGTATATTTACAGTACCACCCTGTCAAGATATCCGTGGTATGGATAAGCCAGAAATAATTCCTGATGAAAATGTTGAACTTGTAACACCAACACCTAAAAATGGAAATCAAAACTTGAATAATCTGCGGTGAGTTGACTTAATTATGCTTTCTTCAAATAAAAAGAGATGAATAGATTAATTTTTTTCAATTGTTGAAATGTATGAAAGTAAAAACCAAATCACACTGTGATAAAACATGATTAGAGCATGTATGAGAATCTGCTTTGCACATTCTTATTGTGTGATTATTTTTAGCTCTCCTGAACACAAAGTGCTCAAGGTGAGCTTTTGTGGTAAGGTGGATGTCCGTCGTGCCTCGTCAACATTTGCCTTGTATGCACTCTAGAGGCCACGTTTTTGCCCAATCAACCTGAAATTTGGTCAAAATGATTGTCTTGATGAAATCTGGGATGAGTTCAAAACTGGGTCAACTAGGGTCAAAAACTCAACCCTTAGCTCAAATTTCCGCAAATAATGCGGATTTCCACAACCATTCCGCAGAAAATTTTTCGCATAAAATGCGGAGTATTCGGACACGGAATTCCGCATTTTAAAGCCATTTATAGAAAAATGAGTAGACAGAAGGACATGCGTAAAATCAATGCGGAAAGCGGAGTATTCGGACGTTTCCGCTTTTGAAGATTCGCATTCCGTAAAAATGTTCGCAATGAGAATTGCGGAAATATAATGTGGAAAGCGGAGTATTCGGACATTTCCGCATTTGAAAAATTCGCATTTCCGTAAAAATGTACGCATTCAGAAATGCAGAATTAGAATGCAGAAAGCGGAGTATTCGGACATTTCCGCATTTTATATCCGCATTTGCTTAAAAATGTATGCATTTGGAAATGCGGAAATAGAATGTTGACAGTCGAGGATTTTAACATGGATCTTTGCATTTGCGAATTTAATGCGAAATCTTAAGTACAAAAACTGTAGTCAACAAATGATTGCAAAGGCTCAACATAAAATTGTTTACTATAGTCTTTCATTGTAAGTAACTTTAAACAGGCAATAAATTGTGTCCTACAAAACTATTAGTATGATATTATTTTTAGCTCCACAGTGGCTGCAATTCCAGCGGGCTTAATTGTTATGGCGATGTGTCCAAGGATTATGTGTTAGTCCACAAACTTTTACTTTGAAAATCTTTTCCTCTTAGAATACGTGATAAATTTCATGAAATTCAAACAGGAAACCTATTTGGATGACCCTCTTTCAGATTTCTTACGGAAATTAAACAGTTGAATATCATGGCTTTAATGGGTAGGATTAAATTTCCATATATTGTAAAAATGAGTTATCTCAGAAATTAACAGATAGATATCAAGCAAATTCTACAGGAATAATCCTTGGTTTACCCTTTAACAGACTGCTAAAAGTGATTGTAATCAGATGAAAAATATTACTTTAATTTGCAGAGGTTTATATGCAATATAGTGGGAACATTAGAAATAATTTTCTCAGAAATTTATTGATGGATATCAGCCAAATTTCACTTGAATGGTCCTAAGTGTGAGCCTTTTTTCAATCTGCAAAGGATGATAGTGATCAGATGAAAAGTATTCCTGTTATGGCTGGAGATAATTTTCATACATGATATATAGTCAAAAACATGTCTTTTAAAGATGCAAAGACATTTTACTGCATCAGCATACTATCAGGTGGCTTAACACTAATGCCATTTTGAGAGGTCATCACAAAACTATTGTAAATGCTGATTGATATTTTAAAGGCACTTACAGTAGTTTTGCTCTAATACCTTTATTTTCATAAGAACTGAAAAAAGCCTGTACGAAAAATTCCACCCGTAAAACAGGCGTAAAATAGACGTAATTATCAAGCGTATTCCTTCTCATTTTACGCTAGGAAGCTGGTTGAAACTTTATATAGCAATGAGGCGGAAACCAAGCGTAAAATAGATGGAATTTTAGACGAATTATGTTAATTAAGCGTAATTTTTTTACAGGCGTAATCACTTGCTAGCGGAAAAACCAGGCGGAATTATTAAGCGGACTCCGTCTAGCTTTCTGCTAGTAATAGCTATGAGAAACCAAGCGTAAAATAGACGTAATTTGAGGCGAATTATGCTAATTAAGCGGAATATTTCCACAGACGTAAATGCTTGTAGTTGAAAACCCAGGCGGAATTGACTAGCGGATTACGACTCATTTTCCGCTAGTGAGCTGGTAAGGAACCAGGTGGAAACCAAGCGTAAACCAGATGGAATTTCAGTTAAAAGTGAATGTATAATTGGTCGGATTCTACAATATCTCAATTCTTAACTATAGATCTGTCACAAAACAGACAAAGATTCCCCACCAGCGCTTTGTTCAATTTCTGCAGAAGGTTACTGGACAAAGTTCAATTGTGACCTTGACCTTTAATGTCTGTTAACAGAAAAGATATGGCACAGCCCTGGCAACAAAATTGTCATATGGCTAATGGTAACAAAGTCCATTATTCTAGGAAACTTTGTTCTTATGTTAGAGCACGGTAACAAAAAAGGTCTAAGAAGGTATGTCAGACAAACAGGGTGAAACCAATATTCCCCTCTCTACTTTGTATTTGGGGGCAATAATAAAGACATAAATCTTTGCATGGACAAATAGTAAACAAAACAAAATCTTGGCACACTATTGAGACAACAGACACAGCATGATCCCATAACCTCACCTTTAGCATTTAGTGTTCTGGTGAGATACAAAACTCAACTTAATTGATATTATATATTTTCAAGGAATAAAAAATATGTCATCCTTTTGAGGACAAACTGAATTTCATATTCAGGGTTTCAACAAGATATTTTTGTAAAAAACTTCTGCCCTTGAAATGGCTTATTTTTTTAATAAGTTTGACCTTGAAGATTCCCTTGACCTTCATGGATGACATTGAATTATCTGCTTTGTTCATGTAAAATATGAGCATTGTCAATCCAAAAGTGTTGAGGTTATGGAAAAATATTTGGTTTTCAGGTTAAGTTTTGACAGACAGACAGACTTGGTAAAACAATATGCCCCCTATCTTATTGATGTGGGGGCATAAAAATGTCTTTTAACTCAAGTCACTTGTTTTCAAGCCCCTGAGTAATAAAAACATTGTGTGAACAAAGCAATTTCTCTTTTTCCCTACATACTAGGTAATATTTCAGAGTACAGTCGCTTTGAATTCTAGCTTCTTTGGAATTTACCTAAATGAACAATTACTCTATTCATTCCAAAATCAGGGTTCAACACTTTTTTGCCTTCAGCATGCAGGACCTGAATGTCCTAAATCTTACTGTATCTCCCTGATAATAACAAGTCCTTGATGGAGACTATATCATTCTATTAATAATCATTCTATTTTAAGGAAAATAGTGAGTGAATAGAAGAAAATGCATATAATAAGCAATAACGCCTTTTCTCACAATGTTTTCCTCAGTGGAATGAAACTCTATGTGTGGAAAAGAAACAACTAAAATTACATGATTTGGTAAACAAGAGCACAGCATGCCAGTACCAGCATTCTGCTGCAGGTGCTAGATAATGAAAAGATCTAAGAAAAAGGGGCATAACTCTTACAAAAAGATGCTATAGTTATACAACTTTATAGTCTTGGTAGCTGTTGTGATAGTGAACACATGCCAAATTTTAAGTTCATATCTTCATTAACAAGAGATATGACCATTTAAAGGTTTAAGTTTGCCAGTTGCCAACACATACACCAATACAAATGCAAACAACACCAATGTGATGATAATACCTTGATGTTTTGTTGTTAAACAGCCGAGCTGAAAATCTTGGACCAGTACTATAGGCCTGAAGAGCCTTTGACATGGTGGCTACTATCAATCCTCCAAAAGATCTACAGGTCCTAGGTTTTAAGTATTGATCACTGAAAATCCATAGTTATGTGCCAGGAGCTCTGCTATACACAAGCCCAATTTTTACATTGACTTTAGAGCTATAGATCAAAATTTTATTTGAATGGCACAATTACTCAGACTTTAGATCTGCATTTATTTTTTAAATCTTTACCCTATTTTGTGTGTGCTCAAAGGGAATGAATTGATGAAACATTTCGAATGAGTACCCACAACATAGTATTTGATGAATAATATAAATTTTGATTTTGAAAGGGAAATCACTAGCTCTGTTGGCGCCAATGCTTGGCTAGATGATCCAGATAAAAAAACAGTAAAAAAGGGCATATCACGCAGTTTTCTACAGTAAATCATATAGTGAACACAAATGGAAAATTTCAAGCAGATCTCTATACAATTGTATTTGAAATAATGACACAGATACAATGACAGCATGATGAAAAAATTCAATTTTTATGTTCTAGAACAGCCAAGCAAAAAGGCATGACAACTTTCACATAAGAAGAAGGATAAATTTATACATTATGTAATAGTACTTCAAAAAAATTTCAAATTTCTTTATTTTCAATTCACCAAGTTATTCTTGATATTCATCCATTTCTGTTTAGTGAATCATCTCTGTAAATTCCTCATCTATTTCAACCATTTTTGCCCAGAATGTAAAATGACCATCAAGCCAGACTGGAATTGACATATTCTGAAAAATAAAACAAATAATCATCACATTACTTGGCCCAAAACTATACAACGTTTTGCATTCTCTAATGAGAATTTTTTCAAACTATAGCTTGATATTAAAGCTTTTATTTTGTATGTTCATAAAAGATAATAATAATAAGTTGTAAATAACAACTTATTAATTTCATTTTTTATGTTCCACATTTATTTATATTCTTGATTTAGTCCACAACTGATTTTCTTTTGAAAACCAGAAAAGTTTAAGGCCTTGGTAAAATTTCTTGCCAGAAATTTTAATTTCTCATTTCATTTGGCTAAATGGAGATATCTTTGCACATGACATTCTGAACCAGAATTATTGCTGCAAGGGTTATTTAGCAGTTTATCTATTTGTAAATCTGAGATCTTTTACAATCCCAAATTGAGTAACCATATGTTTTCTACACACTTTCGTATTTACTAAACCTAATTCCAAATACTTAAAGCGTAAAAATGTGAGAAAACTTTAACCAAATTCACTGTATGATTTGTATAAGGCAAAAAGTATCAAAACAATGTATTGAGGATGTTGAGCAAATTTTTTTGTGTTGAAAATATTGGGTGTGTTGAAAATATTGGGTGTGTTGCACACAGTTTCATCTATGTGTCCTACCTGAAATATTCTGTGGGGCAAACTCAAGCCTCAGCAAATTGGTTGTTACAATACAGGGAAAAAAATCAATGATATGGTAATTTGAAAAAAAAAATGCACCAAATGGTTTTAAGTGAAATGGATTTGTAAATACCTTTCATACATACTTGATGCAATCTTGTTAGTTTTCATAACCCATGTCCTCTCAGTACATATTTTGTTGATCTTTTGATTCCTGAAAGTCCTTAAATCAGGTATTCTGCCCCAAACTGTTCGGTTAGATGATAGGCTGCCTTCTCAATCATGGCCTCTTTTAACAGTTAATCAGTCCAGCATAATTCAAATAGGTTCAGGACAAACTTTGTCTGGAAATTAGAAATAATCCTTGTAAGTGGTCAATACAGTAAATACACACTTGATAAATTCACTCATATATTAAGGTGATTGCTTGAAAAATTATTTTAACTTATATTGTGAATAGAATGCACAGTGCGCTCAATAAGTGGACATCAACGTAATGTATGTCCAAAATTTCAGAAATTACAACAAGAATATCTTTTACGTAAAAAACGTCTGAGATTCAAGAAAAACTCCCTGTTATTTGTTGCGAACATACATTATAACTGACAAAAAAAAGTCATATGTAACATACATGGTTTTGGACAATGCAACGCGTCATTACAGCTTCTGTCATTCTCTTTCTTTGTCAGATACAGATCACTAGGGTTCTTTGATAGGCCTATTGAAACAAATGAAATTCAAATCAGGGGAATATTCCTAAGATCAAACGGAATTCATACAGCTCTGACTGATAAAATTTCAAAATGTTGCTTTGTAAGTGTCTAGAATAGATCTACGGGTAATTTATTCGAAGTGAAAAAAGGCCCTACCATAAAAACAATACCGCAAAGGTCAATCAACTACCATCGTCTTTAAACGGCATCCTGGAAGAACACAAAAAATCCCAATTACGTCATTTAAAAGTTGACTCCATCAAAATGTCTGACGAGAGATTTGAAAAGGACAGAGTCATTTTTTGTCTTAGTTATTCAGATAATTCAGCATAAGTTCAAATATATTAATAAGTTTAATTCAACTGCCAGAACATTTTTTTTGCACACTACCCGTAGAATGTTCATCACCCTTGGAATGACAGGGGGGGGGGGGGGGGGGGGGAATAAAGCTGTGTTATATCGAAGGATATCAAAACATCTTAACTAAAATTTGGGTAAGCAGCATTTCCTAGGTCCATCATTCAAGAAACATCTACAGAGCAATTCCAAATAGAAACTTCAGTTCCTCATATTTGTTTCCAAAATTCATAAAGAAATAAAGGGTGATTGAGCACCCAAAGTTTGTACCTACAGCCTAAAGTCAAAGCTGTAAGTTTTAACCCTTGGAAGTTTATATTTTTAAAGACCAACCAAGAATAATGGACTTTGGGAACAATAAAACTTATTCTAACAAGGAGAGGAGCATTTAAAAAGTGTGTAGAAAAGGGAGGTGTTTGGAAGGGGGGGAATTCCTTAGTTTGTGAAAAAAAAATCCTGAAAATCCAACATAGAATAAAAAAAAATTCTGATTTTGCCCCTTGTTGAGAGCACTGTACAATATACTCTAAAAAACATGTTGCTGAAATAAGACATGGGGTCGAAAATTTATTGGTACGAATCTACAAAAAATAATACAATTTGATATATCCATTTCATATAATTCTTCTATACCTTTGGGGTAACAAGGTTTAATGTGGGTTTAATAATATTTGGAACTATGAATTTTGGCTTAATTCATTAAAACCATGGAATCATTTTTCAATTTTTGCATTCCGAAGGATTCACTATTTACTGAGATTTAAGTTGTCTTATATTTGTAAATAACTTTTTTTTAGGGTCCTACAGGACAAGATTCTATTAAAAATCATCAAATTACTGCTTTTTACATACCTTCTTTGTGCTATTCTTTCCAATGTGAAAGGAAATAAGGCAAAAAAACAAGTCAACGGAAATTTCATTTAAAATCGGCAGCCATCTTGGATTTCTATAGACTAGAGTCCTAGTCATTTTTAGACTTGGACATTATTTACTGCATTCGTTTGGGTAAGTTAATAAGCTTGTAGATATTTTTTCAAAAATATTTTCAGATATTATGGTTGTATTTAAAGATATTTACTTGAAAATAAGAAGTTTTTTTGTGAGTAAATTCAGATATTTTTTTTTTTTTTTTTGGGGGGGGGGGGGGAGGGGGAGGAGAGGGGGGGGGAGCCTTCATATTTCACATGTATGATGATTGCTTGGGACAAGACCTTTCTCATGGAGTTCTTGGTCATCAGTCAAGGTCAAGGTCATTTTTCAAGGTCAAATTTGTAAAAGATTAAAACTTTTACATTTGCTCTAACTTTGTAATGGTAAGTGATATAGCATTGATATTTTACATATGAATTGCTTGTGACAAAGCCCTTTTGTGGATAGTAAAGTCAAGGTTATTTGCCAAGGTCAAGGTCATTTTTTGCAGTTCACTGATTTTCAGCACAAAAACTTGAACATTGAACATAACATTTCAAGGGTAAGTGAAAGATTGATTGAAAGGAGTTTTACGCCTCTTTCAACATTTTTTCAGTTATATCACGGCATGAATTTTCCTCACAGTAATGATTTCTTTCACATGAAATGTTTAAGTTAGAAAAATACACCTCTAACAAAAGTTTAAGTTATTTTACGCTTGCTGAAAGTGTCTTTCCGCTTCCATAAAAATGCTAAGTCTGTAAAATCCGTCTCTAGAATAAGTTTAAGTGTTGAAGTACGCCTGTAAAACTGAATAGAAAAGAAATTCCGCTTTGAATTCATTTCACGCCTGTAATTTCTGATGTATTACGCCAGTTCTTTATGATGTAGCAGAGACGTAAATTAAACTTACGCCTGAGTTACAAGCATAAGTGACCATTTCCGCTTCATTTCCGTCTCATTTACGCCTATTTTCCAAGCGGAATCCGCTACAATTTTTCGTACGGGAATCACCAGTTTGAACTCTATGAAATGAATATTTGAAAAAGAGATTTGATTTAACTGAGGCCATTTATGTCATAATTTTTGCAAATGTGTTCTATTCTATTTAAAGAAGGCTATGAACAGAAAAAAAGAGATTAAAATTTCTAAGTTATTTTATTCCACATGAACAAAAAGTTTAAGTCCAAATTTCCGCAAGGTAAAAACTTGTTAAATGTCTAAGTTCCATTTTACGCATCTTATCCGCAGTACAAAAAAACTAAGTTCCATTTTTCCACATGTTTTACGCAGGCAAGAAAACTAGAGATCCATTTTTCCGCATTCTTTCCGTTTTTCGGAAAAATATCTGCATTTTTGTGGAGCCACTTTTGCGGAATATCTTCAGAAATTTCCTATTTCCGCAGAATTTCCACACTTTTTCCGAACTTTGTCCACAACTTCAGATTGAATGCGGAAATTTGAGCTAAGGGCAGGTCACAGGGTCAAATCTTAGAAAAACCTTGTATGCACTCTAGAGGCCACATTTTTTGCCCGATCAACCTAGAATTTGTTCAAAATGATTGTCTTAATGAAGACTTGGACGAGTTCAAAATTGGGTCAACTGGGGTCAAAAACTAGGTCACAGGGTCAAATCTTAGAAAAACCTTGTATGCACTCTAGAGGCCACATTTTTTTCTTGATCAACCTGAAATTTGGTCAGAAAGATTGTCTTGATGAATTCTTAGACAAGTTTGAAATTAGGTCAACTTGGGTCAAAAACTTGGTCACGCGGTCAAATCTTAGAAAAAACTTGTAAGTCAAATTGAAAATTACAAAAAAGGAATTCTCAAGTTGTATAGAAGCAACAGCATTGTTTAGCATAGTGACATTCATTCATCATTCTCTTTCTTAACCTACTTTTAAAAACTTTTAGACAGTTCATTCAGGTGAGCGATTTAGGGCCATTATGGCCCTCTTGTTTGTTATCCCCTGCCGATGAAATCATCGGGTGGGGGGGGGGGGGATATTGTTTTTGCCATGTCCCTCCGTCTGTCTGTCTGTCCGTCTGTCATTCATTTCCGCGTTATTTCTTGAAAACAATAGACCAGATTTCAATGAAACTTGGCACACAGCTTCACTACAATGAGGACATGCGCATATTGTCGGGGTAACCCGGTTCAACCGTGGAATTTAGAGTTACTGCCCCTGACTGTTTAAAACATATACATACAGAGTGATATTCGTTTCTGCGCTATTTCTTGAAAACTATAGACTGGATTTCAATGAAACTTTGCACACAGCTTTTCTACAAAGAGGACATGCCCATGTCGTTGGGGTTACCCGGTTCGACCGTCGAATTCAGAGTTACTACCCCTGACTGTTTAAGCCATATACATACAGAGTGATATTAGTTTCTGCGCTATTTCTTGAAAACTATGGGTTGATGTAGATAAAAGATAACCTGTACCTAAGTTTGATATTAACTCCATTGACAATGAAAATATGTTCGGCGGGGGATATCAGTTCAACCAATTTGCTTGTTTTATTACATTGCTCCGTAAAGAAGAAGAATATTATCTTCACCTCTGAAATAATAAAGGATATTGCTTAACAATAGACAAATTTATTACCGTAGAGAAATAACGTATCTTGTTGTCAGTTTGTTTTCATCCTAAGCCGGAAGCAAATTTTGCCTGTTAGCAAAATTTCACGGCAAGCTAGAATAATGACACCGGTTGAAGATGGACTGGTTCACTGGCTGTATTATCGGAGTTGGACGACCTGCGATAAATTCGTAGGCCAGTCTAAGGCGGGAAATATAGCGCGCCGTCCAGCATCTTCAACCCTGCGTTATATAAACACAATTATCGAAACGAAATTCCCTCCCGCCCAACCCTGTTTATTATTATCATCACTGTGGCAGAAAAACTATTACGTATTAACAAGACAACCAATTTCATGACAATTTCATTTAACATATTCTGTTTATTAACAAACGTATCATGAAAACTAAGCTAGTCATTTAACAGTGCAATCTGACATTCATTTAATTGTCCTTTAATAAATCTTTTCTAAGCATTTCCTTCTAGTCATAATGAATGATAACAGTTCGATCTGGGGCAGAAAATTCCGGGGAGGGAGTTTACACAAAGCAAATAAATTAGTTGTCTCGTGTTTGAAGTGTGACTGACAGTGTGCAGTTTAGTTGCCCAATCTTTTATTTGTAAAGAGGATATGATTGGTGTGCAGATTTGTCATTGTCACTACCATCAGATAGTTGACCAGCTTAAGATATTTTGTTGCCCAATCCTTTCAAAGTTCACACTAGAGGATTGGTGTGGTGGTTTGCCCAATCCATGGTTGTTTATACCAAGGGATTGGTGTGGAGGTTTGCCCAATCTTATAGAGTTCATACTATGAGTTTGGTGTGCTTTGCCTGGCCTTTTGCACGGTGTATAGTTAGGCCAGTGTGGTAATATGATTAAGCATGAACTGGCAGTCATGTAGGCTCCCACCCTGGGATTTTCCACTTTGGGTCGCAACCATACTGAAATAATTTTGTTTCAAGGTATTTAAATGATAATCTCCATCTTTCAGACCAAATAATAACCAGCCTCCCTTTAACATGGGTTCCAAGTCAGAGGTGACTGTAGTGGTGAATTTCCCTGAGAACATCAAAGTTGGACGCATTTCACTTGTAGATCCGAAAGGCATGGACAATTTTACAGTCTATTACACACTGCCAAATGGAACAGTGAGAGATATTGTAAGTAAAATATGCTTGACAATGACTTTTTGCCATGAAAAGGAGTCAGCCCAAATCTATTATAAGAGGCTTTGTATTTTTATTTTTTTTTTAATAGTTTTGCTTTTATCTCTCAATAATTCCTCTCTGATATCCAAAGGTCCCATTAGAATTTTTTATACGCCGCCGGAGGCAGACATATATTGGCGTCATCTTCTCAGTCTGTCTGTCTGTCCGTCCGACCGTCATTCCGTCCGTCCCTCCACTTTTCTTGTCAACGCAACTCCTCCTAAGTTTCTGGCTGGATCTTCTTGAAACTTGGTCAATGTTATCACCTCAATTGGTAGATGTGCATGAAGGAAGGATTTTATGGTTCGTTGATTTTTGCCTGAGTTATGCCCCTTAAAAACTTAGTCCCTGGGGCTTATTGCCTCAGTTATGCCCCCTTAAAATTAAGTCTCTAAGGCTTACTGAAATTGCAGCCTTGTGAATGCAACTCTTCCTAAGTTTCTGGCTGGATCTAAATGAAACTTGGTGGATGTTATAACCGAAATCGGTAAATGAGCATGAAGTAAGGATTTTTTGGTTCATTAATTTTACCCTAAATTATGCCCATTTAAAACTTAGTATCTGGGGCTTATTGAAATTGCAGTCTTTTGAACGCAACTCCTTCTTACTTTTTGTCTTTATTTAAATGAAACTTGGTCAATGTCATCACCATAATTTGTAGATGTACATGGATCAAGGATTTTATGGCTCATTTATTTCCCTGAATTTTGCCCCCTTAAAACTTAGTGTCTGGGGCTTATTGAAATTGCAGCCTTGTGAAGGCAACTCCTCCTAACTTTTTGTCTTGATTTAAATGAAACTTGGTCATTTTGAATTTGGTTCTGTCAAAATAAGTAGTGTCTACAATTATTTTCGTGAAACAGCAGCAAAGTTGTGGCGTATTTTGTGACTCTGGCACTCTTGCTTATATTTGAACTGTTTAATAATTACTTGTAAAACTAAGCCATGAAGAGGAGGGAGGGGGTAATTTGAAAGGGAAATAGTATGGAAAAGAAAGAAATGTTTGCAATTTTGTCAAAAGTGTTTATAGCTTCCTTAGTGTAGCATTACCCACCAAGACCTATATTAAGGCCTCTATCATTGTATATGACAAATGTTATTGCAGTTACAGCAAGTTGAAAGTTGATAGCGCTAAACTGCCTTTATATTGATACAGAGTCATTGATATTGCTCAGAGTGACAGTCCCTGCCTATAGTAGTTAATAGGCAGTTACAACTGTTTTGCACAGATCCATCAATATGCCTGATGCAAGGGCTTAACCTAATTTACGCATATAACGCAAGTGCGTAATAGAAATAAAGCCTCGTTCAAAAATGTCATGATGAATGATCACAACATCGAAACTACAATTTTTAGCTCATCTGAGCTCAAAGTGCTCAAGGGAGCTATTGTGATCGATCGTTGTCCGGCGTCCGTCTGCCCGTCACAGCGTCAACTTTTTCTTTAAACAAAATCTCATCCTAAACTTATGGGTCAAAATCAACCAAACGTGGCAGAAATATTCCTTGGGTGGTTCCTTGTAAAAATTGCTCAAATGGAAAGGATCTGTGCTATATCACGGGAAAAGGGGCCTTAATGACAAATTTCTTGTTTACACTCTAGAAGCCACAAATATAGTCAAATATTCATGAAACTTGGTCAGAATGTTTGATAGGCCATGAGGATGAAGTCTTTTGAAAATGGGAAGGATCCGTGCCATATCACAGCAAGAGGGGCCTTAATGACAATTTTTTTGTTTACACTCTAGAAGCCACAAATATGGTCCAATCATCAGGAAACTTTGTCAGAATGTTTGTTAGGTCATGAGGATGAACTCGATTGAAAATGGGAAGTATCCGTGCCATATCACGGGAAAAGGGGCCTTAATGACAAATTTCTTGTTTACTCTCTAGAAGCCACAAGTATGGTCCAATCTTCATGAAACTTGATCAAAATGTTTGCCAGGTCACAAGAATGAACTCTGTTGAAAATGGGAAGGTTTATGCCATATCATAGGAAAAGGAGTCTTAATGATAATTTACTTGAAATATCAGGTTAGCGATTAAGGGCCCTCAGGGTCCTCTTGTTTGATTATTCACCAACACTCGAATCATAGAAAAGGGGAGTGGACAAAGCACATTTA